>CATKUP010000253.1:0-521424 GCA_949786385.1 Onychomys leucogaster
TCATGGATGAGAACTCTGTTCTGAATTTCCATTCACAAACAGTGGTTTGTATCAGTTTCATAAGCAGAGCTGAACAAGATATGGTCCGTAAGAGTTGGAAACACAGTTCTTTTTTTCTCGGTATGCTCATTTTTCTTGCTGTATTGGAGTCGCTGGAAAGAAGAGCATGCTTCTTGTGTTAAAACAGAGTGTGCTTCATGGATGAGAACACTGGTCTGAATTTCTCTTCTGAAACGGAGTTAAACCCCAGGATCTGTGTCTTCCTACAAGCAAGAGTTCAATTCTGGTAAACCCAGTGAATTTTGATCTCAAATGAATTTGCAAAGTTCATGAACCCAACGCGTTTCTCACTATTAAGTACAGAACAATTATGTAGGAGGAACTGTGGTTTGTATGAGTTTCATAAGCAGAGTTGAACTAGATATGGTCGGTATGAGTAGGAAACACATTTCTTTTTTTCTGGCTTTGCTCATGTTTCTTGCTTTATTGGAGATGCTAGAGAGAAGAGCATGTTTCGTTTGTTTTAACAGAGTGTGTTTCATGGATGAGAACACTGGTCTGAATTTGCTTTCAGAAACAGATTTAAGATCCAGGATGTGTGTCTTCCTACAAGCAAGAGTTCATTCCTGGTAAACCCAGTGAATTTTCAGCTCTAATGAATGTAAACGGTTCAAAAACCAAATGAGTTTCTCACTATTAACTAAAGAGCATTTATGTAATAGGAGTTTGGTTTGTATCAGTTTCATAAGAAGAGTTGAACTAGATATGGTCGGTATCAGGAAACACAGTTCTTTTTTTTCAGGGCATGCTCTTGTTTCTTGCTGTTTTAGAGACATTGGAAAAAAGAGCATGCATCTTGCGTTAAAACAGAGTGTATTTCATGCATGAGAACACTGGTCTGAATTTCCCTTCAGTAATTGTGTTAAACCCCAGGATCTCTTTATTCCTACATTCAAGAGTTCATTTCTGGTAAACCCAGTGAATTTTCGGCTCAAATGAATTTACACAGTTCACGAACCAAACACTATTTTCACTATTAACTAAAGAGCATCAATGTAAGTGATGCTGTGGTTTGTCTCAGTTTCATAAGCAGAGTTGAACTAGATATGGTCCCTATGAGTAGGAAACACAGTTCTTTTTTTCTGTGTATGCTCATGTTTCTTGCTGTATTGCAGACGCTGGAAAGAAGAGCATCCTTCTTGCACTAAAGCAGAGTATGTTTCATGGATGAGAACACGGGTCGGAATTTCCCTTCTGAAACGGACTTAAACTCCAGGGTCTGTGTCTTTATACAAGCAAGAGTTCATTTCTGGTAAATCCAGTAAATTTTCGGCTCAAATGAATTTACACAGTTCATGAACCCATTTCTTTTCTCACTATTAAGTAAAGAGCATTTATGTAAGAGGTGCTGTAGTTTGTATCAGTTTCCTAAGCAGAGTTGAACTAGATATGGTCCTTATGAGTCGGAAACACAGCTCTTTTTTTCTGGGCATGCTCATGTTTCTTGCTGTATTGCAGACACTGGAAAGAAGAGCATCCTTCTTGCGTTAAACCAGTGTGTGTTTCATGGATGAGAACACGGGTCTGAATTTCCATTCAGAGACGGAGTTAAACACCAGGATCTCTTTATTCCTACATGCAAGAGTTCATTTCTGGTAAACCCAGTGAATTTTGGTCTGAAATGAATTTACACTGTTCACGAATCCAACTTGTTTCTCATTATTAACTAAAGAGCATTTATGTAAGAGGAGATGTGGTTTCTATCAGTTTCATAAGCAGAGGTGAACTAGATATGGTTCGTATAATTAGGAAACAGAGTTCTTTTTTTCTGGGGTTGCTCATGTTTCTTCCTGTATTGGAGACCCTGGAAAGAAGAGAATATTTCTTGCGTTAAAACAGAGTGTGTTTCATGAATGAGAACACTGGTCTGAATTTGCTTTCAGAAACAGATTTAAGATCCAGGATCTGTGTGTTCCTACAAACAGGAGTTCATTTCTGGTAAACGCAGTGAATTTTGTTCTGAAAGGAATTTACACTGTTCACGAACCCAACACGTTTCTCACTATTAACTTAAGAGCATTTATTTAACAGGAGCTGTGCTTTGTATCAGTTTCATAAGCAGAGTTCAACTAGATATGGTCTGTATGAATAGGAAACATAGTTCTCTTTATCTGGGCATGCTCATTTTTCTTGCTGTATTAGAGAGGGTGGAAAGAAGAGCATGCATCTTGCGTTAAAACAGAGCTTGCTTCATGGATCAGAACACTGGTCTGAATTTCCCTTCAGAAACAGAGTTAAACCCCTGGATGTGTGTCTTCCTACATGCAAGAGTTCATTTCTGGTAAACCCAGTGAATTTTGGGCTCTAATGAATTTACAAGTTCATGAACCCAATGCGTTTCTCACTATTAACTAAAGAACATTTATGTAAGAGGAGCTGTGGCTTGTATGAGTTTCATAAGCAGACTTGAACTGGATAGGGTCGGTATAAGTAGGAAACACAGTTCTTTTTTTCAGGTCATGCTCATGTGTTTTGTTGTATTAGAGACGGTGGAAAGAACAGTATGCTTCTTGCGTTAAAACAGAGTGTGTTTCATGGATAGGAACAGTTGTCTGAATTTGTCTTCAGAATCGGAGTTAAACCCAAGGATCTGTGTCTTCCTATAAGCAAGATTTCATTTCTAGTAAACCAAGTGTGTTTTGGGCTCAAAAGAATTTGCACAGTTCACGAACCCAACGCGTTTCTCACTATTAACTAAAGAACATTTATATAAGAGGAGCTGTGGTTTGTATCATTTTCATAAGCAGAGTTGAACTATATAAGTCCGTATGAGTAGGAAACACAGTTCTTTTTATCTGGGCATGCTCATGTTTCTTGCTGTATTGGAGACCTTGGAAAGAAGTGCATGCTTCTTGCATTAAAAGAGAGTGTTTCATGGATGAGAACACTGGGCTGAATTTCCCTTCAGAAATGGAGTTAAATGCCAGGATCTGTATCTTACTACAAGCAAGCGTATATTTCTGGCTAACCCAGTGAATTTTCAGCTAAGTGAATGTAAATGATTCACAAACCATATGAGTTTCTCACTATTAACTAAAGAGCATTTATGTAAGAGGATCTGTGGTTTGTATCAGTTTCATAAGCAGAGTTGAACTAGATATGGTCCGTATGAGTAGGAAACACAGTTCTGTTTTTCTGGGCATGCTCATGTTTCTTGCCTTATTGGAGACACTGGAAAGAATAGCATGCTTCTTGCGTTAAAACAGACTGTGTTTTCTGGATGAGAACACTGGTCTGAATTTCCCTTCAGAAACAGATTTAAGATCCAGTATCTGTGTCTTCCTACAAGCAAGAGTTCATTTCTGGTAAACCCAGTGAATTTTCGGCTCAAGTGAATTTACACAGTTCACAAACCCAACACGATTTTCACAATTAACTAAAGAGCATCTATGTAAGTGATGCTGTGGTTTGTATCTGTTTCATAAGCAGAGTTGAACTAGATACGGTCAGTATGAATAGGAAACAAAGTTTTTTTTTTCTGAGCATGCGCCTGTTTCTTGCTGTATTGGAGATGCTGGAAAGAGTAGCATGAGTCCTGTTATAAAACATAGTGTATATCATACATGAGAACACTGGTCTGAATTTCCCTTCAGTAATTGTGTTAAACCCCAGGATCTCTTTATTCCTACATGCAAGATTTCATTTCTGGTAAACCCAGTGAATTTTCGGCTCAAATGAATTTACACAGTTCACGAACCAAACACTATTTTCACTATTAACTAAAGAGCATCAATGTAAGTGATGCTGCGGTTTGTCTCAGTTTCATAAGCAGAGTTGAACTAGATATGGTCCATATGAATAGGAAACACAGTTCTTTTTTTCTGTGCATGCTCATGTTTCTTGCTGTATTGTAGACGCTGGAAAGAAGAGCATCCTTCTTGCATTAAAGCAGAGTATGTTTCATGGATGAGAACACGGGTCTGAATTTCCATTCAGAAACGGACTTAAACCCCAGGCTCTGTGTCTTTATACAAGCAAGAGTTCATTTCTGGTAAATGCAGTGAATTTTTGGCTCAAATGAATTTACACCGTTCATGAACCCATTGCTTTTCTCACTATTAAGTAAAGAGCATTTATGTAAGAGGTGCTGTGGTTTGTATCAGGTTCATAAGCAGAGTTGAACTAGATATGGTCCTTATGAGTCGGAAACACAGCTCTTTTTTTCTGGGCATGCTCATGTTTCTTGCTGTATTGCAGACGCTGGAAAGAAGAGCATCCTTCTTGCGTTAAACCAGTGTGTGTTTCATGGATGAGAACACGGGTCTGAATTTACCTTCAGAAATGGACTTAAACCCCAGGCTCTGTGTCTTCCTACAAGCAAGAGTTCATTTCTGGTAAACTCAGTGAATTTTCGGCTCAAATGAATTTACACAGTTCACGAATGCAACATGCTTTTCACTATTAACTAAAAAGTATCTATTATAAGTGATGCTGTGGTTTGTATTTGTTTCATAAGCAGAGTTGAAATAGATATGGTCTGTATGAATAGGAAACAAAGTTCTTTTTTTCTGGGCATGCTCATGTTTCTTGCTGTATTGGAGATGCTGGAAAGAAGAGCATGCTTCTTCCATTAAAACAGAGTGTGTTTTTCATGTATGAGAATATAGGTCTGAATTTCCGTTCTGAAACGGACTTGAACCCCAGGGTCTTTGGCTTCCTACAAGCAAGAGTTCATTTCTGGTAAACCTAGTGATTTTTCGGCTCAAATGAATTCACACAGTTCACGAACCCATCACTTTTCTCATTATTAAGTAAAGAGCATTTATGTAAGAAGTGGTGTGGTTTGTATCATTTTCATAAGCAGAGTTGAACTAGATATTGTCTGTCTGAGTAGGAAACACAGTTCTTTTTTTCTGGGCTTGCTCATGTTTCAGTGCTGTATTGCAGACGCTGGAAAGAAGAGCATGCTTCTTGCGTTAAAACAGAGTGTGTTTCATGGATGAGAACACTGGTCTGAATTTCCCTTCAGAAACGGATTTAACCCAACGATCTGTTTATGCCTACATGCAAGAGTTCATTTCTGGTAAACCCAGTGAATTTTGGGCTAAAATAAATATACAGAGTTCAGAACCACAACGAGTTTCTCACTATTAACTAAAGAGCTTTTATGTAAGAGGAGCAGTGGTTTGTATCAGTTTCATAAGCAGAGTTGAACTACATATGGTCCCTAAGAGTACGAAACGCAGTCATCTTTTTCTGGGCTTGCTAATGTTTCTCGCTGTATTGGAGACACTGGAAAGAAGAACATGCTTCTTGTTATAAAACAAAGTGTATTTCATGCATGAGAACACTGGTCTGAATTTCCCTTCAGTAATGGAATTAAACCCCAGGATCCCTTAATACTACATGCAAGAGTTCATTTCTTGTTAACCAAGTGAATTTTCGGCTCAAATGAGTTTACATAGTTCACGAACCCAAAGAGTTTCTCACTATTAACTAAAGAGCATTTATGTAAGAGGAGATGTGGTTTGTATCAGTTTCATAAGCAGAGGTGAACTATATATGGTTCGTATAATTAGGAGACACAGTTATATTTTCTGGGCTAGCTCAAGTTTCTTGATGTATTTGAGAACCTGGAAAGAGGAGCATGCTTCTTTGTTAAAACAGAGTGTGTTTTATGGATGAGAACACTGGTCAGAATTTGCTTTGAGAAACAGATTAAAGATCCAGGATTTGTGTCTTCCTACAAGCAGGAGTTCATTTCTGGTAAACCCAGTGAATTTTGGTCTGAAATGAATTTACACGGTTCATGAACCCAATGCGTTTCTCACTATTAACTTAAGATCATTTATGTAAGAGGAGCTCTGAGTTGTATCAGTTTCATATGTAGAGTTGAACTAGATATGGTCTGTATGAATAGGAAACATAGTTCTTTTTTTCTGGGCATGTTCATTTTTCTTTCTGTATTGGAGACACAGGAAAGAAGAGCATGTTCTTGCATTAAAACAGAGTGTGTTTCTTGGATGAGAACACTGGTCAGAATTTCTCTTAGAAACGGAGTTAAATCCCAGGATCTGTTTATTCCTACAAGCAAGAGTTCATTTCTGGTAAACCAGGTGATTTTTGGGATCAAATGAATTTACACAGTTCAGGAACCCAACACGGTTCTCACTATTAACTAAAGAGCATTATGTAAGAGCAGCTGTGGTTTGTATCTGTGTCATAAGAAGAGTTGAACTAGATAAGTTCCCTATGAGTAGTAAACACAGTTCTTTTTTTCTGTGCATGCTCATGTTTCTTGCTGTATTGCAGACGCTGGAAAGAAAAGCATTCTTCTTGCATTAATACAGAGTGTGTTTGATGGATGAGAACACTGGTCTGAATATCCCTTCAGAAACGGACTTAAACCCCAGGATCTGTGTCTTCCTACAAGCAAGAGTTCATTTCAGGTTAACCCAGTGAATTTTCGGCTCAAATGAATTAACACAGTTCACCAACCCATTACTATTCTCACTATTAAGTAAAGAGCATTTATGTAAGAGGTGCTGTGGTTTGTATCAGTTTCATAAGCCAAGTTGAACTAGATATGGTCCTTATGAGTAGGAAACACAGCTCTTCTGTTCTGGGCATGCTCATGTTTCTTGCTGTATTGGAGATGCTGGAAAGAAGAGCATCCTTCTTGCATTAAACCAGTGTATGTTTAATGGATGAGAACACTGGTCTGAATATCCCTTCAGAAACGGACTTAAACCCCAGGCTCTGTGTCTTCCTACAAGCAAGTGTTCATTTTTGGTAAACTCAGTGAATTTTTGGCTCAAATGAATTTACATAGTTCACGAACGCAACATGCTTTTCACTATTAACTAAAGAGCATCTATTAAAAGTGATGCTGTGGTTTGTATTTGTTTCATAAGCAGAGTTGAACTAGATATGGTCCATATGAGTAGGAAACACAGTTCTTTTTTTCTGGGCATGCTAATATGTCTTGCTGTATTGCAGACGCTGGAAAGAAGAGCATGCTTCTTGCGTTAAAACAGAGTGTGTTTCATGGATGAGAACACTGGTCTTAATTTCCTTCAGAATCAGAGTTAAACCCCATGCTCTTTGTCTTCCTACAATCAAGAGTTCATTTCTGGTAAACCTAGTGAATTTTAGGTTCAAAGGATTATACACATTTCACAAACCCAAAACGATTTTCACTATTAACTAAAGAGCATCTATGTAAGTGATGCTGTGTTTTATATCAGTTTCTTAAGTAGAGTTGAACTAGATATGTTCGGTATGAGTAGGAAAGACAGTTCTTTTCTTCTGGGCATGCTCATGTTTATTGCTGTATTGGAGATGCTGGAAAGAAGACCATGCTTCTTTCGTTAAAACAGAGTGTGTTTCATGGATGAGAACACTGGTCTGAATTTTCCTTCAGAAACTTAGTTAATCCAAAGGCTCTGTGTCTTCCTCCAAGCAAGAGTTCATTTCTGGTAAACCCAGTGATTTTTCGGCTCAAATGAATTTACAGAGTTCATGAACCCAACATGTTTTTCACTATTAACTAAAGAGCATGTATGTAATTGATGCTGTGGTTTGTATCAGTTTCATAAGCAGAGTTAAACTAGATATGGTCCGTATGTATAGGAAACACAGTTGTTTCTTTCTGGCCATGCTCATGTTTCTTGCTGTATTGCAGACACTGGAAAGAAGGGCATGCTTCTTGCATTAAAACAGAGTGAGTTTCATGGATGAAAACACTGGTCTGAATTTCCCTTCAGAATCGGAGTTAAACGCCAGCATCTGTGTCTTCCTACAAGCAAGAGTTCATTTCTGGAAAATCTAGTGAATTTTAGGCTCAAAGGAATTTACACAGTTCACGAACCCAAAACGATTTTCACTATTAACTAAAGAGCATCTATGTAAGAGATACTGTGGTTTGTATGAGTTTCATAAGCAGAGTTGAACTAGATACGGACCGTATGAGTAGGAAACACAGTTCTTTTTTTCTGGGCATGCTCATGTTTCTTGCTGTATTGGAGACATTGGAAAGAAGAGCATGCTTCATGCGTAAAAGCAGAGTGTGTTTCATGGATGAGAAAACTGGTCTGAATTTCCCTTCAGAATCGGAGTTAAACCTCCGGCTCTCTGTCTTCCTACAAGCAAGAGTTCATTTCTGGTAAATCCAGTGAATTTTCTCCTCAAATGATTTACACAGTAAACGATCCCAACACGTTTTTCACTATTTACTAAAGACCATCTATGTAAGAGATGCTGTGGTTTGTATGAGTTTCATAAGCAGCGTTGAACTAGAAATGGTCTGTGTGAGTAGAAAACACAGTTGTTTTTTCTGTTCATGCTCATGTTTCTTGCTGTATTGTAGACGCTGGAAGGAAGATCATGCTTCTTGCGTTAAAATAGAGTGAGTTTCATGGATGAGAACACTGGACTGAATTTCCCTTCATAAACGGAGTTAAACCAAAGGCTCTGTGTCTTCCTCCAAGGAAGAGTTCATTTCTGATAAACCCAGTGAATTTTCGGCTCAAATGAATTTACACAGTTCATGAACCCAATACGTTTTTCACTATTAACTAAAGAGCATCTATGTAAGAGATGCTGTGGTTTGTATCAGTTTCATAGCAGAGTTGAACTAGATATGGTCCGTATGAGTAGGAAATACAGTTCTTTCTTTCTGGGCTTTCTCATGTTTGTTATTGTATTGCAGACACTGGAAAGAAGAGCATGCTTCTTCCGTTAAAACAGAGTGTGTTTCATGGATGAGATCACTGGTCTGTATTATCCTTCAGAACCGGAGTTAAACCCCCGGCTCTCTGTCTTCCTACAAGCAAGAGTTCATTTTTGGTAAACCCAGTGAATTTTCTCCTCAAATAAATTTACACAGTAAACGATCCCAACACGTTTTTCACTATTAACAAAAGAGCATCTAGGTAAGAGGTGCTGTGGTTTGTATGAGTTTCATAAGCAGCGTTGAACTAGATATTGTCCGTGTGAGTAGAAAACACAGTTGTTTTTTTCTGTCCATGCTCATGTTTCTTCCTATGTTGTAGACGATGGAAGGAAGAGCATGCTTCTTGCGTTAAAATAGAGTGAGTTTCATGGATGAGAACACTGGTCTGAATTTCTGTTCAGAATTGGAGTTAAACCCCAGGCTCGGTGTCTTCCTACAAGCTAAAGTTCATTACTGGTTAACCTAGTGAATTTTAGGCTCAAAGGAATTTACCCAGTTCACGAACCAAAAACGATTTTCACTATTAACTAAAGAGCATCTATGTAAGAGATACTGTTGTTTGTATGAGTTTCATAAGCAGAGTTGAACTAGATACAGACCGTATAAGTAGGAAACACAGTTCTTTTTTTCCGGGCATGCTCATGTTTCTTGCTGTCTTGGAGACACTGGAAAGAAGAGCATGCTTCATGCGAAAAAGCAGAGTGTGTTTCACGGATGAGAACACTGTTCTGTATTTTCCTTCAGAATTGGAGTTGACCCCCGGCTCTCTGTGTTCCTACAAGCAAGAGTTCATTTCTGGTAAACCCAGTGAATTTTTGCCTCAAATGAATTTACACAGTAAATGATCCCAACACGTTTTTCACTATTTACTAAAGACCATCTATGTAAGAGATGCTGTGGTTTGTATGAGTTTCATAAGCAGAGTTCAACTAGATATGGTCTGTATGTATAGGAAACACAGTTCTTTTTTTCTGGCCATGCTCATGTTTCTTGCTGTATGGGAGACGCTGGAAGGAAGAGCATGCTTTTTTCGTTAAAACATTGTGTGTTTCATGGATGAGAACACTGGTCTGAATTTTGCTTCAGAAATGGAGGTAAACCAAAGGCTCTGTGTCTTCCTACTATCAAGTGTTCATTTCTGGTAAACCCAGTGATTTTTTGGCTCAAATGAATTTACACAGTTCATGAACCCAACACAATTTTCACTATTAACTAAAGAACATCATTGTAAGAGATGCTTTGGTATGTATCAGTTTCATAAGCAGAATTGAACTTGATATGGTCCGTGTGAGTAGAAAACACAGTTGTTTTTTTCTGTCCATGCTCATGTTTCTTGCTGTATTGTAGACGCTGGAAATAAGAGCATGCTTCTTGCGTTAAAACAGAGTGAGTTTCATGGATGAGAACACTGCACTGAATTTCCCTTTATAAATGGAGATAAAACGCAGGCTCTGTGTCTTCCTACAAGCAAGAGTTCATTTCTGGTAAACCCAGTGATTTTTCGGGTCAAATGAATTTACACAGTTCATGAACCCAACACGATTTTCACTATTAACTAAAGAGCATCTATGTAATGATGCTGGTGTTTGTAATAGTTTCATAGGAAGAGTTGAACTAGATATGGCCTGTACAAGTCGGAAACACAGTTCTTTTTTTCTTGCCATGCTCATTTTTGTTGCTGTATTGCAGACGCTTGAAAGAAGAGAATGCATCTTGTGTTAAAACAGTGAGTTTCATGGATGAGAACACTGGTCAGAATTTTCGTTCAGAAACGGTGTTAAACCACAGGGACTTTGTTCTCCTATAAGCAAGAGTTCTTTTCTGCTAAACACAGTGAATTTTCAGCTCAAATGAATTTACACAGTTCACAAACCCAACAGGTTTTTCACTGTAGACTAAAGAGCATCTATGTAAGAGATGCTGTGTCTTGTATCAGCTTCATAAGCAGAGTTGAACTAGATACGGTCCGTATGTATAGGAAACATAGTTGTTTTTTTCTGGCCATGCTCATATTTCTTGCTGTATTGCAGACGCTTGAAAGAAGAGCATGGATCTTGCGTTAAAACATAGTGAGTTTCATGCATGCGAACACTGGTCTGAATTTTCCTTCCGTAACGTAGTTAATCCCCAGGCTCTGTTTCTTCCCAAAGCAAGAGTTCATTTCTGATAAACTCAGTGATTTTTCGGCTCAAATGAATTTACACAGTTCACAAACTCAACACGATTTTCACTATTAACTAATGAGCATCTATGTAAGAGATGCTGTGGTTTGTATGAGTTTCATAAGCAGCGCTGAACTAGATATGGTCCGTGTGAGTAGAAAACACAGTTTTTTTTTCTGTCCATGCTCATGTTTCTTCCTATGTTGTAGACGATGGAAGGAAGAGCATGCTTCTTGCGTTAAATTAGAGTGAGTTTCATGGATGAGAACACTGGTCTGAATTTCCGTTCAGAATTGGAGTTAAACCCCAGGCTCGGTGTCTTCCTACAAGCTAAAGTCCATTACTGGTTAACCTAGTGAATTTTAGGCTCAAAGGAATTTACACAGTTCATGACCCAAAAACGATTTTTACTATTAACTAAAGAGCATCTATGTAAGAGAAACTGTTGTTTGTATGAGTTTCATAAGCAGAGTTGAACTAGATACAGACCGTATAAGTAGGAAACACAGTTCTTTTTTTCCGGGCATGCTCATGTTTCTTGCTGATTTGGAGACACTGGAAAGAAGAGCATGCTTCATGCGAAAAAGCAGAGTGTGTTTCATGGATGAAAAAACTGGTCTTAATTTTCATTCAGAAATGGAGTTAAACCCCAGGGTCTTTGTCTTCCTACAAGCAAGAGTTCATTTCTGGTAAACCCAGTGAATTTTTGGCTCAAATGAATTTACACAGTTCACCAACCCAACACGGTTTACATTATTAACTAAAGAGCATCTATGAAAGAGATGCCGTGTTTTGTATCAGTTTCATAAGTAGGGTGGAACTAGATATGGTCTGTATGAGTAAGAAGCACAGTTCTTTTTTTCTGGGCATGGTCATGTTTCTTGCTGTTTTAGATGCTGGAAAGAAGAGCATGCTTCTTGCACTAAAACAGAGTGTCTTTCATGAATGAGAACACTGGTCTGAATTTTCCTTCAGAAACTTAGTTAAACCAAAGGCTCTGTGTCTTCCTCCAAGCAAGAGTTCATTTCTGTTAAATGCAGTGATTTTTTGGCTCAAATGAATTTACAGAGTTCATGAACTCAGCATGTTTTTCACTATTAACTAAAGAGCATCTATGTAAGAGATGCTGTGGTTTGTATCAGTTTCATAAGCAGAGTTGAACTAGATATGGTCCGTATATATAGGAAACACAGTTGTTTGTTTCTTGGCATGCTCATTTTTCTTGCTGTATTGGAGACACTGGAAAGAGGAGCATGCTTCATGCGTAAAAGTGGAGTGTGTTTCATGGTTGAGAAAACTGGTCTGATTTTTCGTGCAGAAATGGAGTTAAACTCCAGGGTCTTTGTCTTCCTTCAAGCAAGAGTTCATTTCTGGTAAACCCAGTGAATGTTCGGCTCAAATGAATTTACACAGTTCACGTACACAACACGGTTTTCACTATTAACTAAGGAGCATCTTTGTAAGAGATGCTGTGGTTTGTATCAGTTTCTTAAGTAGAGTTGAACTAGATATGGTCTGTATGAGTAGGAAACACAGTTCTTTTTTTCTGGGCATGCTCATGTTTCTTGCTGTATTGGAGATGCTGGAAAGAAGAGCATGCATCTTGCGTTAAAACAGAGTGTGTTTCTTGGATGAGAACACTGGTCTGAATTTTCCTTCAGTAACGGAGTTAAAACAAAGTCTCTGTGTCTACCTCCAAGCAAGAGTTCATTTCTGGTAAACCCAGTGATATTTCGCTCAAACGAATTTCCACAGTTCAAGAACCCAACACGTTTTTCACTATTAACGAAAGAGCATCTATGTAAGAGATGCTGTGGTTTGTATGAGCTTCATAAGCAGATTTTAACTAGATATAGTGTGTATGAGTAGGAAACACAATTCTTTATTTCTGGGCATGTTCGTGTTTATTTCTGGATTGAAGACGCTGGAAGGAAGAGCATGCTTCTTGCATTAAAACAGACTGTGTTTCATGGATGAGAACACTGGTCTGTATTTTCCTTCAGAATCGGAGTTAAACCCCTGGCTCTCTGTTTTCCTACTAGCAAGAGTTCATTTCTCATAAACCCAGTGAATTTTCGCCTCAAATGAATTTACACAGTAAACGATCCCAACACGTTTTTCACTATTTACTAAAGACCATCTATGTAAGAGATGCTGTGGTTTGTATGAGTTTCATAAGCAGAGTTCAACTAGATATGGTCCGTATGTGTAGGAAACACAGTTCTTTTTTTCTCGCCATGCTCATGTTTCTTGCTGTATGGGAGACGCTGGAAGGAAGAGCATGCTTTTTTCGTTAAAACATTGTGTGTTTCATGGATGAGAACACTGGTCTGAATTTTGCTTCAGAAATGGAGGTAAACCAAAGGCTCTGTGTCTTCCCAAAGCAAGAGTTCATTTCTGGTAAACCCAGTGATTTTCGGCTCAAATGAATTTACACAGTTCAGGAACTCAACACGATTTTCACTATTAACTAAAGAGCATCTATGTAAGTGATGCTGTGGTTTGTAACAGTTTCATAAGCAAAATTGGCCTAGATATAGTCCGTAAGAGTAGGAAACACAGTTCTTTCCTTCTGGGAATGCTCATGTTTCTTGCTGTATTGGAGACGCTGGAAGGAAAGCATTCTTCTTGCGTTAAAACAGAGTGTGTTTCATGGATGAGAACACTGGTCTTATTTCCTTCAGATTCGGACTTATACCCAGGCTCTGTGTCTTCCTACAAGCAAGAGTTCATTTCTGGTAAGACCAGTGAATTTTCGGCTGAAATGAATTTACACAGTTTCGAACCCAACACGTTTTCAACTATTAACTAAAGAGCCTCTATGTAAGAGTGCTGTGGTTTGTATCAGTTTCATATGCAGAGTTGAACTAGATTTGGTCAGTGTGAGGAGAAAACACAGTTGTTTTTTTCTGTCCATGCTCATCTTTCTTGCTGTATTGTAGACGCTGGAAAGAAGAGTATGCTTCATGCGTAAAAGCAGAGTGTGTTTCATGGATGAAAAAACTGGTCTTAATTTTCATTCAGAAATGGAGTTAAACCCCAGGGTCTTTGTCTTCCTACAAGCAAGAGTTCATTTCTGGTAAACCCAGTGAATTTTTGGCTCAAATGAATTTACACAGTTCACCAACCCAACACGGTTTACATTATTAACTAAAGAGCATCTATGAAAGAGATGCCGTGTTTTGTATCAGTTTCATAAGTAGGGTGGAACTAGATATGGTCTGTATGAGTAAGAAGCACAGTTCTTTTTTTCTGGGCATGGTCATGTTTCTTGCTGTTTTAGATGCTGGAAAGAAGAGCATGCTTCTTGCACTAAAACAGAGTGTCTTTCATGAATGAGAACACTGGTCTGAATTTTCCTTCAGAAACTTAGTTAAACCAAAGGCTCTGTGTCTTCCTCCAAGCAAGAGTTCATTTCTGTTAAATGCAGTGATTTTTTGGCTCAAATGAATTTACAGAGTTCATGAACTCAGCATGTTTTTCACTATTAACTAAAGAGCATCTATGTAAGAGATGCTGTGGTTTGTATCAGTTTCATAAGCAGAGTTGAACTAGATATGGTCCGTATATATAGGAAACACAGTTGTTTTTTTCTTGGCATGCTCATTTTTCTTGCTGTATTGGAGACACTGGAAAGAGGAGCATGCTTCATGCGTAAAAGCAGAGTGTGTTTCATGGTTGAGAAAACTGGTCTGATTTTTCGTGCAGAAATGGAGTTAAACTCCAGGGTCTTTGTCTTCCTACAAGCAAGAGTTCATTTCAGGTAAACCCAGTGAATGTTCGGCTCAAATGAATTTACACAGTTCACATACACAACACGGTTTTCACTATTAACTAAGGAGCATCTTTGTAAGAGATGCTGTGGTTTGTATCAGTTTCTTAAGTAGAGTTGAACTAGATATGGTCTGTATGAGTAGGAAACACAGTTCTTTTTTTCTGGGCATGCTCATGTTTCTTGCTGTATTGGAGATGCTGGAAAGAAGAGCATGCATCTTGCGTTAAAACAGAGTGTGTTTCTTGGATGAGAACACTGGTCTGAATTTTCCTTCAGTAACGGAGTTAAAACAAAGTCTCTGTGTCTACCTCCAAGCAAGAGTTCATTTCTGGTAAACCCAGTGATATTTCGCTCAAACGAATTTCCACAGTTCAAGAACCCAACACGTTTTTCACTATTAACTAAAGAGCATCTATGTAAGAGATGCTGTGGTTTGTATGAGCTTCATAAGCAGATTTTAACTAGATATAGTGTGTATGAGTAGGAAACACAATTCTTTATTTCTGGGCATGTTCGTGTTTATTTCTGGATTGAAGACGCTGGAAGGAAGAGCATGCTTCTTGCATTAAAACAGACTGTGTTTCATGGATGAGAACACTGGTCTGTATTTTCCTTCAGAATCGGAGTTAAACCCCTGGCTCTCTGTTTTCCTACTAGCAAGAGTTCATTTCTCATAAACCCAGTGAATTTTCGCCTCAAATGAATTTACACAGTAAACGATCCCAACACGTTTTTCACTATTTACTAAAGACTATCTATGTAAGAGATGCTGTGGTTTGTATGAGTTTCATAAGCAGCATTGAACTAGATATGGTCAGTGTGAGTAGAAAACACAGTTGTTTTTTTTCTGTCCATGCTCATGTTTCTTGCTGTATTGTAGACGCTGGAAGGAAGAGCATGCTTCTTGCGTTAAAACAGAGTGAGTTTCATGGATGAGAACACTGGACTGAATTTCCCTTCAGAAACCAAGTTATACCACAGGCTCTTCGTCTTCCTACAAGCAAGAGTTCATTTCTGGTAAGCCCAATGAATTTTCGGCTGAAATGAATTTACACAGTTCACGAACCCAACACGTTTTCCACTATTTACCAAAGAGCATCTATGTAAGAGTGCTGTGGTTTGTATCAGTTTCATAAGCAGAGTTGAACTAGATTTGGTCAGTGTGAGGAGAAAACACAGTTGTTTTTTTCTGTCCATGCTCATCGTTCTTGCTGTATTGTAGACGCTGGAAAGAAGAGCATGCTTCATGCGTAAAAGCAGAGTGTGTTTCATGGATGAAAAAACTGGTCTTAATTTTCATTCAGAAATGGAGTTAAACCCCAGGGTCTTTGTCTTCCTACAAGCAAGAATTCATTTCTGGTAAACCCATTGAATATTTGGCTCAAATGAATTTACACAGTTCACCAACCCAACACGGTTTACATTATTAACTAAAGAGCATCTATGAAAGAGATGCTGTGTTTTGTATCAGTTTCATAAGTAGGGTGGAACTAGATATGGTCTGTATGAGTAAGAAGCACAGTTCTTTATTTCTGTGCATGCTCATGTTTCTTGCTCTATTTGATGCTGGAAAGAAGAACATGCTTCTTGCACTAAAACAGAGTGTCTTTCATGAATGAGAACACTGGTCTGAATTTTCCTTCAGAAACTTAGTTAAACCAAAGGCTCTGTGTCTTCCTCCAAGCAAAAGTTCATTTCTGTTAAACCCTGTGATTTTTTGGCTCAAATGAATTTACACAGTTCACAAACCCAACACGGTTTACATTATTAACTAAAGAGCATCTATGAAAGAGATGCTGTGTTTTGTATCAGTTTCATAAGTAGAGTGGAACTAGATATGGTCTGTATGAGTAAGAAGCACAGTTCTTTTTTTCTGGGCATGTTCATGTTTCTTGCTGTATTAGATGCTGGAAAGAAGGGCATGCTTCTTGCGTTAAAACAGAGTGAGTTTCATGGATGAGAACACTGGTCTGAATTTCCCTTCAGAATCGGAGTTAAACCCCAGCCTGTGTGTCTTCCTACAAGCAAGAGTTCATTTCTCGAAAATCTAGTGAATATTAGGCTCAAAGGAATTTACACAGTTCACGAACCCAAAATGATTTTCAATATTAACTAAAGAGCATCTATGTAAGAGATACTGTGGTTTGTATGAGTTTCATAAGCAGAGTTGAACTAGATACGTACCGTATGAATAGGAAACACAGTTCTTTTTTTCCCGGCATGCTCATTTTTCTTGCTGTATTGGAGACACTGGAAAGAGGAGCATGCTTCATGCGTAAAAGCAGAGTGTGTTTCATGGATGAGAAAACTGGTCTGATTTTTCGTTCAGAAATGGAGTTAAACTCCAGGGTCTTTGTCTTCCTACAAGCAAGAGTTCATTTCTGGTAAACCCAGTGAATGTTCGGCTCAAATGAATTTACACAGTTCACGAACACAACACGGTTTTCACTATTAACTAAGGAGCATCTTTGTAAGAGATGCTGTGGTTTGTATCAGTTTCTTAAGTAGAGTTGAACTAGATATGGTCTGTATGAGTAGGAAACACAGTTCTTTTTTTCTGGGCATGCTCATGTTTCTTGCTGTATTGGAGATGCTGGAAAGAAGAGCATGCATCTTGCGTTAAAACAGAGTGTGTTTCATGGATGAGAACACTGGTCTGAATTTTCCTTCAGTAACGGAGTTAAAACAAAGTCTCTGTGTCTACCTCCAAGCAAGAGTTCATTTCTGGTAAACCCAGTGATATTTCGCTCAAACGAATTTTCACAGTTCAAGAACCCAACACGTTTTCCACTATTAACTAAAGAGCATCTATGTAAGAGATGCTGTGGTTTGTATGAGCTTCATAAGCAGATTTTAACTAGATATAGTGTGTATGAGTAGGAAACACATTTCTTTATTTCTGGGCATGTTCGTGTTTATTTCTGGAATGGAGACGCTGGAAGGAAGAGCATGCTTCTTGCATTAAAACAGACTGTGTTTCATGGATGAGAACACTGGTCTGTATTTCCTTCAGAATTGGAGTTAAACCCCTGTCTCTCTGTCTTCCTACAAGCAAGAGTTCATTTCTCATAATCCCAGTGAATTTTCGCCTCAAATGAATTTACACAGTAAACGATCCCAACACGTTTTTCACTATTTACTAAAGACCATCTATGTAAGAGATGCTGTGGTTTGTATGAGTTTCATAAGCAGCATTGAACTAGATATGGTTCGTGTGAGTAGAAAACACAGTTGTTTTTTTCTGTCCATGCTCATGTTTCTTGCTGTATTGTAGACGCTGGAAGGAAGAGCATGCTTCTTGCGTTAAAACAGAGTTTCATGGATGAGAATACTGGACTGAATTTCCCTTCAGAAACCGAGTTATACCACAGGCTCTTCATCTTCCTACAAGCAAGAGTTCATTTCTGGTAAACCCAGTGAATTTTTGGCTCAAATGAATTTACACAGTTCCCAAACCCAACACGGTTTACATTATTAACTAAAGAGCATCTATGAAAGAGATGCTGTGTTTTGTATCAGTTTCATAAGTAGAGTGGAAGGAGATATGGTCTGTATGAGTAAGAAACACAGTTCTTTTTTTCTGAGCATGTTCATGTTTCTTGCTGGATTGGAGACGCTGAAAGGACGAGCATGCTTCTTGCGCTAAAACAGAGTGTGTTTCATGGATGAGAATACTGGCCTTAATTTTCTTTCAGAAATGGGGTTAAACCCCAGGGTCTTTGTCTTCCTACACGCAAGAGTTCATTTCTGGTAAACCCAGGGAATTTTTGGCTCAAATGAATTTATACAGTTCACGAATCTAACACGTTTTTCACTATTAACTAAAGAGCATCTATGTAAGAGATGCTGTGGTTTGTATGAGTTTCATAAGCAGGGTTGAAATAGAAATGGTGCGTATGAGTAGGAAACACAGTCCTGTTTTTCTGGGCATGCTCATGTTTCTTGCTGTATTGCAGACGCTGGAAAGAAGAGCATGCTTCTTGCGTTAATACAGAGTGTGTTTCATGGATGAGAACACTGGTATGAATTTTCATTCAGAAACGGAGTTATACCGCACGGTCTCTGTATTCCTCCAAGCAGGAGTTCATTTCTGGTGAACCCAGTGATTTTTCGGCTCAAATGAGTTTACACAGTTCATGAACCCAACACGATATTCACTATTAACTATAGACCATCTATGTAAGAGATGCTGTGCTTTGTATAAGTTTCATAAGCTGAGCTGTAATAGAAATGGTGCGTATGAGTAGGAAACACTGTTCTATTTTTCAGTGCATGCTCATGTTTCTTGCTCTATTGCAGACGCTGGGAAGAAGAGCATGCTTCTTGCGTTAAAATAGAGTGTGTTTCATGGATGAGAACACTGGTCTCTATTATCCTTCAGAATCGGAGTTAAACCGCCTGCTCTCTGTCTTCCTACAAGCAAGAGTTCATTTCTGGTAAATCCAGTGATTTTTCGGCTGAAATGTATTTACACAGTTCATGAACCCAATACGACTTTCACTATTAACTAAAGAGCATCTATGTAAGAGTGCTGTGGTTTGTATCAGTTTCATAAGCAGAGTTGAACTAGATTTGGTCAGTGTGAGGAGAAAACACAGTTGTTTTTTTCTGTCCATGCTCATGTTTCTTGCTGTATTGTAGACGCTGGAAAGAAGAGCATGATTCTTGCGTTTAACCAGAGTGTGTTTCATGGATGAGAACACTGGTATGAATTTTCCTTCAGAAAGGAAGTTAAACCAAAGGCTTTGTGTCTTACTACAAGAAAGAGTTCATTTCTGGAAAACCTAGTCATTTTCCGGCTCAAATGAATTTACAGTTTTCACGAATCCAACATGTTTTTCACTATTAACTAAAGAGCATTTATGTAATAGTTGCTGTGGTTTGTATCAGTTTCATAAGCAGAGTTGAACTAGATATGGTCCGTATGTATAGGAAACACAGTTGTTTTTTTCTGTCCATGCACATGTTTCTTGCTGTATTGCAGACGCTGTATAGAAGAGCATGCTTCTTGCATTAAAACAGAGTGAGTTTCATGGATGAGAACACTGGACTGAATTTCCCTTCATAAACGGAGATAAACCGCAGGCTCTGTGTCTTCCTACAAGCAAGAGTTCATTTCTGGTGAACCCAGTGAATTTTCGGCTACAATGAATTTACACAGTTCATGAACCCAACACGATTTTCACTACTACCTAAAGAGCATCTATGTAATGATGCTGGTGTTTGTAATAGTTTCATAAGAAGAGTTGAACTAGATATGGCCCGTACGAGTAGGAAACACAGTTCTTTTTTTCTGGCCATGCTCATGTTCGTTTCTGTATTGCAGACGCTTGAAAGAAGAGCATGCATCTTCTGTTAAAACAGATTGAGTTTCATGGATGAGAACACTGGTCTGAATTTTCGTTCAGAAACGGAGTTAAACCCCAGGGACTTTGTCTTCCTATAAGCAAGAGTTCTTATTTGGTAAACCCAGTGAATTTTCGGCTAAAATGAATTTACACAGTTCACGAACCCAACAGGTGTTTCACTGTTAACTAAAGAGCATCTATGTAAGATATGCTGTGGCTTGTATGAGTTTCATAAGCAGAGTTCTACTAGATATGGTCCGTATGAGTAGGAAACACAGTTCTTTTTTTCTGGGTATGCTCATGTTTCTTGCTGTATTGGAGACGCTGGAAGGAAGAGCATGCTTCTTGCATTAAAACAGAGTGTGTTTCATGGATGAGAACACTGGTCTTAATTTTCCTTCAGAATCGGACTTAAACCCCAGGCTCTGTGTCTTTCTACAAGCAAGAGTTCATTTCTGGTAAACCCAGTGATTATTTTGCTGAAATGAATTTACACAGTTCATGAACCCAACACGATTTTCACTATTAACTATAGAGCATCTATGTAAGAGTGCTGTGTTTTGTATCAGTTTCATAAGCAGAGTTGTAATAGAAATGGTGCGTATGAGTAGGAAACACTGTTCTATTTTTCAGTGCATGCTCATGTTTCTTGCTCTATTGCAGACGCAGGGAAGAAGAGCATTCTTCTTGCGTTAAAACAGAGTGTGTTTCATGGATGAAAACACTGGTCTCTATTATCCTTCAGAATCGGAGTTAAACCTCCGGCTCTCTGTCTTCCTACAAGCAAGAGTTCATTTCTGGTAAACCCAGTGAATTTTCTCCTCAAATGAATTTACACAGTAAACGATCCCAACACGTTTTTCACTATTTACTAAAGACCATCTATGTAAGATATGCTGTGGTTTGTGTGAGTTTCATAAGCAGCGTTGAACTAGACATGGTCAGTGTGAGTAGAAAATACAGTTGTTTTTTTCTGTCCATGCTCATGTTTCTTGCTGTATTGTAATGCTGGAAGGAGGAGCATGCTTCTTGCGTTAAAATAGAGTGAGTTTCATGGATGAGAACCCTGGACTGAATTTCCCTTCATAAATGGAGATAAACCGCAGGCTCTGTGTCTTCCTACAAGCAAGAGGTCATTTCTGGTAAACCCAGTGAATTTTCGGCTGAAATGAATTTACACAGTTCATGAACCCAACACGATTTTCACTATTAAGTAAAGAGCATCTATGTAAGAGTGCTGTGTTATGTATCAGTTTCATAAGCAGTGTTGAACTAGATTTGGTCATAGTGAGGAGAAAATATAGTTGTTTTTTTCTGTCCATGCTCATTTTTCTTGCTGTACTGTAGACGCTGGAAAGAAGAGCATGCTTCTTGCGTTTAAACGGAGTGTGTTTCATGGATGAGAACACTGGTATGAATTTTCCTTCAGAAAGGAAGTTAAACCAAAGGCTCTGTGTCTTACTACAAGAAAGAATTCATTTCTGGAAAACCCAGTGATTTTCAGTCTCAAATGAATTTACAGTTTACACGAACCCAACATGTTTTTCACTATTATATAAAGAGAATCTATGTAATAGATGCTGTGGTTTTTATCAGTTTCATATGCAGAGTTGAACTAGATATGGTCCGTATGTATAGGAAACACAGTTGTTTTTTTCTGTCCGTGCACATGTTTCTTGCTGTATTGCAGACGCTGTATAGAAGAGCATGCTTCTTGCATTAAAACAGAGTGAGATTCATGGATGAGAACACTGGACTGAATTTCCCTTCATAAACGGAGATAAACTGCAGGCTCTGTGTCTTCCTACAAGCAAGAGTTCATTTCTGGTAAACCTAGTGAATTTTCGGCTCAAATAAAATTACACATTTCACGAACGCAACATGTTTTTCACTATTAACTAAAGAGCATGTATGTAAGAGATGCTGTGGTTTGTATGAGTTTCATAAGCAGAGTTGAACTAGATATCGTCCGTATGTATAGGAAAAACAGTTGCTTTTTTCTGACCATGCTCATGTTTCTTGCTGTATTGTAGATGCTGTATAGTAGAGCATCCTTCTTGCATTAAAACAGAGTGAGTTTCATGGATGAGAACACTGGTATGAATTTTCCTTCATAAACGAAGAAAAACCGCAGGCTCTGTGTCTTCCTACAAGCAAGAGTTCATTTCTGGTGAACCCAGTGATTTTTCGGCTAAAATGAATTTACACAGTTCATGAACCCAACCCGATTTTCACTATTAACTAAAGAGCATCTATGTAATGATGCTGGTGTTTGTAATAGTTTCATAAGAAGAGTTGAACTAGATATGGTCCGTGTGAGTAGAAAACACAGTTCTTTTTTTCTGGCCGTGCTCATGTTCGTTGCTGTATTGCATACGCTTGAAAGAAGAGCATGCTTCTTCTGTTAAAACAGATTGAGTTTCATGGATGAGAACACTGGTCCTAATTTTCGTTCAGAAACGGAGTTAAACCCAAGGGACTTTGTCTTCCTATAAGTAAGAGTGCTTTTCTGGTAAACCCAGTGAATTTTCGGCTCAAATGAATTTACACAGTTCACGAACCCAACAGGTGTTTCACTGGTATCTAAAGAGCATCTATGTAAGATATGCTGTGGCTTGTATGAGTTTCATCAGCAGAGTTCTACTAGATATGGTCCGTATGAGTAGGAAACACGGTTCTTTTTTTCTGGGTATGCTCATGTTTCTTCCTGTATTGGAGACGCTGGAAGGAAGAGCATGCTTCTTGCATTAAAACAGAGTGCGTTTCATGGATGAGAACCCTGGACTGAATTTCCCTTCATAAATGGAGATAAACCGCAGGCTCTGTGTCTTCCTACAAGCAAGAGTTCATTTCTGGTAAACCTAGTGATTTTTTGGCTGAAATGAATTTACACAGTTCATGAACCCAACACGATTTTCACTATTAACTAAAGAGCATCTTTGTAAGAGTGCTGTGGTTTGTATCAGTTTCATAAGCAGAGTTGAACTAGATTTGTTCAGTGTGAGGAGAAAACACAGTTGTTTTTTTCTGTCCATGCTCATGGTTCTTGCTGTATTGTAATGCTGGAAGGAAGAGCATGCTTCATGCGTAAAAGCAGAGTGTGTTTCATGGATGAGAAAACTGGTCTGAATTTGATTCAGATATGGAGTTAAACCCCAGGGTCTTTGTCTTCCTACAAGCAAGAGTTCATTTCTGGAATACCCAGTGAATTTTCGGCTCAAATGAATTTTCATAGTACACGAACCCAACACTATTGTGACTATAGACTAAAGAGCATCTATGAAAGAGATGCTGTGTTTTGTGTCAGTTTCTTAAGTAGAGTTGAATTAGGTATGGTCTGTATGAGTAGGAAACACAGTTGTTTTTTTCTGTCCATGCTCATGTTTCTTGCTGTATTGTAGACGCTGTATAGAAGAGCATGCTTCTTGCATTAAAACAGAGTGAGTTTCATGGATGAGAACACTGGACTGAATTTCCCTTCATAAACGGAGATAAACCGCAAGCTCTGTGTCTTCCTACAAGCAAGAGTTCATTTCTGGTAAACCCAGTGAATTTTCGGCTCAAATAAAATTACACATTTCACGAACGCAACATGTTTTTCACTATTAACTAAAGAGCATGTATGTAAGAGATGCTGTGGTTTGTATGAGTTTCATAAGCAGAGTTGAACTAGATATGGTCCGTATGTATAGGAAACACAGTTGCTTTTTTCTGGCCATGCTCATGTTTCTTGCTGTATTGCAGATGCTGTATAGAAGAGCATGCTTCTTGCATTAAAACAGATTGAGTTTCATGGATGAGAACATTGGTATGAATTTTCCTTCATAAACGAAGATAAACCGCAGACTCTGTGTCTTCCTACAAGCAAGAGTTCATTTCTGGTGAACCCAATGATTTTTCGGCTAAAATGAATTTACACAATTCATGAACCCAACACGATTTTCAATATTAACTAAAGAGCATCTTTGTAAGAGTGCTGTGGTTTGTATCAGTTTCATAAGCAGAGTTGAACTAGATTTGGTCAGTGTGAGGAGAAAACACAGTTTTTTTTTCTGTCCATGCTCATGTTTCTTGCTGTATTGTAGATGCTGGAAAGAATAGCACGCTTCATGGGTAAAAGCAGAGTGTGTTTCATGGATGAGAAAACTGGTCTGAATTTGATTCACAAACGGAGTTAAACCACAGGGTCTTTGTCTTCCTACAAGCAAGATTTCATTTATTGCAACACCAGTGAATTTTAGGTTCAAATGAATTTTCACAGTTCACGAACCCTACACTATTGTGACTATTAACTAAAGAGCATCTATGAAAGAGATGCTGTGTTTTGTGTCAGTTTCTTAAGTAGAGTTGAATTAGATATGGTCTGTATGAGTAGGAAACACAGTTGTTTTTTTCTGTCCATCCTCATGTTTCTTGCTGTATTGTAGACGGTGGAAAGAAGAGCATGCTTCTTGCGTTTAAACAGATTGTGTTTCACGAATGAGAACACTGGTATGAATTTTCCTTCAGAAAGGAAGTTAAACCAAATTCTCGATGTCTTACTACAAGAAAGAGTTCATTTCTGGAATACCCATTGATTTTCCAGCTCAAATGAATTTACACTTTTCACGAACCCAACATGTTTTTCACTATTAAGTAAAGAGCATCTATGTAAGAGATGCTGTGTTTTGTGTCAGTTTCTTAAGTAGAGTTGAATTAGATATGGTCTGTATGAGTAGGAAACACAGTTGTTTTTTTCTGTCCATGCTCATGTTTCTTGCTGTATTGTAGACGCTGTATAGAAGAGCATGCTTCTTGCATTAAAACAGAGTGAGTTTCATGGATGAGAACACTGGACTGAATTTCCCTTCATAAACGGAGATAAACCGCAAGCTCTGTGTCTTCCTACAAGCAAGAGTTCATTTCTGGTAAACCCAGTGAATTTTCGGCTCAAATAAAATTACACATTTTCACGAACGCAACATGTTTTTCACTATTAACTAAAGAGCATGTATGTAAGAGATGCTGTGGTTTGTATGAGTTTCATAAGCAGAGTTGAACTAGATATGGTCCGTATGTATAGGAAACACAGTTGCTTTTTTCTGGCCATTCTCATGTTTCTTGCTGTATTGCAGATGCTGTATAGAAGAGCATGCTTCTTGCATTAAAACAGAGTGAGTTTCATGGATGAGAACACTGGTATGAATTTTCCTTCATAAACGAAGATAAACCGCAGACTCTGTGTCTTCCTACAAGCAAGAGTTCATTTCTGGTGAACCCAATGATTTTTCGGCTAAAATGAATTTACACAATTCATGAACCCAACACGATTTTCAATATTAACTAAAGAGCATCTTTGTAAGAGTGCTGTGGTTTGTATCAGTTTCATAAGCAGAGTTGAACTAGATTTGGTCAGTGTGAGGAGAAAACACAGTTTTTTTTTCTGTCCATGCTCATGTTTCTTGCTGTATTGTAGATGCTGGAAAGAATAGCACGCTTCATGCGTAAAAGCAGAGTGTGTTTCATGATGAGAAAACTGGTCTGAATTTGATTCACAAACGGAGTTAAACCACAGGGTCTTTGTCTTCCTACAAGCAAGATTTCATTTATTGCAACACCAGTGAATTTTAGGTTGAAATGAATTTTCACAGTTCACGAACCCTACACTATTGTGACTATTAACTAAAGAGCATCTATGAAAGAGATGCTGTGTTTTGTGTCAGTTTCTTAAGTAGAGTTGAATTAGATATGGTCTGTATGAGTAGGAAACACAGTTGTTTTTTTCTGTCCATCCTCATGTTTCTTGCTGTATTGTAGACGGTGGAAAGAAGAGCATGCTTCTTGCATTTAAACAGATTGTGTTTCATGAATGAGAACACTGGTATGAATTTTCCTTCAGAAAGGAAGTTAAACCAAATTCTCGATGTCTTACTACAAGAAAGAGTTCATTTCTGGAATACCCATTGATTTTCCAGCTCAAATGAATTTACACTTTTCACGAACCCAACATGTTTTTCACTATTAAGTAAAGAGCATCTATGTAAGAGATGCTGTGGTTTGTATCAGTTTCATAAGCAGAGTTGAACTAGATATGGTCCGTATGTATAGGAAACACAGTTGTTTTTTTCTGTCCATGCACATGTTTCTTGCTGTATTGTAGACGGTGGAAAGAAGAGCATGCTTCTTCCATTAAAACAGAGTGTGTTTCATGGATGAGAACACTGGTCTTAATTTCCTTCAGAATCGGACTTAAAACCCAGGCTCTGTGTCTTTCTACAAGCAAGAGTTCATTTCTGGTAAACCCAGTGAATATTTTGCTGAAATGAATTTACACAGTTCATTAACCCAACACGATTTTCACTATTAACTAAAGAGCATCTATGTAAGAGTGCTGTGTTTTGTATCAGTTCCATAAGCAGCGTTTAACTAGATTTGGTCAGTGTGAGGAAAAAACATAGTTGCTTTTTTCTGTCCATGCTCATGTTTCTTGCTGTATTGGAGATGCTGGAAGGAAGAGCATGCTTCTTGCATTAAAACAGAGTGTGTTTCATGGATGAGAACACTGGTCTTAATTTTCCTTCAGAATCGGACTTAAACCCCAGGCTCTGTGTCTTTCTACAAGCAAGAGTACATTTCTGGTAAACCCAGTGATTATTTTGCTGAAATGAATTTACACAGTTCATGAACCCAACACGATTTTCACTATTAACTATAGAGCATCTATGTAAGAGTGCTGTGGTTTGTATGAGTTTCATAATCAGAGTTGTAATAGAAATGGTGCGTATGAGTAGGAAATACTGTTCTATTTTTCAGTGCATGCTCTGGTTTCTTGCTCTGTTGCAGACGCAGGGAAGAAGAGCATGCTTCTTGCGTTAAAACAGAGTGTGTTTCATGGATCAGAACACTGGTCTCTATTATCCTTCAGAATCGGAGTTAAACCCCCGGCTTCTGTCTTCCTACAAGCAAGAGTTCATTTCTGGTAAACCCAGTGAATTTTCTCCTCAAATGAATTTACACAGTAAATGATCCCAACACGTTTTTCACTATTTACTAAAGACCATCTATGTAAGAGATGCTGTGGTTTGTATGAGTTTCATAAGCAGCGTTGAACTAGATATGGTCCGTGTGAGTAGAAAACACAGTTGTTTTTTTCTGTCCATGCTCATGTTTCTTGCTGTATTGTAATGCTGGAAGGAAGAGCATGCTTCTTGCGTTAAAATAGAGTGAGTTTCATGGATGAGAACCCTGGACTGAATTTCCCTTCATAAATGGAGATAAACCGCAGGCTCTGTGTCTTCCTACAAGCAAGAGTTCATTTCTGGTAAACCCAGTGATTTTTCGGGTGAAGTGAATTTACACAGTTCATGAACCCAACAAGATTTTCACTATTAACTAAAGAGTATCTATGTAAGAGTGCTGTGTTTTGTATCAGTTTCATAAGCAGCGTTCAACTAGATTTGGTCAGTGTGAGGAGAAAACACAGTTGTTTTTTTCTGTCCATGCTCATGTTTCTTGCTGTATTGTAGACGCTGGAAAGAAGAGCATGCTTCTTGCGTTTAAACAGAGTGTGTTTCATGGATGAGAACACTGGTATGAATTTTCCTTCAGAAAGGAAGTTAAACCAAAGGCTCTGTGTCTTACTACAAGAACGAGTTCATTTCTGGAAAACCCAGTGATTTTCAGGCTCAAATGAATTTACAGTTTTCACGAACCCAACATGTTTTTCACTATTAACTAAAGTGGATCTATGTAATAGATGCTGTGTTTTGTGTCAGTTTCTTAAGTAGATTTGAATTAGATATGGTCTGTATGAGTAGGAAACACAGTTGTTTTTTTCTGTCCATGCTCTTGTTTCTTGCTGTATTGTAATGCTGGAAGGAAGAGCATGCTTCTTGCATTAAAATAGAGTGAGTTTCATGGATGAGAACCCTGGACTGAATTTCCCTTCATAAATGGAGTTAAACCGCAGGCTCTGTGTCTTCCTACAAGCAAGAGTTCATTTGTGGTAAACCCAGGGATTTTTTGGCTGAAATGAATTTACACAGTTCATGAACCCAACACGATTTTCACTATTAACTAAAGAGCATCTATGTAAGAGTGCTGTGTTTTGTATCAGTTTCATAAGCAGAGTTGAACTAGATTTGGTCAGTGTGAGGAGAAAACACAGTTGTTTTTTTCTGTCCATGCTCATGTTTCTTGCTGTATTGAAGACGCTGGAAAGAAGAGCATGCTTCATGCGTAAAATCAGAGTGTGTTTCATGGATGAGAAAACTAGTCTGAATTTGATTCAGAAACGGAGTTAAACCCCAGGGTCTTTGTCTTCCTACAAGCAAGAGTTCATTTCTGGAAAACCCAGTGAATTTTCGGCTCAAATGAATTTTCACAGTTCACGAATCCAACACTATTGTGACTATTAACTAAAGAGCATCTATGAAAGAGATGCTGTGTTTTGTGTCAGTTTCTTAAGTAGAGTTGAATTAGATATGGTCTGTATGAGTAGGAAACAGAGTTCTTTTTTTCTGTCCATGTTCATGTTTCTTGCTGTATTGTAGACGGTGGAAAGAAGAGCATGCTTCTTGCGTTTAAACAGATTGTGTTTCATGGATGAGAACACTGGTATGAATTTTCCTTCAGAAAGGAAGTTAAACAAAAGGCTCTGTGTCTTACTACAAGAAAGAGTTCATTTCTGGAATACCCAGTGATTTTCCGGCTCAAATGAATTTACAGTTTTCACGAACCCAACATGTTTTTCACTATTAACTAAAGAGCACCTATGTAATAGATGCTGTGGTTTGTATCAGTTTCATAAGCATAGTTGAACTAGATATGGTCCGTATGTATAGGAAACACAGTTGTTTTTTTCTGTCCATGTACATGTTTCTTGCTGTGTTGCAGACGCTGTATAGAAGAGCATGCTTCTTGCATTAAAACAGAGTGAGTTTCATGGATGAGAACACTGGACTGAATTTTCCTTCATAAACGGAGATAAACCGCAGGCTCTGTGTCTTCCTACAAGCAAGAGTTCATTTCTGGTAAACCCAGTGAATTTTCGGCTCAAATGAAATTACACTTTTCACGAACCCAACACGATTTTCACTACAAACTAAAGAGCATCTATGTAATGATGCTGGTGTTTGTAATAGTTTCATAAGAAGAGTTGAACTAGATATGGCCCATACGAGTAGGAAACACAGTTCTTTTTTTCTGGCCGTGCTCATGTTCGTTGGTGTATTGCAGACGCTTGAAAGAAGAGCATGCATCTTCTGTTAAAATAGAGCGAATTTCGTGGATCTGAACCCTGGACTGAATTTCCCTTCATAAATGGAGATAAACCGCAGGCTCTGTGTCTTCCTACAAGCACGAGTTCATTTGTGGTAAACCCAGTGATTTTTTCGCTGAAATGAATTTACACAGTTCATGAAACCAACACGTTTTTCACTATTAACTAAAGAGCATCTTTGTAAGAGTGCTGCGGTTTGTATCAGTTTCATAAGCAGAGTTGAACTTGATTTGTTCGTTGTGAGGATAAAACACATTGTTTTTTTCTGTCCATGCTCATGTTTCTTGCTGTATTGTAGATGCTGGAAAGAAGAGCATGCTTCATGCGTAAAAGCAGAGGGTGTTTCATGGATTAGAAAACTGGTCTGAATTTGATTCAGAAACGGAGTTAAACCCCAGGGTCTTTGTCTTCCTACAAGCAAGAGTTCATTTCTGGTAAACCCAGTGAATTTTCGGTTCAAATGAATTTTCACAGTTCACGAATCCAACACTATTTTGACTATTAACTAAAGAGCATCTATGAAGGAGATGCTATGTTTTGTGTCAGTTTCTTAAGTAGAGTTGAATTAGATATGATCTGTATGAGTAGGAAACACAGTTGTTTTTTTCTGTCCATGCTCATGTGTCTTGCTGTATTGTAGATGCTGGAAAGAAGAGCATGCTTCATGCGTTTAAGCAGATTGTGTTTCATGGATGAGAACACTGGTATGAATTTTCCTTCAGAAAGGAAGTTAAACCAAATTCTCGATGTCTTACTACAAGAAAGAGTTCATTTCTGGAATACCCAGTGATTTTCCGGCTCAAATGAATTTACATTTTCACGAACCCAACATGTTTTCCACTATTAACTAAAGAGCATCTATGTAAGAGATGCTGTGGTTTGTATCAGTTTCATAAGCAGAGTAGAACTAGATATGGTCCGTATGTATAGGAAACACAGTTGTTTTTTTCTGTACATTCACATGTTTCTTGCTGTATTGCAGACGCTGTATAGAAGAGCATGCTTCTTGCATTAAAACAGAGTGAGTTTCATGGATGAGAACACTGGACGGAATTTCCCTTCATAAACGGAGATAAACCGCAGGCTCTGTGTCTTCCTACAAGCAAGAGTTCATTTCTGGTAAACCCAGTGAATTTTCGGCTCAAATGAAATTACACTTTTCACGAACCCAACATGTATTTCACTATTAACTAAAGAGCATCTATGTAAGAGATGCTGTGGTTTGTCTGAGTTTCATAAGCAGAGTTGAACTTGATATGGTCCGTATGTATAGGAAACACAGTTGTTTTTTTCTGTACATTCACATGTTTCTTGCTGTATTGCAGACGCTGTATAGAAGAGCATGCTTCTTGCATTAAAACAGAGTGAGTTTCATGGATGAGAACACTGGACGGAATTTCCCTTCATAAACGGAGATAAACCGCAGGCTCTGTGTCTTCCTACAAGCAAGAGTTCATTTCTGGTAAACCCAGTGAATTTTCGGCTCAAATGAAATTACACTTTTCACGATCCCAATATGTTTTTCACTATTAACTAAAGAGCATCTATGTAAGAGATGCTGTGGTTTGTATGAGTTTCATAAGCAGAGTTGAACTTGATATGGTCCGTATGTATAAAAAACACAGTTGTTTTTTTCTGGCCATGCTCATGTTTCTTGCTGTATTGCAGACGCTGTATAGAAGAGCATGCTTCTTGCATTAAAACAGAGTGAGTTTCATGGATGAGAACACTGGACTGAATTTCCCTTCATAAACGGAGATAATTCGCAGGCTCTGTGTCTTCCTACTAGCAAGAGTTCATTTCTGGTAAACTATTGAATTTTCGGCTAAAATGAATTTACACAGTTCACAAACCCAACACGATTTTCACTATTAACTAAAGAGCACCTATGTAATGATGCTGGTGTTTGTAATAGTTTCATAAGAAGAGTTGAACTAGATATGGTCCGTACGAGTAGGAAACACAGTTCTTTTTCTGGCCATGCTCATGTTCGTTGCTGTATTGCAGACGCTTGAAAGAAGAGCATGCATCCTGTGTTAAAACACAGTTAGTTTCATGGATGAGAACACTGGTCTGAATTTTCGTTCAGAAACGGAGTTAAACCCCAGGGACTTTGTCTTCCTATAAGCAAGAGTTTTTTTCTGGTAAACTCAGTGAATTTTCGGCCCAAATGAATTTACACAGTTCACGAACCCAACAGGTGTTTCACTGTTAACTAAAGAGCATCTATGTACGATATGCTGTGGCTTGTATGAGTTTCATAAGCAGAGTTGTAATAGAAATGGTGCGTATGAGTAGGAAACACTGTTCTATTTTTCACTGCATGCTCATGTTTCTTGCTCTATTGCAGACGCTGGGAAGAAGAGCATGCTTCTTGCGTTAAAACAGAGTGTGTTTCATTGATGAGAACACTGGTCTCTATTATCCTTCAGAATCGGAGTTAAACCCCTGGCTCTCAGTCTTCCTACAAGCAAGAGTTCATTTCTGGTAAACCCAGTGAATTTTCTCCTCAAATGAATTTACACAGTAAATGATCCCAACACGTTTTTCACTATTTACTAAAGACCATCTATGTAAGATAGTCTGTGGTTTGTATGAGTTTCATAAGCAGCGTTGAACTAGATATGGTCCGTGTGAATAGAAAACACAGTTGTTTTTTTCTGTCCATGCTCATGTTTCTTGCTGTATTGTAATGCTGGAAGGAGGAGCATGCTTCTTGCGTTAAAATAGAGTGAGTTTCATGGATGCGAACCCTGGACTGAATTTCCCTTCATAAATGGAGATAAACCGCAGGCTCTGTGTCTTCCTACATGCAAGAGTTCATTTCTGGTAAACCCAGTGAATTTTCTCCTCAAATGAATTTACACAGTAAATGATCACAACACGTTTTTCACTATTTACTAAAGAACGTCTATGTAAGATATGCTGTGGTTTGTATCAGTTTCATAAGCAGAGTTGAACTAGATTTGGTCAGTGTGAGTAGATAACACAGTTGTTTTTTTCTGTCCATGCTCATGTTTCTTGCTGTATTGTAGATGCTGGAAAGAAGAGCATGCTTCATGCGTAAAAGCAGAGGGTGTTTCATGGATTAGAAAACTGGTCTGAATTTGATTCAGAAACGGAGATAAACCCCAGGGTCTTTGTCTTCCTACAAGCAAGAGTTCATTTCTGGTAAACCCAGTGAATTTTCTCCTCAAATGAATTTACACAGTAAACGATCCCAACACGTTTTTCACTATTTACTAAAGACCATCTATGTAAGAGATGCTGTGGTTTGTATGAGTTTCATAAGCAGCGTTGAACTAGATATGGTCCGTGTGAGTATAAAACACAGTTGTTTTTTTCTGTCCATGCCCATGTTTCTTGCTGTATTGTAATCCTGGAAGGAAGAGCATGCTTCTTGCATTAAAATAGAGTGAGTTTCATGGATGAGAACACTGGACTGATTTTCCCTTCATAAATGGAGATTAACCGCAGGCTCTGTGTCTTCCTACAAGCAAGAGTTCATTTCTGGTAAACACAGTGATTTTTCGGCTGAAATGAATTTACACAGTTCATGAACCCAACACGATTTTCACTATTAACTAAAGAGCATCTATGTAAGAGTGCTGTGGTTTGTATCAGTTTCATAAGCAGAGTTGAACTAGATATGGTCCGTATGTATAGTTAACACAGTTTTTTTTCTGTCCATGCACATGTTTCTTGCTGTATTGCAGACTCTGTATAGAAGAGCATGCTTCTTGCATTAAAATAGAGTGAGTTTCATGGATGAGAACACTGGACTGAATTTCCCTTCATTAACGGAGATAAACCGCAGGCTCTGTGTCTTCCTACAAGCAAGAGTTCATTTCTGGTAAACCCAGTGATTTTTCGGCTCAAATGAATTTACACAGTTCATGAACCCAACATGATTTTCACTATTAACTAAAGAGCATCTATGTAATGATGCTGGTGTTTGTAATTGTTTCATAAGAAGAGTTGAACTAGATGTGGCCCGTACGAGTAGGAAAAACAGTTCTTTTTTTCTGGCCATGCTCATGTTCGTTGCTGTATTGCAGACGCTTGAAAGAAGAGCATGTATCTTGTGTTAAAACAGAGTGAGTTTCATGGATGAGAACACTGGTCTGAATTTTCGTTCAGAAATGGAGTTAAACCCCAGGGACTTTGTCTTCCTTTAAGCAAGAGTTCTTATCTGGTAAACCCAGTGAATTTTCGGCTCAAATGAATTTACACATTTCACGAACCCAACAGGTGTTTCACTGTTAACTAAAGAGCATCTATGTAAGATATGCTGTGGCTTGTATGAGTTTCATAAGCAGACTTGTACTAGATATGGTCCGTATGAGTAGGAACCACAGTTCTTAATTTCTGGGTATGCTCATGTTTCTTGCTGTATTGGAGACGCTGAAAGGAACAGCTTGCTTCTTGCATTAAAACAGAGTGTGTTTCATGGATGAGAACACTTGTCTTAATTTTCCTTCTGAATCAGACTTAAACCCCAGGCTCTGTGTCTTCCTACAAGCAAGAGTTCATTTCTGGTAAACCCAGTGATTATTTTGCTGAAATGAATTTACACAGTTCATGAACCAAACACGATTTTCACTATTAACTATAGAGCATCAATGTAAGAGTGTTGTGGTTTGTATGAGTTTCATAAGCAGAGTTGTAATAGAAATGGTGCGAATGAGTAGGAAACACTGTTCTATTTTTCAGTGAATGCTCATGTTTCTTGCTCTATTGCAGACGCTGGGAAGAAGAGCATTCTTCTTGCATTTAAACAGAGTGTGTTTCATGGATGAGAACACTGGTATGAATTTTTCTTCAGAAAGGAAGTTAAACCAAATGCTCTGTGTCTTAATACAAGAAAGAGTTCATTTTTGGAAAACCCAGAGATTTTCCGGCTCAAAAGAATTTACACTTTTCACGAACCCAACATGTTTTTCACTATCAACTAAAGAGCATCTATGTAAGAGATGCTGTGGTTTGTATGAGTTTCAGAAGCAGTGTTGAACTAGATATGGTCCGTATGTATAGGAAACACAGTTGTTTTTTTTTGTCCATGCACATGTTTCTTGCTGTATTGCAGACGCTGTATAGAAGAGCATGCTTCTTGCATTAAAACAGAGTGAGTTTCATGGATGAGAACACTGGTCTTAATTTTTCTTCAGAATCGGACTTAAACCCCAGGCTCTGTGTCTTCCTACAAGCAAGAGTTCATTTCTGGTAAACCAAGTGATTTTTCGGCTGAAATGAATTTACACAGTTCATGAACCCAACACGATTTTCACTATTAACTAAAGAGCATCTATGTAAGAGTGCTGTGGTTTGTATCACTTTCATAAGCAAATTTGAACTAGATATGGTCTGTATGTATAGGAAACACAGTTTTTTTTCTGTCCATGCACATGTTTCTTGCTGTATTGCAGACGCTGTATAGAAGAGCATGCTTCTTGCATTAAAACAGAGTGAGTTTCATGGATGAGAACACTGGACTGAATTTCCCTTCATAAACGGAGATAAACCGCAGGCTCTGTGTCTTCCTACAAGCAAGAGTTCATTTCTGGTAAACCCAGTGAATTATCGGCTCAAATGAAATTACACTGTTCATGAACCCAACACGATTTTCACTATTAAATAAAGAGAATCTATGTAATGATGCTGGTGTTTGTAATAGTTTCGTAAGAAGAGTTGAACTAGATATGGCCCGTACGAGTAGGAAACACAGTTCTTTTTTTCTGGCCATGCTCATATTCGTTGCTGTATTGCAGACGCTCGAAAGAAGAGCATGCATCTTTTATTAAAACAGAGTGAGTTTCATGGATTAGAACACTGGTCTGAATTTTCGTTCAGTAATGGAGTTAAACCCAGGGTCTTTGTCTTCCTATAAGCAAGAGTTCTTTTCTGGTAAGCCCAGTGAATTTTCGGCTCAAATGAATTTATACATTTCACGAACCCAACAGGTGTTTCACTGTTAAATTAAGAGCATCTATGTAAGATATGCTGTGGCTTGTATGAGTTTCATAAGCAGAGTTCAACTAGATATGGTCCGTATGAGTAGGAAACACAGTTCTTTGTTTCTGGGCATGCTCATGTTTCTTGCTGTATTGGAGATGCTGGAACGAAGAGCATGCTTCATGCATAAAGCAGAGTGTGTTTCATGGATGAGAAAACTGGTCTGAATTTTCGTTCAGAAACGGTGTTAAACCACAGGGTCTTTGTCTTTCTACAAACAAGTGTTCACTTCTGGTAAACCCAGTGAATTTTCGGCTCAAATGAATTTTCACAGTTCATGAACCCAACACGGTTTACTCTATTAACTAAAGAGTATCCATGAAAGAGATGCTGTGTTTTGTATCAGTTTCTTATGTAGAGTTGAACTCGATATGGACTGTATGAGTAGGAAACACAGTTCTTTTTTTCTGGGCAAGCTCATGTTTCTTCCTGTATTGGAGATGCTGGAAAGAAGAGCATGCTTCTTGCGCTAAAACAGAGTGTGTTTGATGGATGAGAACACTGGTCTGCATTTTCTTTCTGAAACGTAGTTAAACCGCAGGCTCTGTGTCTTCATACAAGCAAGAGTTCATTTCAGGTAAACCTAGAGAATTTTAGGCTCAAAGGAATTTACAGAGTTCACGAACCCAACATGTTTTTCACTATTAACTAGAGAGCATCTATGTAAGAGTGCTGTGGTTGGTACCAGTTACATAAGCAGAGTTGAACTAGATTTGGTCAGTGTGAGGGGAAAACACAGTTGTTTTTTTCTTTCCATGCTCATGTTTCCTGCTGTATGGGAGACGCTCGAAGGAAGAGCATGCTTCTTTCGTTAAAACAGAGTGTGTTTCATGGATGTGAACACTAGTCTGAATTTTCCTTCAGAATTGGAGTTAAACACCAGGCTCTGTGTCTTCCTTTAAGCAAGAGTTCATTTCTGGTAAACCCAGTGAATTTTTAGCTCAAATGAATTTACACAGTTCATGATCCCAACACGATTTTCACTATTAACAAAAGAGCATCTCTGTAAGTGATGCTGTGTTTTGTAACAGTTTCATAAGCAGAGTTGAACTAGATATGGTCCGTACGATTAGGAAAAACAGTTCTTTTTTTCTGGGCTTCCTCATCCTTCTTGCTGTATTGCAGACACTGGAAAGAAGAGCATGCTTCACGAGTTAAAAGAGAGTGTGGTTCATGGATGAGAACACTTCTCTGAATTTTCATTCAGAAACGGTGTTAAACGCCAGGGTCTTTGTCTTCCTACATGCAAGAGTTCATTTCTGGTAAACCCAGTGAATTTTCGGGTCAAATGAATTTAGACAGTTCTCGAAACCAACACGTTTTTCACTATTAACTAAAGAGCATCTATGTAAGAGATGCTGTGTTTTGTATCAGTTTCATAAGTAGAGTTGAACTAGATGTGGTCCATATGAGTAGGAAACACAGTTCTTTTTTTCTGGTCTTGCTCATGTTGTTTGCTGTATTGCAGAATTTGGAAAGAAGAGCATGCTTCTTGCGTTTAAACAGAGTGTGTTTCATTGATGAGAACACTGGTCTGAATTTTCCTTCAGACACGCACTTAAACCCCAGGGACTTTGTCTTTCTACAAGCAAGAGTTCTTTTCTGGTAAACTGAGTGAATTTTCGGCTCAATGGAATTTACACAGTTCACGAACCCAACAGGTTTTTCACTATTAACTAAAGAGCCTCTATGTAAGAGATGCTGTGGTTTGTATGAGTTTCATAAGCAGAGTTTCACTAGATACAGTGTGTATGAGTAGGAAACATATTTCTTTTTTTCTGGGCATGCTCATGTTTCTTGCTGTATTGGAACACTCGAAGGAAGAGCATGCTTCTTGCAGTAAAACACAGTTTGTTTCATGGATGAGAACACTGGTCTGAATTTCCCTTTAGAAATGAAGTTAAACCCCAGGGTCTTTGTCTTCCTACAAGCAAGAGTTCATTTCTGGTAAACCCAGTAAATTTTCGGCTAAAATGAAGTTAGACAGTTCACGAAACCAACACGTCTTTCACTATTAACTAAAGAGCATCTTTGTAAGAGATGCTGTGTTTTGTATCAGTTTCATAAGTAGAGTTGAACTAGATGTGGTCCATATGAGTAGGAAACACAGTTCTTTTTTTCTGGTGTTGCTCATGTTGATTGCTGTATTGCAGAAGTTGGAAATAAGGGCATGCTTCTTGTGTTAAAACAGAGTGTGTTTCATGGATGAGAACACTATTCTGAATTTTCCTTCAGAAATGCAGTTATACCCCAGGGTCTGTGCCTTCCTACAAGCAAGAGTTCATTTCTGGTAAACCCAGTGAATTTTCGGCTCCAATGAATTTACACAGTTCATGAACCCAACACCTTTTTAACTATTAACTAAAGAGCATCTATGTAAGAGATGCTGTGGTTTGTATCAGTTTCATAAGCGTAGTTGAACTTGATATGGTCCGTATGAGTAGGAAACACAGTTCTTTTTTAATGGGCATGCTCATGTTCCCCGCTGTATTGCAGACGCTGGAAAGAAGAGCATGCTTCTTGCGTTAAAACAGAGTGTGTTTCATGGATGAGAACACTGGTCTGAATTTCCATTCAGAAACGGAGTTAAACCAAAGGCTCTGTGTCTTCCTGCAAGCAAGACTTCATTTCTGCTAAATGCAGTGAATTTTCGGCTCAAATGAATTTACACAGTTCACCAACCCAACACGTTTTTCACTAATAACTAAAGAGCATGTATGTAATTGATGCTGTGGTGTGTATCAGTTTCATAAGCAGAGTTGAACTAGATATTGTCCATATGAGTAGGAACCACAGTTCTTTTTTTCCGGGCATGCTCATGTTTCTTGCAGTATTGCACACGCTTGAAAGAAGAGCATGCTCTTTGCATTAAAACAGAGTGTGTTTCACGGATGAGAGCACTGGTCTGAATTTTCATTCAGAAACGGAGTTAAACCCCAGGGTCTATGTCTTCCTACAAGTAGGAGTTCTTTTCCGGTAAACCCACTGATTTTTTGGCTCAAATGAATTTACACAGTTCACAAACCATCATGTTATTCACTACTAAGTAAAGAGCATCTATGTAAGAGATGCTGTGGTTTTTATCAGTTTCATAACGAGAGTTGAACTAGGTACGGTCCATATGAGTAGGAAAAATAGTTCTTTTTTTCTGGGCTTGCTCATATTTCCTGCTGTATTGAAGACGCTGGAAAGAAGAACATGCTTCTTGAGTTAAAACAGAGTGTGTTTCATGGATGAGAACACTGGTCAGAATTTCCCTTCAGAATCAGAGTTAACCCCCAGTCTCTGTGTCTTCCTACAAGCAAAAGTTCATTACTGGAAAACCCAGTGAATTTCGGCTCAAATGAATTTACAGAGTTCACGAACCCAACACGTTTTTCACTATTAACTAAAGAGTATCTATGTAAGTAATTCTGTGGTTTGTACAAGATTCATAAGCAGAGTTGAACTAGATATGTTCCGTATTAGTAGGAAACACAGTTCTGTTTTTCTCTGCTTGCTTATGTTTCTTGCTGTATTCCAGACGATTGAAAGAAGAGCATGCTTCTTGTGTTAAAACAGAGTGTGATTCATGGATGAGAACACTTGTCTGAATTTCCCTTCAGAAACGGAGTTAAACCAAAGGCTCTGTGCCTCCCTACAAGCAAGAGTTCATTTCTGGTAAACCCAGTGAATTTTCGGCTCCAATGAATTTACACAGTTCATGAACCCAACACCTTTTTCACTATTAACTAAAGAGCATCTATGTAAGAGATGCTGTGGTTTGTATCAGTTTCATAAGCGTAGTTGAACTTGATATGGTCCGTATGAGTTGGAAACACAGTTCTTTTTTAATGGGCATGCTCATGTTCCTCGCTGTATTGCAGACGCTGGAAAGAAGAGCATGCTTCTTGTGTTAAAACAGAGTGTGATTCATGGATGAGAACAGTAGTCTGAATTTCCCTTCAGAAACGGAGTTAAACCAAAGGCTGTGTGTCTTCCTACAAGCTAGAGTTCATTTCTGCTAAACGCAGTGAATTTTCGGCTCAAATGAATTTACAGAGTTCACGAACCCAACACGTTTTTCACTATTAACTAAAGAGCATCTATGTAAGAGATGCTGTGGTTGTATGAGTTTCATTAGCAGAGTTGAACTAGATATGGTCTGTATGAGTAGGAAACACAGTTCTTTTTTTCTGGGCATGCTCATGTTTCTTGCTGTATTGCAGACGCTGGAAAGAAGAGCATGCTTTTTGCATTAAAAAAGAGTGTGTTTCATGGATGAGAACCCTTGTCTGAATTTCCCTTCAGAAACGGAGTTAAACCAAAGGCTCTGTGCCTTCCTACAAGCAAGAGTTCATTTCTGGTAAACCCAGTGAATTTTCGGCTACAATGAATTTACACAGTTCATGAACCCAACACCTTTTTAACTATTAACTAAAGAGCATCTATGTAAGAGATGCTGTGGTTTGTATCAGTTTCATAAGCGTAGTTGAACTTGATATGGTCCGTATGAGTAGGAAACACAGTTCTTTTTTAATGGGCATGCTCATGTTCCTCGCTGTATTGCAGATGCTGGAAAGAAGAGCATGCTTCTTGCGTTAAAACAGAGTGTGTTTCATGGATGAGAACACTGGTCTGAATTTCCATTCAGAATCGGAGTTAAACCAAAGGCTCTGTGTCTTCCTGCAAGCAAGACTTCATTTCTGCTAAACGCAGTGAATTTTCGACTCAAATGAATTTACACAGTTCATGAACCCAACACGTTTTTCACTAATAACTAAAGAGCATGTATGTAATTGATGCTGTGGTGTGTATCAGTTTCATAAGCAGAGTTGAACTAGATACTGTCCATATGAGTAGGAACCACAGTTCTTTTTTTCCGGGCATGCTCATGTTTCTTGCAGTATTGCAGACGCTTGAAAGAAGAGCATGCTCTTTGCATTAAAACAGAGTGTGTTTCACGGATGAGAGCACTGGTCTGAATTTTCATTCAGAAACGGAGTTAAACCCCAGGGTCTATGTCTTCCTACAAGTAGGAGTTCTTTTCCGGTAAACCCACTGATTTTTTGGCTCAAATGAATTTACACAGTTCACAAACCATCATGTTATTCACTACTAAGTAAAGAGCATCTATGTAAGAGATGCTGTGGTTTTTATCAGTTTCATAACGAGAGTTGAACTAGGTAAGGTCCATATGAGTAGGAAAAATAGTTCTTTTTTTCTGGGCTTGCTCATATTTCCTGCTGTATTGAAGACGCTGGAAAGAAGAGCATGCTTCTTGAGTTAAAACAGAGTGTGTTTCATGGATGAGAACACTGGTCAGAATTTCCCTTCAGAATCATAGTTAACCCCCAGTCTCTGTGTCTTCCTACAAGCAAGAGTTCTTTACTGGAAAACCCAGCGAATTTTCGGCTCAAATGAATTTACACAGTTCACGAACCCAACACAATTTTCAATATTAACTAAATAGCATCTATGTAAGAGATGCTGTGGTTTGTAACAGTTTCATAAGCAGAGTTGAACTAGGTATGATCCGTATGAGTAGGAAACACTGGTTTTTTTTTTTTTTTTTTTTTTTTTGTTTTGTTTTTTGCCTGCTCATTTTTCTTGCTGTACTGCAGACGCTGCAAAGAAGAGCATGCTTCTTTTGTTAAAATAGAGTGCATTTCATGGATTAGAACACCGGTCTGGATTTCCCTTCAGAAATGGAGTTAAACTCCATGGTCTTTGTCTTCCTCATGCAAGAGTTCGTTTCTGGTAAACCCAGTGCTTTTTCGGCCGAAATGAAATTACACAGTTCACGAGACCAGAATGTTTTTCACTATTAACTAAATACCATTATGTAAGAGATGCTGTGGTTTGTCTGTGTTTCATGAGCAGAGTTGAACTAGATAGGCTGTGTATGAGTAGGAAACACTCTTCTATTTTTCTGGGCATGCTCATGTTACTTGCTTTATTGTAGACGCTGGAAAGAAGAGCATGCTTCTTGCGTTAAAACAGAGTGTGTTTCTTGGATGAGTACAATGGTCTGAATTTTCCTTCAGAAACAGAGTTAAACCCCAAATTCTGTGTATTTCCTACAATGAAGAGTTCAATTCTGGCAAACCCAGTGAATTTTCGGCTCAAATGAATTTATACAGTTCACGAATCCAACATGATTTTCACTATTAACTAAAGAGCATCTATGTAAGTGTTGCTGGTGTTTGGAACAGATTCATAAGCAGAGTGGAACTAGATATGGTCCGCATGTGTAGGAAACACAGTTCTTTTTTTCTGGGCTTCCTCATGTTTCTTACTGTATTGCAGATGCTAGAACGAAGAGCATGCTTCTTGCGTTAAAACAGAGTGTGTTTCACGGATGAGAACACTGGTCTGGATTTCCCTTCAGAAACGGACTTAATCCGTAGGGTCTTTGTCTTCCTACAAGCAAGAGTTCATTTCTGGTAAACCCAGTGAATTTTCGGCTGAATGCTTTTACACAGTTCACGAACCCAACATGTTTTTCACTATTAAATAAAGAGCATCTATGTAAGCGATGCTGTGGTTTTTATCAGTTTCATAATTAGAGTTGAACTAGGTATGGTCTGTATGAGTAGGAAACATAGTTCTTTTTTTCTGGGCTTGCTCATATTTTTTGCTGTATTGCAGACCCTGGAAAGAAGAGCATGCTTCTTGCGTTAAAACAGAGTGTGTTTCATTGATGAGAACACTAGTCTGAATTTTGCTTTAGAAGCGGTGGTAAACCAAAGCCTCTGTGTCTTCCTGAAAGCAAGAGTTCATTTCTGGTAAACCCAGTGAATTTTCGGCTCAAATGAATTTACACAGCTCACGAACCCAACACGTTTTTCACAACTAACTAGAGAGCATCTATGTAAGAGATGCTGTTGTTTGTATCAGTTTCATAAGCAGAATTGAAGTAGATATGTTCTGTATGAGTAGGAAACATAGTTCTTTTTTTCTGGGCTTGCTCATATTTTTTGCTGTATTGCAGACCCTGGAAAGAAGAGCATGCTTCTTGCATTAATAGAGAGTGTGTTTTATGGATGAGAACACTGGTCTGAATTTCCCTTCAGAATTGGAGGTAACTCCATGCTCTGTGTCTTCCTACAGGCAAGAGTTCATTTCTGGTAAACCCAGTGAATTTTTGGCTCAAATGAATTTACACAGTTTAAGGACCCAACACGATTTAAACTATTAACTAAACAGCATCTATTTAGGTGATGCTGTGGTTTGTAACAATTTCATAAGCAGAGTTGAACTACATATTGTCCCTATGAGTAGGAAACACAGTTCTTTTTTCTGGGCCTGATAGTGTTTCTTGCTGTATTGGAAACACAGGAAAGAAGATCAGGCTTCTTGAGTTAAAACAGAGTGTGTTTCATGGATTAGAACACTGGTCAGAATTTTCCTTCAGAAACAGAGTTAAACACCAGGCTCAGTGTCTTCCTACAAGCAAGATTTCATTTCTGGTAACCACAGTGAATTTCTGCTCAAAGGAATTTACATAGTTCACGAACCCAACATGTTTTTCACTACTAACTAAAGAGCATCTATGTAAGAGATGCTGTGGTTTGTAAAAGGTTCATAAGCAGAGTTGAACTAGATACGGACCATATGAGTAGGAAACACAGTTCCTTTTCTCTGGGCTTGCTCATGTTTCTTTCTGTATTGCAGACGCTAGAAAGAAGAGCATGCTTCTTGCGATAAACCAGAGTGTGTTTCATGGATGAGAACACTGGTCTGAATTTCCCTTCAGAAACAGAGTTAAATGCCAGGGTATTTGTCTTCCTACAAGCAAGAGTTCATTTCTGGTAACCCCAGTGAATTTTCGGCTGAAATGAATTTACACATTTCACGAACCCAACAGGTTTTTCACTATTAACTGAAGAGCATCTATGTAAGAGATGCTGTGGTTTGTATCAGTTTCATAAGCAGAATTGAGGTAGATATGGTCTGTATGAGTATGAAACACAGTTCTGTTGTTCTGGTCATGCTCATGTTTCTTGCTGTATTGCAGACGCTGGAAAGAAGAGCATGCTTTTTGCGTTAAAAAAGAGTGTGTTTCATGGATGAGAACACTTGTCTGAATTTCCCTTCAGAAACGGAGTTAAACCAAAGGCTCTGTGCCTTTCTACAAGCAAGAGTTAATTTCTGGTAAACCCAGAGAATTTTCGGCTCAAAGGAATTTACACAGTTCACTAACCCAACACGATTATCACTACTAACTAAAGATCATCTATGTAAGAGATGCTGTGGTTTGTATCAGTTTCATAAGCAGAACTGAAGTAGATATGGTCCGTATGTGTAGGAAACACAGTTCTTTTTTTCTGGTTATGCTCATGTTTGTTGCTGTATTGCAGACGCTGGAAAGAAGAGCATGCTTCTTGTGTTAAAACAGAGTGTGTTTCATGGATGAGAACACTTGTCTGAATTTTCCTTCAGAATCAGAGTTAAACTCCAGCTCTGAGTCTTCCTACAAGCAAGAGGTCATTTCTGGTAAACCCAGTGAATTTTCGGCTCAAATGAATTTACGCAGTTCAAGAACCCAACACGATATATACTATTAACTAAACAGCATCTATGTAAGTGATGCTGTGGTTTGTAACAGTTTCATAAGCAGAGTTGAACTACATATAGTCCTTATGATTAGGAAACACAGTTCTTTTTTCTGGGCCTGCTCGTGTTTCTTGCTGTATTGGAAAAACAGGAAAGAAGAGCATGCTTCTTGCGTTAAAGCAAAGTGAGTTTCATGGATGAGAACACTGGTCAGAATTTTCCTTCAGAAACAGAGTGAAACCCCAGGCTCTGTGTCTTTCTATAAGCAAGAGTTCATTTCGGGCAAACCCAGTGAATTTTCGGCTCTAAGGAATTTACACAGTTCACGAACCCAACACGTTTTTCACTATTAACTAAAGAGCATCTATGTAAGAGATGCGGTGGTTTGCTTGAGTTTCACAAGTAGAGTTGAAGTAGATACGGTGCATATTAGTAGGAAACACAGTTCCTTTTTCTGGGCCTGCTCATGTTTCATGCTGTATTGGAGACTCTGGAAAGAAGAGCATGCTCCTAGCCTTAAAACAGAGTGTGATTCATGGATGAGAACACTAGTCTGAATTTCCCTTCAGAAACGGAGTTAAACCAAAGGCTGTGTGTCTTCCTACAAGCAAGAGTTCATTCCTGCTAAACGCAGTGAATTTTCGGCTCAAATGAATTTACACAGGTCACGAATCCAACATGATTTTCACTATCACCTAAAGAGCATCTATGTAAGAGATGCTGTGGTTTGTATGAGTTTCATTAGCAGAGTTGAACTAGATAAGGTCTGTATGATTAGGAAACACAGTTCTTTTTTTCTGGCCATGTTCATGTTTCTTGCTCTATTGAAGACGCTGGAAGGAAGAGATGCTTCTTGTGTTAAAACAGAGTGTGTTTCATGGATGAGAATACTCGTCTGAATTTTCCTTCAGAAACGGAGTTAAACCAAAGGATCTGTGTCTTCCTACAAGCAAGAGTTCATTTCTGATGAACCCAGTGAATTTTCGGCTCAAATTAATTTACACAGTTCACGAACCCGACACGATTTTCACTATTAACTAAAGAGCATCTATGTAAGAGATGCTGTGGTTTGTATCAATTTCATAAGCAGAGTTTAACTAGATATGGTCCGTATGTTTAGGAAACCCTGTTTTTTTTTTCTGGGCTTGCTCATCTTTCATGCTCTATCGCAGATGCTGGAAAGAAGAGCATGCTTCTTGGTTTAAACCAGAGTGTGTTTCATGGATGAGAACACTGGTCTCAATTTCCCTTCAGAAACGGAGTTAAACCCCAGGCTCTGTGTCTTCCAACAAGCTAGACTTCATTTCTGGTAATCCCAGTGATTTTTCGGCTCAACGGAATTTACACAGTTCACGAACCCAACACGTTTTTCACTATTAACAAAAGAGCATCTATATAAGAGATGCTGTGGTTTGTACTAGTTAGATAAGGAGAGTTGAATTAGATATGGTGCTTATGAGTAGGAAACACAGTTCTTTTTACCTGAGCATGCTCATGTTTCTTGCTGTATTGGAGACTCTGGAAAGAAAGGCATGCTTCTTGAGTTAAAACAGAGTGTGTTTCATGGATGTGAACACTGGTCTGAAGTTTCCTTCAGAAACGGAGTTCAACCCCAGGCTCTCTGTCTTCCTACAACCAAGATTTCATTTCTGGTAAACCCAGTGATTTTGGGCTCAAATGAATTTACACAGTTCACAAACACAACACGTTTTTCACTATTAACTAAAGATAATCTACATAAGAGATGCTGTGGTTTGTATGAGTTTCATAAGCAGAGTTGAACTAGATACGTTGCATATGAGTAGGAAACGCAGTTGTTTTGGGGGGGCATGCTCATGTTTCTTGCTGTATTGGTAACACTGGAACGAAGAGCATGCTTCTCACGTTAAAACAGAGTGTGTTTCATGGATGAGAACACTGGTCTGAATTTTCCTTCAGAAGCGGACTTAAATCCCAGGCTCTGTGTCTTCCTACAAGCAAGACCTCATTTATGGTAAACCCAGTGAATTTTTGGCTCAAATGAATTTACACAGTTCACAAACACAACACGATTGTCACTATTAAATATAGAGCATCTATGTAATAGATGCTTTGGTTTGTATGAGTTTCATAAACAGAGTTGAACTAGATACGGACGGTATGATTAGGAAACACAGTTCTTTTTTCCGGCCATGTTCATGTTTCTTGCTCTATAGGATGTGCTGGAAGGAAGAGATGCTTCTTGAGTTAAAAAAGAGTGTGTTTCATGGATGAGAATACTGGTCAGAATTTTCCTTCAGAAACGGAGTTAAACCCCAGACTATATATCTTCCTACAAGCAAGAGTTCATTTCTGGTCATCGAATGAATTTGCAGCTCAAATGAATTTACACAGTTCACGAACACGATTTTCACTATTAACTAAAGTGCATCTATGTAAGAGATGCTGTGGTTGTATAGGTTTATTAAGCAGAGTTGTACTAGATATGGTCCGTATGAGGAGAAAACACATTTATTTTTAACTGGGCTTGCTCATGTTTCTTGCTCTATCGCAGACGCTGGAAAGAAGAGCATGCTTCTTGCTTTAAAACAGAGTGTGTTTCATGGATGAGAACACTGGTCTGAATTTCCCTTCAGAAACGGAGTTAAACCCCAGGCTCTTTGTCTTCCTACAAGCAAGGCTTCATTTCTGGTAAACCCAGTGAATTTTCAGCTCAAATGAATTTTCACAGTTCACGAACCCAACACGTTTCTCACTATTAACAAAAGATCATCTATGTAAGAGATGCTGTGGTTTGTATGAGTTTCATAAGCAGAGTTGCATTAAATGCGGTGCTTATGAGTAGGAAACAGTTTTTTTTCTCTGAGCATGCTCATATTTCTTGCTGTATTGGAGACGCTGGAAGGAAGAGCATGCTTCTTGCGTTAACACAGTGTGTTTTTCATGGATGAGAACACTGGTCTGAATTTCCCTTCAGAAACGGAGTTAAACCCCAGGCTCTTTGTCTTCCTACAAGCAAGACTTAATTTATGGTATACCGAGTTAATTTTCGGCTTAAATGAATTACACAGTTCACGACCCAACACATTTTTCACTGTTAACTAAAGAGCATCTATGTAAGCGATGCTGTGGTTTGTATCAGTTTCATAAGCAGAGTTGAACTAGGTATGGTCTTTATGTTTAGGAAACACAATTCTTTTTTTGGGGCTTGCTCATGTTTCTTGCTCTATCGCAGATGCTGGAAAGAAGAGCATGCTTCTTGCTTTAAAACAGAGTGTGTTTCTTGGATGAGAACACTGGTCTGAATTTTCCTTCAGAAGCGGACTTAAATCCCAGATTCTGTGTCTTCCTACAAGCAAGATTTCATTTCTGATCAACCTATTGAATTTTCGGCTCAAATGAATTTACACAGTTCACGAACACGATTTTCACTATTAACTAAAGTGCATCTATGTAAGAGATGCTGTGGTTTGTATGTGTTTCATAAGCAGAGTTCAACAAGGTATGGTCCGTATGATTAGGAAACACAGTTCTTTTTTTCTGGGCATGCTCATGTTTCTTGCTGTAGTGCAGACACTGGAAAGAAGAGCATGCTTCTTGTGTTATAACAGAGTATGTTTCATGGATGAGAATACTGGTCAGAATTTTCCTTCAGAAACGGAGTTAAACCCCAGTCAATATGTCTTCCTACAAACAAGAGTTCATTTCTTGTCAACCGAGTGAATTTTCCGCTCAAATGAATTTACACAGTTCACGAACACGATTTTCACTATTAACTAAAGTGCATCTATTTAAGAGATGCTGTGGTTTGTATGTGTTTCATAAGCAGAGTTGAACAAGATATGGTCCGTATGATTAGGAAACACAGTTCTTTTTTTTGGGGCTTGCTCATGTTTCTTGCTGTATTGGAGACTCTGGAAGGAAGAGCATGCTACATTCGTTAAAACAGAGTGTTTTTCATGGATGAGAACACTGGTCTGAATTTCCCTTCAGAAACAGAGTTAATCCCAGGCTCTGTGTCTTCCTACTAGAAAGTGTTCATTTCTGGTAAACCCAGAAAATTTTACGGCTCAAATGAATTACACAGTTCACGAACCCAACACATTTTTCACTGTTAACCAAAGAGCATCTATGTAAGAGATGCAGTGATTTTATCAGTTTCATAAGCAGAGTTGAACTATATATGGTCCGTATGTTTAGGAAACACAGTTCTTTTTTTCTGGGCTTGCTCATATTTCTTGCTCTATCACAGACGCTGTAAAGAAGAGCCTGCTTCTTGGTTTAAAACAGAGTGTGATTCATGGAGGAGAACACTGGTCTGATTTTCCCTTCAGAAACGAAGTTAAATACCAGGCTCTGTGTCTTCGTACAAGGAAGACATCATTTATGGTAAACCCCGTGTATTTTCGGCTCTAATGAATTTACACAGTTCACGAACCCAACACGATTGTCACTATTAACTAAAGAGCATCTATGTAAGAGATGCTGTTGTTTGTATGAGTTTCATAAGCAGAGTTGAACTAGATACGGTCTGTAATTTAGGAAACACAGTTCTTTTTTTCTGGCCATGTTCATGTTTCTTGCTGTATTGGAGGCACTGGAAGGAAGAGATGCTTCTTGCGTTAAAACAGAGTTTGTTTCATGAATGAAAATACTGGTCAGAATTTTCCTTCAGTAACGGAGTGAAACCCCAGTCTATATGTCTTCCTACAAGCAAGAGTTCATTTCTGGTCAACCGAGTAAATTTTCGGCTCAAATGAATGTATACAGCTCACGAACACGATTTTCACTATTAACTAAAGTGCATCTATGTAAGAGATGCTGTGGTTTGTATGTGTTTCATAAGCAGAGTTCAACAAGATATGGTCCGTGTGATTAGGAAACAGAGTTCTTTTTTCCTGGGCATGCTCATGTTTCTTGCTGTATTGCAGACACTGGAAAGTAGAGCATGTTTCTTGCGTTATAACAGATTGTGTTTCATGGATGAGAATAATGGTCAGAATTTTCCTTCAGAAACAGAGTTAAACCCCAGGCTCTTTGTATTTCTACAAGTAAGACTTCATTTCTGGTAAACCCAGTGATTTTTCGGCTTAAATGAATTTACACAGTTCACGAACCCAACACGATTTTCACTATTAACAAATGAGCATCTATGTAAGAGATGCTGTGGTTTGTATGAGTTTCATAAGCAGAGTTGAATTAGATATGGTGCTTATGAGTAGGAAACACAGTTCTTTTTTTCTGAGCATGCTCATATTTCTTGTTGTATTGGAGACTCTGGAAGGAAGAGCATGCTTCTTGCGTTAAAACAGAATGTGTTTCATGGATGTGAACACTGGTCTGAATTTTCCTTCAGAAATGTAGTTAAACCCCAGGCTCTGGTTCTTCCTACAAGCAAGAGTTCATTTCCGGTAAACCCAGTGAATTTTCGGCTCAAATTAATTTACACAGTTCACGAACCCAAATCGATTTTCACTGTTAGCTAAAGAGCAACTTTGTAAGTGATGTTGTGGTTTGTACAAATTTCATAAGCAGAGTTGAACTAGATATGGTCTATATGAGTATGTAATACAGCTCTTTTTTTCTGGGCTTGCTCATGTATTTTGCTGTATTGCAGAAGTTGGAAATAAGAGCATGCTTCTTGCGTTATACAGAGTGTGTTTCATGGATGAGAACACTGGTCTGAATTTTCATTGAGAAACGGAGTTAAACCCCAGTGTCTTTGTCTTCATACAAGCAAGAGTTCATTTCAGGTAAACCCAGTGTATTTTCTGCTCAAATGAATTTACACTGTCACGAACCCCACACGATTTTCTCTATTAACTAAAGAGCATCTATGTAAGAGATGCTTTGGTTTGTATGAGTTTCATAAGCTGAGTTGAACTAGATATGGTCCTTATGAGTAGGAAACACAGTTCTTTTTTTCTGGTCTTTCTCATCTTTCTTGCTGAATTGCAGACACTGGAAAGAAGAGCATCATTCTTGCATTAAAACAGAGTGCGTTTCATGGATGAGAACACTGTTTTGAATTTCCCTTCAGATCCGGAGTTAAACCCTAGGCTCTGTGTCTTCCTACAAGCAAGAGTTCATTTCTGGAAAACCTAGGGAATTTTCGCGCAAAGGAATTTAAACAGTTCACGAACATAACACGTTTTTCACTATTAACTAAAGAGCATCTATGTAAGAGATGCTGTGGTTTCTAACAGGTTCATAAGCAGAGTTGAACTAGATATGGTCCTTATGAGTAGGAAACACAATTCAGTTTTTCTTGGCTTGCGCATGTTTCTTGCTGTATTTTAGAAGTTGGAAAGAAGAGCATGCTTCTTGCGTTATACAGAGTAGGTTTCATGGATGAGAACACTGGTCTGAATTTTCCTTCAGAAACGGAGTCAAACCCAAGTATCTTTTCTTCCTCCAACCAAGAGTTTATTTCTGGTAAACCCAGTGATTTTTTGGCTCAATTGAATTCACAATTTTCATGAAAGACACACGATTTTCGCTATTAACTAAAGATTATCTATATAAGAGATGCTGTGGTTTGTATCAGTGTCATAAGCAGAGTTGAAATAGATATGGTCCTTATGAGTAGGAAACACAGTACTTTATTTATGGGCTTGCTCATGTTTCTTGCTGTATTGAAGACGCTGGAAAGAAGAGCATGCTTCTTGCGTTAAAACAGAGTGTGTTTCATTGATGAGAACACTATTCTGAACTTTCTTTCTGAAACCGAGCAAAACCCCAGGCTCTGTTTTTTCCTACAAGCAAGACTTCATTTCTTGTAAACCCAGTGAATTTTCGGCTCAAATGAATTTACACAGTTCACGAACCCAAATCGATTTTCACTATTAACTAAAGAGCAACTATGTAAGTGATGCTGTGGTTTGTACCAATTTCATAAGCAGAGTTGAACTCGATATGGTCAATATGAGTAGGTACTACAGTTCTTTTTTTCTGGGCTTGCTCATGTATTTGGCTGTATTGCAGAAGTTGGAAATAAGAGCATGCTTCTTTCGTTAAAACAGAGTCTGTTTATGGATGAGAACACTGGTTTGAATTTCCCTTCAGAAATGGAGTTAAACCCCAGGCTCTGTGACCTCCTACAAGTAAGAGTTCATTTCTGGAAAACCCAGGGAATTTTCGCGTCAAAGGAATTTACACAGTTCACGAACCCAACATGTTTTTCACTATTAACTTAAGAGCATCTATGTAAGAGATGCTGTGGTTTCTAACAGGTTCATAAGCAGAGTTGAACTAGATATGGTCCTTATGAGTAGGAAACACAGTTCTTTTTTTCTGGGCTTGCGCACGTATTTTGTTGTATTGGAGACGCTGGAAGGAAGAGCATGCTTCTTGCGTTAAAACAGAGTGTGTTTCAAGGATGACAACACTTGTCTTAATTTTCCTTCAGAAACGGAGTTAAACAAAAGGCTCTGAGTCCTCCTCCAAGCAAGAGTTCATTTCTTGTAAACCCAGGGATTTTTCAGCTTAAATGAATTTACACAGTTCACGAACCCAACATGTTTTTCACTATTAATTAAAGAGCATCTATGTAAGAGATGCTGTGGTTTGTATGAGTTTCATAAGCAGAGTTGAACTTGTATGGTGTGTTTGAGTAGGAAACACAGTTCTTTTTTTCTGAGCATGCTCATATTTCTTGCTGTATTGGAGACGATGGAAGGAAGAGCATGCTTCTTGTGTTAAAAGAGAGTGTGTTTCATGGATTAGAACACTGGTTTGCATTTCCCTTCAGAAACGGAGTTAAACTCCAGGGTCTTTGTCTTCTTTAAGCCAGAGTTCATTTCTGGTAAACCCAGTGAATTTTCGGCTCAAATGAATTTACACCGTTCACGAACCCAACATATTTTTCACTATTAACTTAAGAGGATCTATGTAAGTGACACTGGGGTTTTTATGAGTTTTGTAAGCAGAGTTGAACTAGATATGGTCGGTATGAGTAGGAAACACAGTTCTTTTTTTCTGGGCACGCTCATGTTTCTTGCTGTATTGGAGATGCTGGAAGGAAGAGCATGCCTCTTGCGTTAAACCAGAGTGTGTTTCATTGGTGAGGACACTGGACTGAATTTCGCTTCAGAAACTGAGTTAAACCGCAGTCTCTTTGTCTTACTAAAAGCAAGGGTTCATTTCTGGTAAACCCAGTGAATTTTTGGCTCAAATGAATTTACACATTTCGCAAATCCAACACGATTTTCACTAATAACTAAAAAGCGTCTATGTAAGTGATGCTATGTTTTGTAACCGTTTCATAAGCAGAGTTGCACTAGATATGGTCTGTATGAATAGGAAACACAGCTCTTTTTTTCTGGCCATGCTCATGTTAGTTGCTGTATTGCAGACCCTGGAAAGAGGAGCATGCTTCTTGCGATAAAACAGAGTATGTTTCATGGATGAGAACACTGGTTGGAATTTCAATTCAGAAACGGAGTTAAACCCCAGGCTCTGTGTCTTCGTACAACCAAGAGTTCAATTCTGGTAGACCAAGTGTATTTTCGGCTCAAATGAATTTACACAGTTCACAAACCCAACACGATTATCACTATTAACTAAAGAGTATCTATGTAAGAGATGCTGTGGTTTGTAACAGTTCCATAAGCATAGTTGAACTAGATATGGTCCGTATGAGTGGGAAACACATTTCTTTATTCTGAGCCTGCACATGTTTTTTGCTGTATTGCAGACGCTGGAAAGAAGAGCATGCTTATTGCGTTAAAACAGAGTGTGTTTCCTGGATGAGAACACTGGTCTGAATTTTCGTTCAGAAACGGAGTTAAACCCCATGCTCTGTGTCTTCCTACAATCAAGAGTACATTTGTGGTAATCCCAGTGAATTTTCGGTTCAAAGGAATTTACCCAGTTCAGGAACCCAACACATTTTTCACTATTAACTAAAGAGCATCTATGTAAGAGATGCTGTGGTTTGTAACAGTTGCATAAGCATAGTTGAACTAGATATGGTCCGTATGAGTGGGAAACATATTTCTTTTTTTCTGGGCATGCTCATGTTTCTTGCTGTATTGGAGACGCTGGAAAGAAGAGCATGCTTCTTGCGAAACAACAGAGTGTGTTTTTTGGATGAGAACACTGGTTTGAATTTCCCCTCAGAAACGGAGTTAAACCCCAGGCTCTGAGTCTTCGTACAAGCAAGAGTTCATTTCTGGTAAACCCAGTGATTTTTTGGCTCAAATGAATTTACACAGTTCACGAACCCAACATGATTATCACTATTAACTAAAGAGCATCTATTTAACAGATGCTGTGCTTTGTATCAGTTTCATAAGCAGAGTTGAACTAGATATGGTCCGTATGCGTAGGAAACACATTTTTTTTTTTTTCTGGGCTTGCTCATGTTTCTTGCTGTATTGCAGACGCTGAAATGCAGAGCATGCTTCATGCGTAAAAACAGAGTGTGTTTCAGGGATGAGAACACTGGTCAGAATTTTCCTTCAGAAACGGAGTTAAACCCCAGGCTTGGTGTCTTCCTACAAGAAAGAGTTTATTTCTGGTAAACCCAGTGAATTTTCGGCTCAAATGAGTTTACATTGTTCAAGAACCAAACACGTTTTTCACTATTAACTAAAGAGCATCTATGTAAAAGATGCTGTGGTTTGTATCAGTTTCTTAAGCAGAGTTGAACTGGATATGGTCTGTATGAGTAGGAAACATAGTTCTTTTTTTCTGGGCATGCTCATATTTCTTGCTGTTTTGCAGAACCTGGAAAGAACAGCATGCTTCTTGCGTTAAAACAGAGTGTGTTTCATGGATGAGAACACTGGTCTGTATTTTCCTTCAGAAACGGACGTAAACCCCAGGGTCTTTGTCTTCCTCCAAGCAAGAGTTCATTTCTGGTAAACCCAGTGAATTTTCGGCTCAAATGAATTTACACCGTTCACGAACCCAACATATTTTTCACTATTAACTTAAGAGGATCTATGTAAGTGACACTGGGGTTTTTATGAGTTTTGTAAGCAGAGTTGAACTAGATATGGTCGGTATGAGTAGGAAACACAGTTCTTTTTTTCTGGGCACGCTCATGTTTCTTGCTGTATTGGAGATGCTGGAAGGAAGAGCATGCCTCTTGCGTTAAACCAGAGTGTGTTTCATTGGTGAGGACACTGGACTGAATTTCGCTTCAGAAACTGAGTTAAACCGCAGTCTCTTTGTCTTACTAAAAGCAAGGGTTCATTTCTGGTAAACCCAGTGAATTTTTGGCTCAAATGAATTTACACATTTCGCAAATCCAACACGATTTTCACTAATAACTAAAAAGCGTCTATGTAAGTGATGCTATGTTTTGTAACCGTTTCATAAGCAGAGTTGCACTAGATATGGTCTGTATGAATAGGAAACACAGCTCTTTTTTTCTGGCCATGCTCATGTTAGTTGCTGTATTGCAGACCCTGGAAAGAGGAGCATGCTTCTTGCGATAAAACAGAGTATGTTTCATGGATGAGAACACTGGTTGGAATTTCAATTCAGAAACGGAGTTAAACCCCAGGCTCTGTGTCTTCGTACAACCAAGAGTTCAATTCTGGTAGACCAAGTGTATTTTCGGCTCAAATGAATTTACACAGTTCACAAACCCAACACGATTATCACTATTAACTAAAGAGTATCTATGTAAGAGATGCTGTGGTTTGTAACAGTTCCATAAGCATAGTTGAACTAGATATGGTCCGTATGAGTGGGAAACACATTTCTTTATTCTGAGCCTGCACATGTTTTTTGCTGTATTGCAGACGCTGGAAAGAAGAGCATGCTTATTGCGTTAAAACAGAGTGTGTTTCCTGGATGAGAACACTGGTCTGAATTTTCGTTCAGAAACGGAGTTAAACCCCATGCTCTGTGTCTTCCTACAATCAAGAGTACATTTGTGGTAATCCCAGTGAATTTTCGGTTCAAAGGAATTTACCCAGTTCAGGAACCCAACACATTTTTCACTATTAACTAAAGAGCATCTATGTAAGAGATGCTGTGGTTTGTAACAGTTGCATAAGCATAGTTGAACTAGATATGGTCCGTATGAGTGGGAAACATATTTCTTTTTTTCTGGGCATGCTCATGTTTCTTGCTGTATTGGAGACGCTGGAAAGAAGAGCATGCTTCTTGCGAAACAACAGAGTGTGTTTTTTGGATGAGAACACTGGTTTGAATTTCCCCTCAGAAACGGAGTTAAACCCCAGGCTCTGAGTCTTCGTACAAGCAAGAGTTCATTTCTGGTAAACCCAGTGATTTTTTGGCTCAAATGAATTTACACAGTTCACGAACCCAACATGATTATCACTATTAACTAAAGAGCATCTATTTAACAGATGCTGTGCTTTGTATCAGTTTCATAAGCAGAGTTGAACTAGATATGGTCCGTATGCGTAGGAAACACATTTTTTTTTTTTTCTGGGCTTGCTCATGTTTCTTGCTGTATTGCAGACGCTGAAATGCAGAGCATGCTTCATGCGTAAAAACAGAGTGTGTTTCAGGGATGAGAACACTGGTCAGAATTTTCCTTCAGAAACGGAGTTAAACCCCAGGCTTGGTGTCTTCCTACAAGAAAGAGTTTATTTCTGGTAAACCCAGTGAATTTTCGGCTCAAATGAGTTTACATTGTTCAAGAACCAAACACGTTTTTCACTATTAACTAAAGAGCATCTATGTAAAAGATGCTGTGGTTTGTATCAGTTTCTTAAGCAGAGTTGAACTGGATATGGTCTGTATGAGTAGGAAACATAGTTCTTTTTTTCTGGGCATGCTCATATTTCTTGCTGTTTTGCAGAACCTGGAAAGAACAGCATGCTTCTTGCGTTAAAACAGAGTGTGTTTCATGGATGAGAACACTGGTCTGTATTTTCCTTCAGAAACGGACGTAAACCCCAGGGTCTTTGTCTTCCTCCAAGCAAGAGTTCATTTCTGGTAAACCCAGTGAATTTTCGGCTCAAATGAATTTACACCGTTCACGAACCCAACATATTTTTCACTATTAACTTAAGAGGATCTATGTAAGTGACACTGGGGTTTTTATGAGTTTTGTAAGCAGAGTTGAACTAGATATGGTCGGTATGAGTAGGAAACACAGTTCTTTTTTTCTGGGCACGCTCATGTTTCTTGCTGTATTGGAGATGCTGGAAGGAAGAGCATGCCTCTTGCGTTAAACCAGAGTGTGTTTCATTGGTGAGGACACTGGACTGAATTTCGCTTCAGAAACTGAGTTAAACCGCAGTCTCTTTGTCTTACTAAAAGCAAGGGTTCATTTCTGGTAAACCCAGTGAATTTTTGGCTCAAATGAATTTACACATTTCGCAAATCCAACACGATTTTCACTAATAACTAAAAAGCGTCTATGTAAGTGATGCTATGTTTTGTAACCGTTTCATAAGCAGAGTTGCACTAGATATGGTCTGTATGAATAGGAAACACAGCTCTTTTTTTCTGGCCATGCTCATGTTAGTTGCTGTATTGCAGACCCTGGAAAGAGGAGCATGCTTCTTGCGATAAAACAGAGTATGTTTCATGGATGAGAACACTGGTTGGAATTTCAATTCAGAAACGGAGTTAAACCCCAGGCTCTGTGTCTTCGTACAACCAAGAGTTCAATTCTGGTAGACCAAGTGTATTTTCGGCTCAAATGAATTTACACAGTTCACAAACCCAACACGATTATCACTATTAACTAAAGAGTATCTATGTAAGAGATGCTGTGGTTTGTAACAGTTCCATAAGCATAGTTGAACTAGATATGGTCCGTATGAGTGGGAAACACATTTCTTTATTCTGAGCCTGCACATGTTTTTTGCTGTATTGCAGACGCTGGAAAGAAGAGCATGCTTATTGCGTTAAAACAGAGTGTGTTTCCTGGATGAGAACACTGGTCTGAATTTTCGTTCAGAAACGGAGTTAAACCCCATGCTCTGTGTCTTCCTACAATCAAGAGTACATTTGTGGTAATCCCAGTGAATTTTCGGTTCAAAGGAATTTACCCAGTTCAGGAACCCAACACATTTTTCACTATTAACTAAAGAGCATCTATGTAAGAGATGCTGTGGTTTGTAACAGTTGCATAAGCATAGTTGAACTAGATATGGTCCGTATGAGTGGGAAACATATTTCTTTTTTTCTGGGCATGCTCATGTTTCTTGCTGTATTGGAGACGCTGGAAAGAAGAGCATGCTTCTTGCGAAACAACAGAGTGTGTTTTTTGGATGAGAACACTGGTTTGAATTTCCCCTCAGAAACGGAGTTAAACCCCAGGCTCTGAGTCTTCGTACAAGCAAGAGTTCATTTCTGGTAAACCCAGTGATTTTTTGGCTCAAATGAATTTACACAGTTCACGAACCCAACATGATTATCACTATTAACTAAAGAGCATCTATTTAACAGATGCTGTGCTTTGTATCAGTTTCATAAGCAGAGTTGAACTAGATATGGTCCGTATGCGTAGGAAACACATTTTTTTTTTTTTCTGGGCTTGCTCATGTTTCTTGCTGTATTGCAGACGCTGAAATGCAGAGCATGCTTCATGCGTAAAAACAGAGTGTGTTTCAGGGATGAGAACACTGGTCAGAATTTTCCTTCAGAAACGGAGTTAAACCCCAGGCTTGGTGTCTTCCTACAAGAAAGAGTTTATTTCTGGTAAACCCAGTGAATTTTCGGCTCAAATGAGTTTACATTGTTCAAGAACCAAACACGTTTTTCACTATTAACTAAAGAGCATCTATGTAAAAGATGCTGTGGTTTGTATCAGTTTCTTAAGCAGAGTTGAACTGGATATGGTCTGTATGAGTAGGAAACATAGTTCTTTTTTTCTGGGCATGCTCATATTTCTTGCTGTTTTGCAGAACCTGGAAAGAACAGCATGCTTCTTGCGTTAAAACAGAGTGTGTTTCATGGATGAGAACACTGGTCTGTATTTTCCTTCAGAAACGGACGTAAACCCCAGGGTCTTTGTCTTCCTCCAAGCAAGAGTTCATTTCTGGTAAACCCAGTGAATTTTCGGCTCAAATGAATTTACACCGTTCACGAACCCAACATATTTTTCACTATTAACTTAAGAGGATCTATGTAAGTGACACTGGGGTTTTTATGAGTTTTGTAAGCAGAGTTGAACTAGATATGGTCGGTATGAGTAGGAAACACAGTTCTTTTTTTCTGGGCACGCTCATGTTTCTTGCTGTATTGGAGATGCTGGAAGGAAGAGCATGCCTCTTGCGTTAAACCAGAGTGTGTTTCATTGGTGAGGACACTGGACTGAATTTCGCTTCAGAAACTGAGTTAAACCGCAGTCTCTTTGTCTTACTAAAAGCAAGGGTTCATTTCTGGTAAACCCAGTGAATTTTTGGCTCAAATGAATTTACACATTTCGCAAATCCAACACGATTTTCACTAATAACTAAAAAGCGTCTATGTAAGTGATGCTATGTTTTGTAACCGTTTCATAAGCAGAGTTGCACTAGATATGGTCTGTATGAATAGGAAACACAGCTCTTTTTTTCTGGCCATGCTCATGTTAGTTGCTGTATTGCAGACCCTGGAAAGAGGAGCATGCTTCTTGCGATAAAACAGAGTATGTTTCATGGATGAGAACACTGGTTGGAATTTCAATTCAGAAACGGAGTTAAACCCCAGGCTCTGTGTCTTCGTACAACCAAGAGTTCAATTCTGGTAGACCAAGTGTATTTTCGGCTCAAATGAATTTACACAGTTCACAAACCCAACACGATTATCACTATTAACTAAAGAGTATCTATGTAAGAGATGCTGTGGTTTGTAACAGTTCCATAAGCATAGTTGAACTAGATATGGTCCGTATGAGTGGGAAACACATTTCTTTATTCTGAGCCTGCACATGTTTTTTGCTGTATTGCAGACGCTGGAAAGAAGAGCATGCTTATTGCGTTAAAACAGAGTGTGTTTCCTGGATGAGAACACTGGTCTGAATTTTCGTTCAGAAACGGAGTTAAACCCCATGCTCTGTGTCTTCCTACAATCAAGAGTACATTTGTGGTAATCCCAGTGAATTTTTGGTTCAAAGGAATTTACCCAGTTCAGGAACCCAACACATTTTTCACTATTAACTAAAGAGCATCTATGTAAGAGATGCTGTGGTTTGTAACAGTTGCATAAGCATAGTTGAACTAGATATGGTCCGTATGAGTGGGAAACATATTTCTTTTTTTCTGGGCATGCTCATGTTTCTTGCTGTATTGGAGACGCTGGAAAGAAGAGCATGCTTCTTGCGAAACAACAGAGTGTGTTTTTTGGATGAGAACACTGGTTTGAATTTCCCCTCAGAAACGGAGTTAAACCCCAGGCTCTGAGTCTTCGTACAAGCAAGAGTTCATTTCTGGTAAACCCAGTGATTTTTTGGCTCAAATGAATTTACACAGTTCACGAACCCAACATGATTATCACTATTAACTAAAGAGCATCTATTTAACAGATGCTGTGCTTTGTATCAGTTTCATAAGCAGAGTTGAACTAGATATGGTCCGTATGCGTAGGAAACACATTTTTTTTTTTTCTGGGCTTGCTCATGTTTCTTGCTGTATTGCAGGCGCTGAAATGCAGAGCATGCTTCATGCGTAAAAACAGAGTGTGTTTCAGGGATGAGAACACTGGTCAGAATTTTCCTTCAGAAACGGAGTTAAACCCCAGGCTTGGTGTCTTCCTACAAGAAAGAGTTTATTTCTGGTAAACCCAGTGAATTTTCGGCTCAAATGAGTTTACATTGTTCAAGAACCAAACACGTTTTTCACTATTAACTAAAGAGCATCTATGTAAAAGATGCTGTGGTTTGTATCAGTTTCTTAAGCAGAGTTGAACTGGATATGGTCTGTATGAGTAGGAAACATAGTTCTTTTTTTCTGGGCATGCTCATATTTCTTGCTGTTTTGCAGAACCTGGAAAGAACAGCATGCTTCTTGCGTTAAAACAGAGTGTGTTTCATGGATGAGAACACTGGTCTGTATTTTCCTTCAGAAACGGACGTAAACCCCAGGGTCTTTGTCTTCCTCCAAGCAAGAGTTCATTTCTGGTAAACCCAGTGATTTTTCGGCTCAAATGTATTTACACAGTTCACGAACCCAACATGCTTTTCACGATTAACTAAAGGACATCTATGTAAGAGATGCTTTGTTTTGTATCAGTTTCATAAGTAGGGTTGAACTAGATATTTCCGTATGAGTAGGAAACACAGTTCTTTTTTTCTGGGCATGCTCATGTTTCTTGCTGTTTTGCAGAAAATGGAAAGAAGAGCATACTTCTTGCTAGAAAACAGAGTGTGTTTCATGGATGAGAACACTGGTATGAATTTTCCTTCAAAAACAGAGTTAATCCCCAGGCTCTTTATCTTCCTACAAGCAAGAGTTCATTTCTGGTACATCCAGTGATTTTTTGGCTCAAATGAATTTACACAGTTCATGAACCAAACACTATTTTCACTATTAACTAAAGAGGATCTCTTTAAATGATACTGTGGTTTTTATCAGTTTCATCAGCAGAGTTGAACTAGATATGGTCCGTATGATTAGGAAACACATTGTTTTTTTTCGGGGCATGCTCATGTTTCTTGCTGTATTGCAGAATCTGGAAAGAAGAGCAAGCTTCTTGCGTTAAATCAGAGTGTGTTTCATGGATGAGAACACTGGTCCAAATTTTCCTTCAGAAACGGAGTTAAACCCCAGGCTCTGTGTCTTTCTACAAGCAAGAGGTCATTTCTGGTAAACCCAGTGGTTTTTTGGCTCAAATGAATTCACACAGTTCATGAACCCAACACGATTTTCACTATAAACTTAAGAGCATGTATGTAAGTGATGCTGTTTTTGGTATCAGTTTAATAAGTAGTGTTGAACTAGGTATGGTCTGTACGAGTAGCAAACACACTTCTTTTTTTCTGGGCATGCTGATGTTTCTTGCTGTTTTGCAGACAATGGAAAGAAGAGCATGCTTCCTGCGTTAAAACAGTGTGTGTTTCATGGATGAGAACACAGGTCTGAATTTTCCTTCATAAACGGAGTTAAACCCCAGGCTCTGTGTCTTCCTACAAGCAAGAGTTCAATTCTGGTAATCGCAGTGATTTTTCGTCTCAAATGAATTTCACAGTTCATGAACCCAACAAGATTTTCACTATTAACTAAAGAGCATCTATTTAAGTGATACTGTGGTTTGTATCAGTTTCATAAGCAGAGTTGAACTACATATTGTGTGTATGAGTAGGAAACACAGTTGTATTTTTCTGTGCATGCTCATCTTTCTTACTGTATTGCAGAGGCTGGAAAGAAGAGCATGCTTCTTTTGTTAAAAAAGAGTGTGTTTCGTGGATGAGAACACTGGTCTGAATTTCCCTTCAGAAACCTAGTTAAAGCCCAGGCTCTGTGTCTTCCTACAAGCAAGAGTCCATTTCTGGTAAACCAAGTGATTTTTGGTCTCAAATGAATTTCACAGTTCATGAACCCAACACGTTTTTCACTATTAACTAAAGAGCATCTTAAAAGTCATACTGTGGTTTGTATCAGTTTCATAGTCAGAGGTGAACTAGATATGGTCCGTATGAGTAGGAAACACAGTTCTTTTTTTCTGGGCTTCTTCATGTTTGTTGCTGTATTGTAGATGCTGGAACGAAGAACATGCTTCTTGCGTTAAGACAGAGTGTGTTTCATGGATGACTTTTTGGCTCAAATGAATTTACACAGTTGACGGACCCCACACGTTTTACACTGGTAACTATAGAGCATCTATGTAAGCGATGCTTTGGTTTTTATGAGTTTCATAAGAAGTGTTGAACTAGATATGGTCCATATGAGTAGGAATCACAGTTCTTTATTCTGGGCATGCTCATGTTTTTTGCTGTATTGGAGACGCTGGAAAGAAGAGCATGCTTCTTGCGTTAAAACAGAGTGTTTTTCATGGATGAGAACACTGGTTTGAATTTCAATTCAGAAATGGAGTTAAACCCCAGGGTCTGTGTCTTCCTACAAGCAAGAGTTCATTTCTGGAAAACCCTGGGAATTTTCGTGTCAAAGGAATTTACACAGTTCACGAACCCAACACGTTTTTCACTATTAACTAAAGAGTATCTATGCAAGAGATGCTGTGGTTTTTAACGGGTTCATAAGCAGAGTTGAACTAGATATGGTCAATATGATCATGTAATACAGTTCTTTTTTTCTGGGCTTGCTCATGTATTTTGCTGTATTGCAGACGCTGGAAAGAAGAGCATCCTTCTTGTGGTAAAACAGAGTGTGTTTCATGGATGAGAATACTGGTTTGAATTTCCCTTCAGAAACGGAGTTGAACGCCAGGATCTGTGTCTTACTACAAGAAAGAGTTCATTTCTGGTAAACCCAGTGAATTTTCGACTCACAACAATTACACAGTTCACGAACCCCACACAATTTTCACTATAGACTAAAGAGCATCTATGTAAGTGATGGTGTGGTTTGTACCAATTTCATAAGCAGAGTTGAACTAGGTATGGTCAATATGAGTAGGAAATAGAGTTCTTTTTTTCTGGGCTTGCTCATGTATTTTTCTGTATTGCAGAAGTTGGAAAGAAGAGCATGCTTCTTGTGTTATGCAGAGTGTATTTCATGGATGAGAACACAGGTCTGAATATTCATTCAGAAACAGTGTTAAAACCCAGTGTCTTTGTCTTCGTACAAGCAAGAGTTCATTTCTGGTAAACCTAGTTAATTTTCGGCCCAAATGAATTTACACTGCTAATGAACCCAACATGATTTTCTCTATTAAATAAAGAGCATCTATGTAAGAGATGCTGTGTTTTGTATAAGTGTCATAAGCAGAGATGAACTAGATATGGTCTGTATGAATAGCAAACACAGTTATTTTTTTCTGGCCATGCTCATGTTTGTTGCTGTATTGCAGACGCTGGAAACAGGAACATGCTTGCATTAAAACAGAGCGAGTTTCATGGATGAGAACACTGCTCTGTATGTCCCTTCAGAAACCGTGTTAAAACCCAGGCTCTGTGTCTTCCTCCAAGCAAGAGTTCATTTCTTGTAACCACAGTGAATTTTGGCTCTAATGAATTTACACAGTGCACGAACCCAACACGTTTTTCACTATTAACTAAAGAACATCTATGTAAGAGATGCTTGGTCCATATGAGTGGGAACCACAGTTCTTTTTTTCTGGGGTGCTCATGCTTCTTGCTGTATTGCAGACGCTGGAAAGAAGAGCGTGCTTCTTGAGTTAAAATAGAGTGTGTTTCCTGGATGAGAACACTGGTCTGAATTTCCCTTCGTAACGGAGTCAAACCCCAGGATCTTTGTCTTCCTCCAAGCAAGAGTTCATTTCTGGTAAAACCAGTGAATTTTCGGATCAAATGAATTTACACAGTTCACGAACCCAACACAGATTTCACGATTAACTAAAGAACATCTATGTAAGAGATGCTTTGTTTTGTATCAGTTTCATAAGTAGGGTTGAACTAGATATTTCCGTATGAGTAGGAAACACAGTTCTTTTTTTCTGGGCATGCTCATGTTTCTTGCTGTTTTGCAGACAATGGAAAGAAGAGCATGCTTCTTGCGAGTAAACAGAGTGTGTTTCATGGATGAGAACACTGATCTGTATTTTCCTTCAGAATCGGATTTAAACCCCAGGGTCTTTGTCTTCCTCCAAGCAAGAGTTCATTTCCGGTAAACCGAGTGATTTTTTTGGCTCAAATGAATTTACACAGTTCATGAACCCAACACGATTTTCACTATTAACTAAAGAGCATCTATTTAAGTGATACTGTGGTTTGTATCAGTTTCATAAGCAGAGTTGAACTAGATATTGTCCGTATGAGTAGGAAACACATTTGTTTTTTTTCGGGGCATGCTCATGTTTCTTGCTGTATTGCAGAATCTGGAAAGAAGAGCAAGCTTCTTGCGTTAAAACAGTGTGTGTTTCATGGATGAGAACACAGGTCTGAATTTTCCTTCAGAAACGGAGTTAAACCCCAGGCTCTGTGTCTTCCTACAAGCAAGAGTTCAATTCTGGTAAACGCAGTGATTTTTCGTCTCAAATGAATTTCACAGTTCATGAACCCAACAAGATTTTCACTATTAACTAAAGAGCATCTATTTAAGTGATACTGTGGTTTGTATCAGTTTCATAAGCAGAGTTGAACTACATATTGTGTGTATGAGTAGGAAACACAGTTGTATTTTTCTGTGCATGCTCATCTTTCTTACTGTATTGCAGAGGCTGGAAAGAAGAGCATGCTTCTTTTGTTAAAAAAGAGTGTGTTTCGTGGATGAGAACACTGGTCTGAATTTCCCTTCAGAAACCTAGTTAAAGCCCAGGCTCTGTGTCTTCCTACAAGCAAGAGTCCATTTCTGGTAAACCAAGTGATTTTTGGTCTCAAATGAATTTCACAGTTCATGAACCCAACACGTTTTTCACTATTAACTAAAGAGCATCTTAAAAGTCATACTGTGGTTTGTATCAGTTTCATAGTCAGAGGTGAACTAGATATGGTCCGTATGAGTAGGAAACACAGTTCTTTTTTTCTGGGCTTCTTCATGTTTGTTGCTGTATTGTAGATGCTGGAACGAAGAACATGCTTCTTGCGTTAAGACAGAGTGTGTTTCATGGATGACTTTTTGGCTCAAATGAATTTACACAGTTGACGGACCCCACACGTTTTACACTGGTAACTATAGAGCATCTATGTAAGCGATGCTTTGGTTTTTATGAGTTTCATAAGAAGTGTTGAACTAGATACGGTCCATATGAGTAGGAATCACAGTTCTTTATTCTGGGCATGCTCATGTTTTTTGCTGTATTGGAGACGCTGGAAAGAAGAGCATGCTTCTTGCGTTAAAACAGAGTGTGTTTCATGGATGAGAACACTGGTTTGAATTTCAATTCAGAAATGGAGTTAAACCCCAGGGTCTGTGTCTTCCTACAAGAAAGAGTTCATTTCTGGAAAACCCTGGGAATTTTCGTGTCAAAGGAATTTACACAGTTCACGAACCCAACACGTTTTTCACTATTAACTAAAGAGTATCTATGCAAGAGATGCTGTGGTTTTTAACGGGTTCATAAGCAGAGTTGAACTAGATATGGTCAATATGATCATGTAATACAGTTCTTTTTTTCTGGGCTTGCTCATGTATTTTGCTGTATTGCAGACGCTGGAAAGAAGAGCATCCTTCTTGTGGTAAAACAGAGTGTGTTTCATGGATGAGAATACTGGTTTGAATTTCCCTTCAGAAACGGAGTTGAACGCCAGGATCTGTGTCTTACTACAAGAAAGAGTTCATTTCTGGTAAACCCAGTGAATTTTCGGCTCACAACAATTACACAGTTCACGAACCCCACACAATTTTCACTATAGACTAAAGAGCATCTATGTAAGTGATGGTGTGGTTTGTACCAATTTCATAAGCAGAGTTGAACTAGGTATGGTCAATATGAGTAGGAAATAGAGTTCTTTTTTTCTGGGCTTGCTCATGTATTTTTCTGTATTGCAGAAGTTGGAAAGAAGAGCATGCTTCTTGTGTTATGCAGAGTGTATTTCATGGATGAGAACACGGGTCTGAATATTCATTCAGAAACAGTGTTAAAACCCAGTGTCTTTGTCTTCGTACAAGCAAGAGTTCATTTCTGGTAAACCTAGTTAATTTTCGGCCCAAATGAATTTACACTGCTAATGAACCCAACATGATTTTCTCTATTAAATAAAGAGCATCTATGTAAGAGATGCTGTGTTTTGTATAAGTGTCATAAGCAGAGATGAACTAGATATGGTCTGTATGAATAGCAAACACAGTTATTTTTTTCTGGCCATGCTCATGATTGTTGCTGTATTGCAGACGCTGGAAACAGGAACATGCTTGCGTTAAAACAGAGCGAGTTTCATGGATGAGAACACTGCTCTGTATGTCCCTTCAGAAACCGTGTTAAAACCCAGGCTCTGTGTCTTCCTCCAAGCAAGAGTTCATTTCTTGTAACCACAGTGAATTTTGGCTCTAATGAATTTACACAGTGCACGAACCCAACACGTTTTTCACTATTAACTAAAGAACATCTATGTAAGAGATGCTTGGTCCATATGAGTGGGAACCACAGTTCTTTTTTTCTGGGGTGCTCATGCTTCTTGCTGTATTGCAGACGCTGGAAAGAAGAGCGTGCTTCTTGAGTTAAAATAGAGTGTGTTTCCTGGATGAGAACACTGGTCTGAATTTCCCTTCGTAACGGAGTCAAACCCCAGGATCTTTGTCTTCCTCCAAGCAAGAGTTCATTTCTGGTAAAACCAGTGAATTTTCGGATCAAATGAATTTACACAGTTCACGAACCCAACACGGATTTCACGATTAACTAAAGAACATCTATGTAAGAGATGCTTTGTTTTGTATCAGTTTCATAAGTAGAGTTGAACTAGATATTGTCCGTATGAGTAGGAAACACAGTTCTTTTTATCTGGGCATGCTCATGTTTCTTGCTGTTTTGCAGACAATGGAAAGAAGAGCATGCTTCTTGCGAGTAAACAGAGTGTGTTTCATGGATGAGAACACTGGTCTGTATTTTCCTTCAGAATCGGATTTAAACCCCAGGGTCTTTGTCTTCCTCCAAGCAAGAGTTCATTTCCGGTAAACCGAGTGATTTTTTTGGCTCAAATGAATTTACACAGTTCATGAACCCAACACGATTTTCACTATTAACTAAAGAGCATCTATTTAAGTGATACTATGGTTTGTATCAGTTTCATAAGCAGAGTTGAACTAGATATTGTCCGTATGAGTAGGAAACACAGTTGTATTTTTCTGTGCATGCTCATCTTTCTTAGGGTATTGCAGAGGCTGGAAAGAAGAGCATACTTCTTTCCTTAAAAATGAGTGTGTTTCATGGATGAGAACACTGGTCTGAATTTCCCTTCGAAACGGAGTCAAACCCCAGGATGTTTGTCTTCCTCCAAGCAAGAGTTAATTTCCGGTAAACCCAGTGAATTTTCGGATCAAATGAATTTACACAGTTCACGAACCCAAATCGATTTTCACTATTAACTAAAGAGCAACTATGTAAGTGATGCTGTGGTTTGTACCAATTTCATAAGCAGAGTTGAACTAGATATGGTCAATATGAGTAGGTACTACAGTTCTTTTTTTCTGGGCTTGCTCATGTATTTTGCTGTATTGCAGAAGTTGGAAATACGAGCATGCTTCTTGCATTAAAACAGAGTCTGTTTCATGGATGAGAACACTGGTTTGAATTTCCCTTCAGAAACGGAGTTAAACCCCAGGCTCTGTGTCTTCCTACAAGCAAGAGTTTATTTCTGGAAAACCCAGGGAATGTTCGCGTCAAAGGAATTTACACAGTTCACGAACCCAACATGTTTTTCACTATTAACTTAAGAGCATCTATGTAAGAGATGCTGTGGTTTCTAACAGGTTCATAAGCAGAGTTGAACTGATATGGTCCTTATGAGTAGGAAACACAGTTCTTTTTTTCTGGGCTTGTGCATGTATTTGGTTGTATTGGAGAAGATGGAAGGAAGAGCATGCTTCTTGCTTTAAAACAGAGTGTGTTTCAAGGATGAGAACACTGGTCATAATTTTCCTTCAGAAATGGAGTTAAACCCCAGGCTCAGTGTCTTCCTACAAGAAAGAGTTCATTTCTGGTAAACCCAGTGACTTTTTGGCTCAAATGAGTTTACACTGTTGAAGAACCAAACACGTTTTTCACTATTAACTAAAGAGCATCTATGTAAAAGATGCTGTGGTTTGTATCAGTTTCTTAAGCAGAGTTGAACTGGATATGGTCTGTATGAGTAGGAAACACAGTTCTTTTTTTCTGGGCATGCTCATGTTTCTTGCTGTTTTGCAGAAAATGGAAAGAAGAGCATACTTCTTGCTAGAAAACAGAGTGTTTTTCATGGACGAGAACACTGGTATGAATTTTCCTTCAGAAACAGAGTTAATCCCCAGGCTCTTTATCTTCCTACAAGCAAGAGTTCATTTCTGGTACACCCAGTGATTATTTGGCTCAAATGAATTTACACAGTTCATGAACCAAACACTATTTTCACTATTAACTAAAGAGCATCTCTTTAAATGATACTGTGGTTTTTATCAGTTTCATCAGCAGAGTTGAACTAGATATGGTCCGTATGATTAGGAAACACATTTGTTTTATTTCTGGGCATGCTCATGTTTCTTGCTGTATTGCAGAATCTGGAAAGAAGAGCATCCTTCTTGCGTTAAATCAGAGTGTGTTTCATGGATGAGAACACTGGTCCAAATTTTCCTTCAGAAACGGAGTTAAACCCCAGGCTCTGTGTCTTTCGACAAGCAAGAGTTCATTTCTGGTAACCCAGTGATTTTTTGGCTTAAAAGTATTCACACAGTTCATGAACCCAACACGATTTTCACTATAAACTTAAGAGCATCTATGTAAGTGATCCTGTTATTGGTATCAGTTTAATAAGTAGTGTTGAACTAGGTATGGTCTGTATGAGTATCAAACACAGTTCTTTTTTTCTGGGCATGCTCATGTTTCTTGCTGTTTTGCAGACAATGGAAAGAAGAGCATGCTTCCTGCGTGAAAACAGAGTGTGTTTCATGGATGAGAACACTGGTCAGAATTTTCCTTCAGAAACGGAGTTAAACCCCAGGCTCGGTGTCTTCCTACAAGAAAGAGTTCATTTCTGGTAAACCCAGTGACTTTTCGGCTCAAATGAGTTTACACTGTTGAAGAACCAAACACGTTTTTCACTATTAACTAAAGAGCATCTATGTAAAAGATGCTGTGGTTTGTATCAGTTTCTTAAGCAGAGTTGAACTGGATATGGTCTGTATGAGTAGGAAACACAGTTCTTTTTTTCGGGGAATGCTCATGTTTCTTGCTGTTTTGTAGAACCTGGAAAGAACAGCATGCTTCTTGCGTTAAAACAGAGTGTGTTTCATGGATGAGAACACTGGTCTGTATTATGCTTCAGAAACGGACGTAAACCCCAGGGTCTTTGTCTTCCTCCAAGCAAGAGTTCATTTCTGGTAAAACCAGTGATTTTTCGGCTCAAATGTATTTACACAGTTCACGAACCCAACATGGATTTCACGATTAACTAAAGAACATCTATGTAAGAGATGCTTTGTTTTGTATCAGTTTCATAAGTAGGGTTGAACTAGATATTTCCGTATGAGTAGGAAACACAGTTCTTTTTTTCTGGGCATGCTCATGTTTCTTGCTGTTTTGCAGAAATGGAAAGAAGAGCATACTTACTGCTAGAAAACAGAGTGTGTTTCATGGATGAGAACACTGGTATGAATTTTCCTTCAGAAACAGAGTTAATCCCCAGGCTCTTTATCTTCCTACAAGCAAGAGTTCATTTCTGGTACACCCAGTGATTTTTTGGCTCAAATGAATTTACACAGTTCATGAACCAAACACGATTTTCACTATTAACTAAAGAGCATCCCTTTAAATGATACTGTGGTTTTTACCAGTTTCATCAGCAGAGTTGAACTAGATATGGTCCGTATGATTAGGAAACACATTTGTTTTTTTTTTTCTGGGCATGCTCATGTTTCTTGCTGTATTGCAGAATCTGGAAAGAAGAGCATGCTTCTTGCGTTAAATCAGAGTGTGTTTCATGGATGAGAACACTGGTCCGAATTTTCCTTCAGAAACGGAGTTAAACCCCAGGCTCTGTGTCTTTCTACAAGCAAGAGTTCATTTCTGGTAAACCCAGTGATTTTTTTGGCTCAAATGAATTCACACAGTTCATGAACCCAACACGATTTTCACTATAAACTTAAGAGCATGTATGTAAGTGATGCTGTTATTGGTATCAGTTTAATAAGTAGTGTTGAACTAGGTATGGTCTGTATGAGTAGCAAACACAGTTCTTTTTTTCTGGGCATGCTCTTGTTTCTTGCTGTTTTGCAGACAATGGAAAGAAGAGCATGCTTCCTGCGTTAAAACAGAGTGTGTTTCATGGATGAGAACACTGGTCTGAATTTTCCTTCAGAAACGGAGTTAAACCCCAGGCTCTGTGTCTTCCTCCAAGAAAGAGATCATTTCTGGTAAACCCAGTGACTTTTTGGCTCAAATGTATTTACATAGTTGACGGATCCCCACGTTTTACACTATTAACTAAAGAGCATCTATGTAAGAGATGCTTTGGTTTTTATGAGTTTCATAATAAGAGTTGAACTATATACGGTTCATATGTGTAGGAAACACAGTTCTTTTTTTCTTGGCTTGCACATGTTTCTTGCTGTATTGCAGATGCTGGAAAGAATAGCATGCTTCTTGCGTTAAAACAGAGTGTGTTTCATGGATGAGAACACTGTTCCGAATTTTCCTTCCGAAACAGAATAAAACCCCAGGCACTGTGTCTTCCTACAAGCAAGACTTCATTTCTGGTAAACCCAGTGAATTTTCGGCTCAAATGAATTTTAACAGTTCACGATCCCAAATCGATTTTCACTATTAACTAAATAGCATCTATGTAAGTGATGCTGTGGTTTGTACCAATTTCATAAGCAAAGTTGAACTAGATCTGGTCAATATGAGTAGGTAATACAGTTCTTTTTTTCTGGGCTTGCACATGTATATTGCTGTATTGCAGAAGGTGGAAAGAAGAGCATGCTTCATGCATTATACAGAGTGTGTTTCATGGATGAGAACACTGGTCTGAATTGTCATTCAGAATCGGAGTAAAACCCCAGGCTCTGTGTCTTCCTACAAGCAAGAGTTCATTTCTGGTAAACCCAGTGAATTTTCGGCTCAAATGAATTTACACTGTCACGAACCCAACACGATTTTCTCTATTAACTAAAGAGCATCTATGTAAGTGATGCTTTGGTTTGTATGAGTTTCAAAGCAGAGTTGAACTAGATATAGTATGTATGAGTAGGAAACACAGTTCTTTTTTTCTGGATATGCTCATGTTTCTTGCTGTATTGCAGACGCTGGAAAGAAGAGCATGCTTCATGCGTTAAAACAGAGTGTGTTTCATGGATTAGTACACTGGTCTGAATTTTCCATCAGAAATGGAGTCAAACCCCAGGATCTTTGTCTTTCTCCAAGCAAGAGTTCATTTCTGGTAAACCCAGTGATTTTTCATCTCAAATGTATTTACACACTTCATGAACCCAACACGATTTTCACTATTAACTAAAGAGCATCTATTTAAGTGATATTGTGGTTTGTATCAGTTTCATAGGCAGAGGTGAACTAGATATGATCCGTATGAGTAGGAAACACAGTTCTTTTTTTCTGGGCTTCCTCATGTTTGTTGCTGTATTTCAGATGTTGGAAAGAAGAGCATGCTTCATGCGTTAAAACAGAGTGTGTTTCGTGGATGAGAACAATGGTCTGAACATTCCTTCTGAAATGGAGATAAACCAAATACTCTGTGTCTTCCTCCAAGCAAGAGTTCATTTCCTGTGAACCCAGTGATTATTCAGCTCAAATGAATTTACACAGTTCATGAACCCAACATGATTTTCACTATTAACTAAAGAGCATATATGTAAGTGATGCTGTGGTTTGTATGAGGTTAATAAGCAGAGTTGCACTAGAGATGGTCCGTATGAGTAGGAAACATAGTTCTTTTTTTCTGGGCTTCCTCATAGTTCTTGCTGTATTGCACACGCTGGAAAGCAGAGCATGCTTCATGCGTCAAATCAGAGTGTGTTTCATGGATGAGAACACAGGTCAGAATTTTCCATCAGAAACAGAGTTAAACCCCAGGTTCTGTGTCTTCCTACAAGAAAGAGTTCATTTCTGGTAAACCCAGTGACTTTTCAGCTCAAATGAGTTTACACAGTTCACGAACCCAACACGTTTTTCACTAGTAACTAACGAGCATCTATGTAAGAGATGCTGTGGTTTGTATCAGTTTCATAAGCAGAGTCTAACTAGATATGGTCTGTGTGAGTAGGAAACACAGTTATTTTTTTCTGGGCATGCTCATGTTTCTTGCTGTTTTGCAGACACTGGATAGAAGAGCCTGCTTCTTGAGAGAAAACAGAGTGTGTTTCATGGATGAGAACAGTGGTCTGATTTTCCTTCAGAAACAGAGTTGTCCCCAGGCTCAGTGTCTTCCTACAAGCAAGAGTTCATTTCTGGTAAACCCAATGATTATTCCTCTAAAATGAATTTACACAGTTCATGATCCCAACACTTTTTCACTATTAACTAAAGAGCATCTATGTAAGAGATGCTGTGATTTGTATCAGTTTCATAAGTAGTGTTGAACTAGATATCGTCCGTATGAATAGGAAACACAGTTGTTTTTTTCTGGGCATGCTCATGTTTCTTGCTGTATTGCAGACGCTGGAAAGAAGAACATGCTTCTTGCGTTAAGACAGAGTGTGTTTCATAGATGAGAACACTGGTCTGAATTTCCCTTCAGAAACGGAGTTAAACCCCAGGCTCTGTGTCTTCCTCCAAGAAAGAGATCATTTCTGGTAAACCCAGTGAATTTTCGGCTGACAACAATTACACAGTAAACGAACACAACAGGTTTTCCATTATTAACTAAAGAGCATCTATGTAAGAGATGCTGTGGTTTGTATCAGTTTCATAAGCAGAGTTGAACTACATATTGTCCGTATCAGTAGGAAACACAGTTCTTTTTTTTCTGGGCTTGCTCATGTGTGTTGCTTAATTGCAGAAGCTGGAAAGAGGAGCATCCTTTTTGCGTTAAAACCGAGTGTGTTTCATGGATGAGAACACTGGTCTGAATTTTCCTTCTGAATCGGAGTTAAACACCAGGCTCTGTGTCTTCCTTACAAGCAAGAGTTCATTTCTGGAAAACCCAGGGAATTTTCACGCCAAAGGAATTTGCACAGTTCATGAACCCTACACGTTTTTCACTATTAACTAAAGAGCATCTATGTAAGAGATGCTGTGGTTTCTAACAGGTTCATAAGAAGAGTTGAACTAGATATGATCCTTATGAGTAGGAAACACAGTTTTTTTTTTTTGTTTTTTTTTTGGCCTCCGCATGTATTTTTCTGTATTGCAGAATTTTGAAAGAAGAGCATGTTTCTTGCGTTATACAGAGTGTGTTTCATGGATGAGAACACTGGTCTGAATTTTCATTCAGAAACGGAGTTTAACCCCAGGGTCTTTGTCTTCATACAAGCAAGAGTTCATTTCTCGTTAACCCAGTGAATTTTTGGCTCAAATGAATTCTCACTGTTCACGAAACCCACACGATTTTCGCTATTAACTACAGAGCATCTCTGTAAGAGATGCTGTGGTTTGTATCAGTTTCATGAGCAGAGTTGAACTAGACATAGTCTGTATGAGTAGGAAACACAGTTCATTTTTTCTGGCCATGCTTATGTTTCTTGCTGTATTGGAGATGTTGGAAAGAAGAGCATGCTTCATGCCTTAAAACAGAGTGACTTCCATGGATGAGAAGAATGGCCTGAATTTTTGTTCAGAAACGGAGTTAAACCTGAGGTTCTTTGTCTTCATACAAGCAAGAGTTCATTTCTAGTATACACAGTGATTTTTTGGCTCTTATGTATTCACACTGTTCTCGAACCCCACAGGATTTTCGCTATTAACTAAAGAGTATCTATGTAAGAGATGCTGTGGTTTGTATCAGTGTCAAGAGCAGAGTTGAACTAGATATAGTCTGTATGAAGAAGAAACACAGTTCTTTTTTTCTGGCCATGCTCATGTTTGTTGCAGTATTGCAGATGCTGATAAGAAGAGCATGTTTCTTGCGTTAAAACAGAGTGAGTTTCATGGATGAGAACACTGGTCTGTATTTTCCTTCAGAATCGGATTTAAACCCCAGGATCTGTGTCTTCCTACAAGAAAGAGTTCATTTCTGGTAAACCCAGTGAATTTTCGGCTCACAACAATTACACAGTTCACAAACCCAACACGTTTTTCAGTATTAACTAAAGAGCATCTATGTAAGAGATGGTGTGGTTTGTATCAGTTTCATAAGCAGAGTTGAACTAGATATTGTGTGTATGAGTAGGAAACACAGTTGTATTTTTCTGTGCATGCTCATCTTTCTTACTGTATTGCAGAGGCTGGAAAGAAGAGCATGCTTCTTTCGTTAAAACAGAGTGTGTTTCATGGATGAGAACACTGGTTTGAATTTCAATTCAGATATGGAGTTAAACCCCAGGCTCTGTGTCTTCCTACAAGCAAGAGTTCATTTCTGGAAAACCCTGGGAATTTTCATGTCAAAGGAATTTATACAGTTCACGAACCCAACACGTTTTTCACTATTAACTAAAGAGCATCTATACAAGAGATGCTGTGGTTTTTAACAGGTTCATAAGCAGAGTTGAACTAGATATGGTCAATATGAGCATGTAATACAGTTCTTTTTTTCTGGGCTTGCTCATGTATTTTGCTGTATTGCAGACGCTGGAAAGAAGAGCATCCTTCTTGTGGTAAAACAGAGTGTGTTTCATGGATGAGAATACTGGTTTGAATTTCCCTTCAGAAACGGAGTTGAACGCCAGGATCTGTGTGTTCCTACAAGAAAGAGTTCATTTCTGGTAAACCCAGTGAATTTTCTGCTCACAACAATTACACAGTTCACGAACCCCACACAATTTTCACTATAGACTAAAGAGCATCTATGTAAGTGATGCTGTGGTTTGTACCAATTTCATAAGCAGAGTTGAACTAGGTATGGTCAATATGAGTAGGAAATAGAGTTCTTTTTTCTGGGCTTGCTCATGTATTTTTCTGTATTGCAGAAGTTGGAAAGAAGAGCATGCTTCTTGTGTTATGCAGAGTGTATTTCATGGATGAGAACACTGGTCTGAATATTCATTCAGAAACAGTGTTAAAACCCAGTGTATTTGTCTTCGTATAAGCAAGAGTTCATTTCTGGTAAACCTAGTTAATTTTCGGCTCAAATGAATTTACACTGCTCATGAACCCAACATGATTTTTCTGTTAAATAAAGAGCATCTATGTAAGAGATGCTGTGTTTTGTATAAGTGTCATAAGCAGAGATGAACTAGATATGGTATGTATGAATAGCAAACACAGTTATTTTTTTCTGGCCATGCTTATGTTTGTTGCTGTATTGCAGACGCTAGAAAGAGGAACATGCTTGCGTTAAAACAGAGCGAGTTTCATGGATGAGAACACTGCTCTGTATGTCCCTTCAGAAACCGTGTTAAAACCCAGGCTCTGTGTCTTCCTCCAAGCAAGAGTTCATTTCTTGTAACCACAGTGAATTTTGGCTCAAATGAATTTACACAGTGCACGAACCCAACACGTTTTTCACTATTAACTAAAGAACATCTATGTAAGAGATGCTTTGTTTTGTATCAGTTTCATAAGTAGAGTTGAACTAGATATTGTCCGTATGAGTAGGAAACACAGTTCTTTTTATCTGGGCATGCTCATGTTTCTTGCTGTTTTGCAGACAATGGAAAGAAGAGCATGCTTCTTGCGAGTAAACAGAGTGTGTTTCATGGATGAGAACACTGGTCAGTATTTTCCTTCAGAATCGGATTTAAACCCCAGGTCTTTGTCTTCCTCCAAGCAAGAGTTCATTTCCGGTAAACTGAGTGATTTTTTGGCTCAAATGAATTTACACAGTTCATGAATCCAACACGATTTTCACTATTAACTAAAGAGAATCTATTTAAGTGATACTGTGGTTTGTATCAGTTTCATAAGCAGAGTTGAACTAGATATTGTCCGTATGAGTAGGAAACACAGTTGTATTTTTCTGTGCATGCTCATCTTTCTTACTGTATTGCAGAGGCTGGAAAGAAGAGCATACTTCTTTCGTTAAAAATGAGTGTGTTTCATGGATGAGAACACTGGTCTGAATTTTCTTCAGAAACGGAGTTAAAGCCCAGGCTCTGTGTCTTCCTGAAAGCAAGAGTTCATTTCTGGTAAACCAAGTGATTTTTCGTCTCAAATGAATTTCACAGTTCATGAACCCAACACGTTTTTCACTATTAACTAAAGAGCATCTATTTAAGTCATACAGAGGTTTGTATCAGTTTTATAGTCAGAGGTGAACCAGATATGGTCCGTATGAGTAGGGAACACAGTTCTTTTTTTCTGGGCTTCCTCATGTTTGTTGCTGTATTGTAGATGCTGGAACGAAGAACATGCTTCTTGCGTTAAGACAGAGTGTGTTTCATGGATGAGAACACTGGTCTGAATTTCCCTTCTTAAACGGAGTCAAACCCCAGGATCTTTGTCTTCCTCCAAGCAAGAGTTCATTTCTGGTAAACCCAGTGAATTTTCGGATCAAATGAATTTACACAGTTCATGAACCCAAATCGATTTTCACTATTAACTAAAGAGCAACTATGTAAGTGATGCTGTGGTTTGTACCAATTTCATAAGCAGAGTTGAACTAGATATGGGCAATATGAGAAGGTACTACAGTTCTTTTTTTCTGGGCTTGCTCATGTATTTTGCTGTATTGCAGAAGTTGGAAATAAGAGCATGCTTCTTGCACTAAAACAGAGTCTGTTTCATGGATGAGAACACTGGTTTGAATTTCCCTTCAGAAACGGAGTTAAACCCCAGGCTCTGTGTCTTCCTACAAGCAAGAGATTATTTCTGGAAAACCCAGGGAATGTTCGCGTCAAAGGAATTTACACAGTTCACGAACCCAACATGTTTTTCACTATTAACTTAAGAGCATCTATGTAAGAGATGCTGTGGTTTCTATCAGGTTCATAAGCAGAGTGAACTAGATATGGTCCTTATGAATAGGAAACACAGTTCTTTTTTTCTGGGCTTGTGCATGTATTTGGTTGTATTGGAGAAGCTGGAAGGAAGAGCATGCTTCTTGCGTTAAAACAGAGTGTGTTTCAAGGATGATAACACTTGTCTGAATTTTCCTTCAGAAACGGAGTTAAACCAAAGGCTCTGAGTCCTCCTCCAAGCAGGAGTTCATTTCTTGTAAACCCAGGGATTTTTCAGCTCAAATGAATTTACACAGTTCACGACCCAACACGATTTTCACTATTAACTAAAGAGCATCTATGTAAGTGATGCTGTGTTTTGTAATAGTTTCATAAGCAGAGTTGAACTAGATATGGTCCGTATGAGTAGTAAACACAGTTCTTTTTTTCTGGGCATGCTCATGTTTCTTGTTGTATTGGAGACGCTGGAAAGAAGAGTATACATCTTGCATTAAAACAGAGTGTGTTTCATGGATGAGAACACTGGTCTGAATTTTCCTTCTGAAACGGAGTAAAACTCCAGGCTCTGTGTCTTCCTACAAGCAAGTGTTCATTTCTGCTAAACCCAGTGATTTTTCCTCTCAAATGAATTTACACAGTTCACGATCCCAACACTGTTTCACTATTAACTAAAGAGCATCTATGTAAGAGATGCTGTGTTTTGTATCAGTTTCATAAGTAGTGTTGAAATAGATAAGGTCCATTCAATAGGAAACACAGTTCTTTGTTCTGGGCATGCTCATGTATTTTGCTGTATTGCAGAAGTTGGAAATAAGAGCATGCTTCTTGCGTTAAAACAGAGTGTGTTTCATGGATGAGAACACTGGTCTGAATTTTCCTTCTGAAACTGAGTAAAACCCCGGGCTCTGTGTCTTCCTACAAGCAAGACTTCCTTTCTGGTAAACCCAGTGAATTTTTGGCTCAAATGAATTTACACAGATCATGAACCCAAATCGATTTTCACTATTAATTAAAGAGCATCTATGTAAGTGATGCTGTGGTTTGTACCAATTTCATAAGCAGAGTTGAACTAGATATGGTGAATATGAGTAGGAAATACTTTTTTTTTTTTCTGGGCTTGCTCATGTATTTTGCTGTATAGCAGAAGTTGGAAAGAAGAGCATGCTTCTTGCGTTATATAGAGTATGTTTCATGGATGAGAACACTGGGCTGATTTTTCGTTCAGAAACGGAGTTAAACCCCAGGGTCTTTGTCTTCGTACAAGCAAGTGTTCATTTCTGGTAAACCCAGTGATTTTTCAGCTCAAATGAATTTACACAGTACACGAACCCAACACGTTTTTCACTATTAATTAAAGAGCATCTATGTAAGAGATGCTGTGGTTTGTATCAGTGTCATAAGCAGAGTTGAACTAGATATGGTCTGTATGAATAGCAAACACAGATCTTTTTTTCTGGCCATGCACATATTTGTTGCTGTATTGCAGATGCTAGAAAGAAGAACATGCCTCTTGCATAAAAACAGAGTGAGTTTCATGGATGAGGACACTGCTCTGTATTTCCCTTCATAATTGGAGTAAAAACCCAGGCTCTGTGTCTTCCTACAAGCAAGCGTACATTTCTGGTAAAACCAGTGAATTTTCGGCTCAAATGAATTTACACAGTTCACGAACCCAACAAGTTTTTCAGTATTAACTAAAGACCATTTACATAAGTGATGCTGAGGTTTGTAACAGTTTCATAAGCAGAGTTGAACTAGATGTCGTGCGTTTGAGTAGGAAACACAATTCTTTTTTTCTGGGCATGCTCATGTTTCTTGCTGTATTGGAGACGCTGGAAGGAAGAGCATGCTTCTTTTGTTAAAACAGAGTGTGTTTCATGGATGAGAACACTGGTCTGATTTTCTTTCAGAATCAGAGATAAAGCCCAGTCTCTGTGTATTCCTACAAGCAAGAGTTCATTTCTGGAAATCCAAGTGAATTTTCGGCTCAAATGAATTACACAGTTCAAGAACCCAACAGGTTTTTCACTAATAACTAAAGAGCATCTATGTAAGAGATGCTGCAGTTTGTATCAGTTTCATAAGCAGAGTGGAACTAGATATGGTCTGTATGAATAAGAAACACAGTTCTTGTTTTCTGGCCATGCTTATGTTTGTTGCTGTATTGCAGACGCTGGAAATAAGAGCATGCTTCTTGCGTTAAAGCAGAGTATGTTTCATGGATGAGTACACTGGTCTGAATATTCCTTCAGAAACGGAGTTAAACCAAAGGCTCAGTGTCTTCCTCCAAGCAGGATTTCATTTCTTGTAAACTCAGTGATTTTTCAGCTCAAATGAATTTACACAGTTCACGAACCTAACACGATTTTCAGTATTAACTAAAGAGCATCTATGTAAGTGATGCTGTGCTTTATATGAGTTTCATAATCAGAGTTGATCTAGTACGGTGCGTTTGAATAGGAAACACCGTTCTTTTTTTCTGGGCTTGCTCATGTTTCTTACTGTATTGCAGACACTAGAAAGAATAGCATGCTTCCTGCGTTAAAACAGAGTGTGTTTCATGGATGAGAACACTGGTCTGAATTTTCCTTCAGAAATGGAGTTAAACCCTAGTCTCTGTGTCTTCCAACAAGAAGGAGTTCATTTCTGGTAAACCCAGTGAATCTTTGGCTCAAATGAATTACACAGTTCACAAACCCAACACGTTTTTCACTATTAACTGAAAAGCATCTATGTAAGAGATGCTGTGGTTTGTATGAGTTTCATAAGCAGTGTTGAACTAATACGGTGCGTTTGATTAGGAAACACAGTTCTTTTTTTCTGGGCATGCTCATGTTTCTTGTTTTATTGGAGACGCTGGAAAGAAGAGCTTACATCTTGCGTTAAAACAGAGTATGTTTCATGGATGAAAACACTGGTGTAGATGTATCCTGCTTGTTAAATAAGAAACACAGAGCCAGTTGCAGAGTTAAAAACCACGAGGTCAGTGCCAAAGCAGAAAACCTTACCCTTCACTGCTTCTGCGGTTCCTCCTCTCCGCCAGCGACCTACCTCTCTGCGTCCTGACTATTTAAAAACTTTCTGTTCTCCTCCCTCATTGGTTGTAAACCCAGCCTCATGACCTCCTCGTCACTGCCTGTTTGTACAGACCTCCAGGTCTTCTTTTGTGGGTATTGAAATTAAAGGTGTGTGTCTGCTATGCTGGCTATGTCCTTGAACACACAGAGATCCGCCTAGCTCTGCCTCCCAAGTGCTGTGATTAACGGCGTGCCCCCCTACTGCTCGGCCTCTGCTCTGGCTTGCTCTGACCTCAAGGCAACTTTATTGACATACAAATAAAATCACATTGCAATACAAATAATATATCACTATATTTCCCCTTTTCTATTTTAATAAAAAGAAAAAAAGGAAAAAGTTATAACTAATATAAGAAAAACTATATACAAAATTACAATAACTATATATACCATATATACAAACAATAAATACCTAAACAATGTCTAGTCCATTTGTAATTGACAAATTCAGAGAAAATAATTCCATTATCTATCCTATTTTGGTAAGTCCAGAATGTACCTGATTCACGGAACTGTCTTATAACATCTTTCAAATTTATACACTAACAGCTCTTAGTGAGATTTTCTGAAATCCTTAACAAAGATAATTATAACTATAACTAACTGATCTTCAACTCCCTCAGAGACCCAAGAAGGAAATAATACTACCTAATAAAAAATAAAAACAAGAAGTGCATGCAAGCAGCATCAAAAAAAAGTGAGTTGACAGAAACAGCCAGCTGCCTGGACAGTCACATGAGGTTTCTCCACAGTGTTGGGGCATCATCTTCAGCCTACAGGCTTAGCGTATCTGACAGACTCTTTTGTGAACTAAGATGTATACAAGGTCAACAGTTTGACCTCACATTTGTTGAGAGCAGTCCATGTACCAGAAACACCTGAATTCCATTAGTGTCATGTCATGATTCAGGATTTTAAATTCTGGAAATTATTTATGTCTTTTCAATTCAGCTGTCCATTTTTCTTGGCTGTGTATATGTGGCTTCATCTTGGCATCCTGTTCTTCTCCACATCTCTCTATTAAATGCCATTCTACTATTGAGAGAGGTGAGCTTAGTTATTCCTCAAGAATAACTGTTTCATCTGCTGTTCCATTGCACATCAGAAGCCATTGGCCCACTCCCTGTTCAGCTGCCTTCGAAGAAAAGGGCATGGTACCTTTTACAGATTGCAAATGTCACTCACTTCAGGGATGGTGCCGATGGTGCCATATTGTCCTGGCTTCAGAAGATGCCTTTTGTTAAAGCCACAACCACACTTGTTTTGGCAAGAATTGGTAGTCCTTGATTTCATGTCCTGTCTGTCCTGTTTGTCAGCAGTTGATTCGAGGATACTTTGTTGTCCAGTGGCTGACTTTTGCCACAATGAAAGTTAGCTCCATATGCAGTTTCTTCAATGCCCATATTTTCTCTGAAGTAGATTGGTACTGCCAGGAGCCATCATGTCTCATAGTCATAGCAAAAAAGAAAAATTCTTAAGTTATTAAAACATTTTAAATGCCATATTCTGTAGATCTCTGAAGGGTTTGAAGATGACCTGTCTATCTAGAATATATCTGTTTGATCTTGAAAACACACCTAATATGACTACAAGTTCAATTGTAATGTCTAACCACTAATTTTCATTTCTATATATCCTAATAGTTGGTAATTACTAACATTCAAGGATTAGCAAATTGCATTACATTGTTAAATGAATGGTATAAATACAATATCTCGAACAAGATTAGAAATACGTATATGGTATATTCTAACAATCTCAATCTCAATAATAATAATTTGTATACAATATAAAACAATCCAATTGAATGTAAAGTAGTTAAAACTAGTAATTGTCTTTTTCTTTTTTTTTTTTAACAAGCACCTTTTGCCTAGCCCTTTACCTAACCCTTACAACAACTTGTAACCAACCCTCCTAAACAATGAAAACTATCCCAGACCCAATACCCATAAAAATACCAAAAAACCACCCACCCCACACCACCTCTTTGGGAATGTGGGCGTCAAATTCTTAAAATTGCTTCCTGCTGGGTATGGGCGAAGTTAACTTTATTCTGAAAAGAAAAATTTTGGGTTAATTGACAAATTCTAGGAAAGATAACTATATTCTTTGTTATCCATAATGCCAAAGTTCAGGGTTTATCTCAAGTCCTTATTCAAGCAGTCTTTGAAACTGGATCATCTCAGCTAGCCATCTCAGAATTGCTCTAAGCACTTTGTAGTCCAAAGCTGATCTGTAGATGATGTTTGTCAGCTTAGTGATATTATTTTCCACGTGGAATTGTCATTGTGGGGCCCCATCTTCTTCCTGGAGATTTCATTTGATGTTAGGCCTGGCCGTGATTTCCTGCAGAAAACTGAAAAGAGACTCGAACACAAAGACATGTATAGGCAGCTAATCGAAGCCTTTTCTCTAAATTAATTAGTACTCATATGACCATTATTATCTCAACAAAGTTTAATATATATATCTATACATCTATATCTATATCTATCTATCTGTATATATATGTATATATCTTGTGAATTCTGATATAAAATTCATACTTTAAGAAAAGTTTAAAGAATCAGAATAGAGTCAAAGAATTGAGATTAGTAATAGAATAGTCCCTTAATTAATTTGGTTTTTCTCCTGTCCCATGTCAGAAGATGGCTCTTTCTTCTGGTATGATACAGGGAGTTTTCATTTTCCTTTTAACAACATGCTTGAGTTTAAAGGAGGAGAGAGCCATTCTCCAACTCCAAAATCAGCTTGAAGCTTTAATTGAACTGGGTCTACAAGAAGACTAAGAGTATTAATTTTTTAGAGAAGAGCAGAAACAAACATTTAGAAAGATTTATGAAATTTTGTAGATGATATACCAATAGGCCATTTTACTCTTTTTCCTGGGACAGATGATTTGTCCTTTTTCTTCAGTTGTCTCATTTGTCCAGTGTTCTTCAGATTCCTTAGCCTTCATTCTCCTAAAAGACAAAAACAAAAACCCTTCCCCAAGACAAATTTTGGGAAGGTCCCCTTTTGGCAAGTTACATCTGATTAAATGAAAAGGCATGTATTAATGTTATAAGTGAGTTTAAACTGGATGGTCATGTTGGTTGATGAGCTATCACCTCCTCTAATTAAGAGGTCTCTCTTGTTCAAATCGAACCTTTATCAGTTTTGATGGTACCCACAGCTTATCTTCTCCAGCAGAAACAAAAGCAAAACCTCGTCCCCAACGTAACACATGCCCTGGTTTCCATTCTGAGGTCAGCACATCCTTGAAGTATATAGGCTGATTTAATTCTGTTGTTTTTTCTATTAACCAGTGTCTCTCTGCAGCTGTTGTTCCTTTCTCATTAGCATTGAGAAAATTCAAAGTTAATAGAGCATTGTGCAGTCTATTTCTGGGAGTTTTTGTTACCCCTTTTTGTTTATTTATCATGTCCTTTAGAGTTCTGTTGGATATTTCTATAACTGCTTGGCCTGTAGGATTATGTGGTATACCTCTAATATGCTTTATATTATAATAAGCAAAAAACTGTTTCATTTTAATAGAGACATGTGCTGGAGCATTGTCAGTTTTAATTTGTGCAGGTATACCCATGATGGCCATAACTTCTAGCAAATGAGTGATTACAGAATCAGCTTTTTCAGAACTCAAAGCAGTTGCCCATTGAAATCCTGAATAAGTATCGATAGTATGGTGTACATATTTCAATTTTCCAAATTCTGCAAAGTGAAACACATCCATCTGCCAGATTTCATTCCTCTGAGTACCCTTTGGGTTACATCCTGCTGGTAATGGTGTCTGATTGTAGAAGGGACAAGTAGGACATTTCTTTACAATTTCCTTGGCTTGTTGCCAGGTTATGGAAAAATCCTTTTTTAAACCTTTACTACTGACATGATGTTTCTTATGAAATTCTGAGTCCTCCAGCACATTTCCTATCAATAATTTATCAATCTCATCATTACCTTGTGCTAGAGTGCCTGGCAGACCAGTATGGGCTCGGATGTGAGTTATATATAAAGGATGACTCCTTTCCCTGATTGTATCATGTAATTGAATAAATAGTGAAGTTAATTCTGAAGCGTCAGGGATAAATTCTGCAGTCTCAATATGTAATACCACTCTTTCAGCATACTGAGAGTCAGTAACTATATTGAGAGGTTCTGAAAATCCATTAATAGCAACAGAATAGCATACAATTCCGATTTTTGAACTGAATTATAAGGACTTTGAACCACTTTACTTAAATTTTCTGATTTGTAACCTGCCTTTCCTTGTTTGTTGGCATCTGTATAAAATGTCCGAACTCCAGACACTGGTCTGAATTTTCCTTCTGAAACGGAGTAAAACCTCAGGCTCTGTGTCTTCCTACAAGCAAGACTTCATTTCTGGTAAACCCAGTGAATTTTCGGCTCAAATGAATTTACACAGTTCACAAACCCAACACGATTCTCACTATTAACTAAAGATCATCTATGTAAGAGATGCTGTGGTTTGTATGAGTTTCATGAGCAGAGTTTAACTAGATACGGTGCGTTTGAGTAGGAAACACAGTTCTTTTTTTCTGGGCATGCTCATGTCTGTTGCTATATTGCAGACGCTGGAAAGAAGAGCATGCTACTTGCTTTAAAACAGAGTGTGTTTCATGGATGAGAAAACTAGTCTGAATTTTCATTCAGAAACGGAGTTAAACCCCATGGTCTTTGTCTTCCTACAAGCAAGCGTTCATTTCTGGAAAACCCAGTGAATTTTGGCCTCAAAGGAATTTACACAGTTCACGAACCCAAAACGTTTTTCACTATTAACTAAGGAGCTTCTATGTAAGAGATGCTGTGGTTTGTTTCAGTTTCATAAGCAAACTTAACCTAGATATGGTCCTTATGAGTACGAAACACAGGTCTTTTTTACTGGCCATGCTCATGTTTGTTGCTGTATTGCAGAAGTTGGAAAGAAGAGCATGCTTCTTGTGTTAAAAGAGAGTGTGTTTCATGGATGAGAACACTGGTCTGAATTTCCATTCAGAAACGGAGTTAAACCCCAGGGTCTTTGTTTTCGTACAAGCAAGACATCATTTCTGGTAAACCCAGTGAATTTTCGGCTCAAAGGAATTTACACTGTTCACGAACCCAACATGATTTTCACTATTAACAAAAGAGCATCTATGAAAGAGATGCTGTGGTTTGTATCAGTGTCATAAGCAGAGTTGAACTAGATATGGTCTGTATGAATAGCAAACACAGTTATTTTTTTTTCTGGCCATGCACATATTTGTTGCTGTATTGCAGACGCTAGAAAGAAGAACATGCTTCTTGCATAAAAACAGAGTGAGTTTCATGGATGAGAACACTGCTCTGCATTTCCCTTCAGAATTGGAGTAAAAACCCAGGCTCTGTGTCTTCCTACAAGCAAGAGTATATTTCTGGTAAAACCAGTGAATTTTCAGCTCAAATGAATTTACACAGTTAACGAACCCAACACGATTTTCACTATTAACTAAAGACCATCTATGTAAGTGATGCTGTGGTTTGGAACAGTTTCATAAGCAGAGTTGAACTAGATATGGTGCGTTTGAGTAGGAAACACAGTTCTTTTTTTCTGGGCATGCTCATATTTCTTGCTGTATTGGAGACGCTGGAAGGAGGAGCATGCTTCTTTCGTTAAAACAGAGTGTGTTTCATGGATGAGAACACTGGTCTGATTTTCTTTCAGAATCAGAGTTAAATACAAGGTTCTGTGTATTCCTATAAGCAAGAGTTCATTTCTGGTATACCCAGTGAATTTTCTGCTCAAATGAATTACACAGTTCAAGAACCCAGCAAGTTTTTAACTAATAACTAAAGAGCATCTATGTAAGAGATGCTGCAGTTTGTATCAGTTTCATAAACAGAGTTGAACTAGATATTGTCTGTATGAATAAGAAACACAGTTCTTTTTTTCTGGCCATGCTTATGTTTGTTGCTGTATTGCAGACGCTGGAAAGAAGAGCATGCTTCTTACGTGAAAACAGAGTGTGGTTCATGGATGAGAACACTAGTTTGAATTTACATTCAGAAACAGAGTTAAACCCCAGGGTCTTTGTCTTCCTACAAGCAATAGTTCATTTCTTGTAAACCCAGTGAATTTTGGCCTCAAAGGAATTTACACAATTCACGAACCTAACACGTTTTTCACTATTAACTTAAGAGCATCTATGAAAGAGATGCTGTGGTTTGTATGAGTTTCATAAGCAGATTTGAACTAGTGTGGTGTGTTTGAGTAGGAAACACATTTCTTTTTCTCTGAGCATGCTCATATTTCTTGCTGTATTGGAGACGCTGGAAAGAAGAGCATGGTTCTTGCGTTAAAACAGAGTATGTTTCATGGATGAGAACACTGGTTTGAATTTTCCTTCAGAAACGGTGTTAAACCCCAGGTTCTGTGTCTTGCTACAAGAAAGAGTTCATTAATGGTAAACCCAGGGAATTTTCGGCTCAAATGAATTTACACAGTTCATGAACCCAACACGATTTTCACTATTAACTAAAGGGCCTCTATGTAAGAGATTCTGTGCTTTGTATCAGTTTCATAGGCAGAGTTGAACTAGATATGGTTTGTATGAATAGGAAACACAGTTCTTTTTTTCTGGCCATGCTCATGTTTGTTGCTATATTGCAGACGCTGGAAAGAAGAGCATGTTTCTTGCTTTAAAACAGAGTGTGTTTCATGGATGAGAACACTAGTCTGAATTTTCATTCAGAAATGGAGTTAAACCCCAGGGTGTTTTTCTTCCTACAAGCAAGAGTTCATTTCTGGAAAAACAAGTGAATTTTGGCCTCAAAGGAATTTACACAGTTCATGAACCCAACACGTTTTTCACTATTAACTAAAGAGCATCTATGTAAGAGATGCTGTGGTTTTTATCAGTTTCATAACAGAGTTGAAATAGATATGGTCCATATGAGTAGGAAAGACAGTTCTTTTTTTCTGGGCTTGCTCATGTTTCTTGCTGAATTTCAAATGCTGGAAAGGATAGCATGCTTCTTGCATTAAAACAGAGTGAGTTCCATGGATGAGAACAATGGTCTGAATTTTTGTTCAGAAATGGAGTTAAACCCCAGGTTCTTTGTCTTCGTACAAGCAAGGGTTCATTTCTGGTAAACCCTGTGAATTTTCGGCGCAAATGAATTTACAGTGTTCCCGAACCCAACACGTTTTTCACTATCAACTAAAGATCATCTCTGTAAGACATGCTGTGGTTTGTATTAGTTTCATAAGCAGAGTTGAACTAGATATGGTCTGTATGAGTAGGAAACACAGTTCTTTTTTTCTGGGCATTGCTGTATTGTTGACGCTGTAAAGAAGAGCATGCTTCTTGCTTTAAAACAGAGTATGTTTTATCGATGAGTACCCTGATCTGAATGTTCCTTCAGAAACGGAGTTAAACCTTAGGCTCTGTGTCTTCCTCCAAGCAGGAGTTAATTTCTTGTAAACCCAGTGATTTTTCAGCTCAAATGAATTTACAAAGTTCACTAACCCAACACGATTTTCACTATTAACTAAAGAGCATCTATGTAAGTGATGCTGTGGTTTATATGAGTTTCATAAGCAGAGTTGAACTAGTATGGTGCGTTTGAGTAGGAAACACAATTCTTTTTTCTGGCCATGCTCATGTTTCTTGCTGTGTTGGATACGCTGGAAAGAAGAGCATGCTTCTTTCGTTAAAACAGAGTATGTTTCAATGATGAAAACACAGGTCTGAATTTTGCTTCAGAAACGTAGTTAAACACAAGGCTCTGTGTCCTTCTACAAGCAAGAGTCCATTTCTTATAAACCCAGTGAATATTTGGCTGAAATGAATTTACACAGGTCACGAACCCAACACGTTTTTCACTATTAACTAAAGAGCATGTATGTTTGCGATGCTGTGGTTTGTATGAGTTTCATAAGCAGTGTTGAACTAGATAGATACCATATGAGTAAGAAAGACAGTTCTTTTTTCTGGGCTGGCTCATGTTTCTTGCTGTGTTGCAGACGCTGGAATGAAGAGCATGCTTCTTGCGTTAAAACAGAGTGTGTTTCATTAATGAGAACAGTGGTCTGAATTTTCCTTCAGAAACGGAGTTAAAACCTAGGCTCTGTGTCTTCCTACGACAAAGAGTTCATTTCTGGTAAACACAGTGAATTTTTATCTCAAATGAATTACACAGTTCAAGAACCTAACACGTTTTTCACTATTAACTAAAGAGCATCTATATAAGAGATGCTGTGGTTTTTATCAGTTTCAAAAGCAGAGTTGAACTAGATATGGTCTCTATGAATAAGAAACTCAGTTCTTTTTATCTGGGCCTGCACATGTTCCTTCCTGTATTGCAGACACTGGAAAGAAGAGCATGCTTCCTGTGTTAAAAGAGAGTGTGTTTCATGGATGAGAACACTGGTCTGAATTTTCCTTCAGAAACGGAGTTAAACGCCAGGCTCTGTGTCTTCCTACAAGAAAGAGTTCATTTCTGGTAAACCCAGTGAATCTTTGGCTCATTTGAATTACACATTTCACGAACACAACACGTTTTTCACTATTAACTTAAGAGCATCTATGTAAGTGATTCTGTGGTTTGTGTGAGTTTCATAAGCACAGTTGAACTAGTATGGTGCGTTTGAGTAGGAAACACAGTTCTTTTTTTCTGGGCATGCTCATTTTCCTTGCTGTATTGGAGACGCTAGAAGGAAGAGCATGCTTCTTTTGTTAAAACAGAGTGTGTTTAATGGACGAGAACACTGGTCTGATTTGCTTTCAGAATCAGAGTTAAACCCCAGGGTCTTTGTCTTCCTATAAGCAAGAGTACATTTCTGGTAAACCCAGTGAATTTTGGCCTCAAAGGAATTAACACAGTTCATTAACCCACCTCGTTTTTCACTATTAACTAAAGAGCATCTGTGTAAGAGATGCTGTGGTTTGTATCAGTTTCATAAGCAGAGTTGTACTAGATATGGTCTGTATGAGTAGGAAACAGCTCTTTTTTTTCTGTCCATGCTCATGTTTGTTGCTGTATTGCAGACACAGGAAAGAATGGCATGCTTCTTGTGTTAAAACAGAGTGAGTTTCATGGATGAGAACACTGGTCTGAATGTTCCTTCAAAAACGGAGTAAAACCCCAGGATCTTTGTCTTCACACAATTAAGACTTCGTATCTGGTAAACCCAGTGAATTTTCGACTCAAAAGAATTTACACAGCTCACGAACCCAACACGATTTTCACTATTAACTAAAGAGCATCTATGTAAGTGGTGCTGTGATTTGTACCAATTTCATAAGCAGAGTTGAACTAGATATGGTCCATATGAGAATTAAATACAGTTCTTTTTTTCTGGGCTTGCTCATGTTTTTTGTTGTATTGCAGAAGTTGGAAAGAAGAGCATGCCTCTTGCATTAACACAGAGTGTGTTTCATGCATGAGAACACTGGTCTGAATTTTCTTTCAGAAACGGTGTTAAACCCTAGGCTCTGTGTCTTCCTACAAGAAAGAGTTCATTTCTGGTAAACCCAGTGAATTTTCGGCTCAAATGAATTTACACTGTTCACGAACCCAACACGATTTTCAGTATTAACTAAAGAGCATCTATGTAAGAGATGCTGTGGTTTGTATCAGTTTCATAGGCAGGTTTGAACTAGATATGGTCTCTATGAATAAGGAACACAGTTCTTTTTTTCAGGCCATGCTCATGTTTGTTGCTATATTGCAGACACTTGAAAGAAGAGCTTGCTTCTTGCTTTAAAACAGTGTGTGTGTCATGAATGAGAACATTAGTCTGAATTTTCGTTCAGAAAAGGAGTTAAACCCCAGGCTCTCTGTGCTCCTAAGAGCAAGACTTCATTTCTGGTAAACCCTGTGAATTTTCGGCTCAAATGAATTTACACAGTTCACGAACACAACACGATTTTCACTATTAACTAAAGAGCATCAATGTAAGTGATGCTGTGGTTTGTACTAATTTCGTAAGCAGAGTTGACCTAGATATGTTCCATATGAGAAGGAAATACAATTCTTTTTTTCTGGGCTTGCTCATGTTTTTTGTTGTATTGCAGAAGTTGGAAAGAAGAGCATGCTTCTTGTGTTAAAACAGAGTGTGTATCATGGATGAGAACACTGGTCTGATTTCCGTTCAGAAATGGAGTTAAACCCCAGGGTCTTTGTCTTCGTACAAGCAAGAGTTCATTTCTGGTAAACCCAGTGATTTTCGGCTCATAGGAATTTACACTCTTCATGAACCCAACACGATTTTCACTATTAACTAAAGAGCATCTATGTAAGAGATGCTGTGGTTTGTATCAGTGTCATAAGCAGGGTTGAACTTGATGTGGTTTGCATGAATAGCATACACAGTTCTTTTTTTTGTGGCCATGCACATATTTGTTGCTGTATTGCAGACGCTAGAAAGAAGATCATGCTTCTTGCGTTAAAACTGATTGTGTTTCATGGATGAGAACACTGGTCTGATTTGCTTACAGAATCAGAGTTAAACCCTAGTGTCTTTGTCTTCCTATAGGCAAGGGTATATTTCTCGTAAACCCAGTGAATTTTGGGCTCAAATGAATTTACACAGTTCACGAATCCAACCCGATTTTCACTATTAACTAAAGAGCATCTATGTATGAGATGCTGTGGTTTGTATGATTTTCATAAGCAGAGTTGAACTAGATACACACCGTATGAGTAGGAAAGACAGTTCTTTTTTTTGGGGCTGGCTCATGTTTCTGGCTGTATTGGACACGCTCGAAGGAAGAGCATGCTTCTTTCGATAAAACAGAGTGTGTTTCATGGATGAGAACACTGGTCTGATTTTCTTTCACAATCAGAGATAAACCCCAGGCTCTGTGTCTTCCTACAAGCAAGATTTCATTTCTGGTACACCCTGTGAATTTTCGGCTCAAATAAATTACACTGTTCAAGAACCCAACATGTTTTTCACTAATAACTAAAGAGCATCTATGTAAGAGATGCTACGGTTTGTATCAGTTTCATAAGCAGAGTGGAACTAGATATGGTCTGTATGAATAAGAAACACAGTTCTTTTTTTCTGGCCATGCTTATGTTTGTTGCTCTATTGCAGACACTGGAAAGAATAGCATCCTTCTTGTGTTAAAACAGAGTGTGGTTCATGGATGAGAACACTAGTTTGAATTTTCATTCAAAAACGGAGTTAAATCCCAGTTTCTTTGTCTTCCTACAAGCAAGAGTTCATTTCTGGAAAACCAATGTATTTTGGCCTCAAAGGAATTTACACAGTTCACGAACCCAACACGTTTTTCACTATTAACTAAAGAGCATCTCTTTAAGACATGATGTGGTTTGTATCAGTTTCATTAGCAGAGTTGAACTAGATATGGTCTGTATGAGTGGGAAACACAGTTCTTTTTTTCTGGGCATGCTCATGATTCTTGGTGTATTGGAGACGCTGTAAAGAAGAGCATGCTTCCTGCGTTAAAACAGAGTATGTTTCATGGATGAGTACACTGTTCTGAATGTTCCTTCAGAAACGGAGTCAAAGCAAAGGCTCTGTGTCTTCCTCCAAGCAGGAGTTTATTTCTTGTAAACCCAGTGATTTTTCAGCACAAATGAATTTACACAAATCATGAACCCAACATGATTTTCACTATTAACTAAAGAGCATCTATGTAAGTGATGCTGTGGTTCATAAGAGTTTCATAAGCAGAGTTGAACTAGTACGGTGCGTTTGAGTAGGAAACACAGTTCTTTTTTTCTGGGCTTGCTCATGTTTCTTGCTGTACTGCAGATGCTGGAAAGAAGAGCATACTTCCTGCGTTAAAACAGAATGTGTTTCATGGATGAGAACACTGGTCTGAATTTTCCTTCAGAAACGGAGTTAAACACGAGGCTCTGTGTCTTCCTACAAGAAAGATTTCATTTCTGGTAAACCCAGTGAATCTTTGGCTCAAATGAATTACACAGTTCACGAACCCAACACGTTTTTCACTATTAACTAAAGAGCATCTATGTAAGAGATGCTGTGGTTTGTATGAGTTTCATAAACAGAGTTGAACTAGTACAGTGTGTGTGAGTAGGAAACACAGTTCTTTTTTTCTGGGCATGCTCATGTTTCTTGCTGTATTGGAGATGCTGGAAGGAAGAGCATGCTTCTTTCGTTAAAACAGAGTGTGTTTCATGGATGAAAACACTGGTCTGAATTTTCCTTTAGAAACGGAGTTAAACACCAGGCTCTCTGTCTTCCTACAAGCAAGAGTTCATTTCTTGTAAACCCAGTGAATATTTGGCTCAAATGAATTTACACATGTTATGATCCCAACACGTTTTTCACTATTAACTAAAGAGCATGTATGTAAGAGATGCTGTGGTTTGTAGGAGTTTCATCAGCAGATTTGAACTAGATAAGGTGTGTTTGAATAGGAAACACAGTTCTTTTTTTCTGGGCATGTTCATTTTTTTTGCTGTATTGGAGACGCTGGAAGGAAGAGTATGCTTCTTGCGTTAAAACTGAGTGTATTACATGGATGAGAACACTGGTCTGATTTGCTTTCAGAATCAGAGTTAAACCCCAGGGCCCTTGTCTTCCTATAAGGAAGACTACATTTCTTGTAAACCCAGTGAATTTTCGGCTCAAGTGAATTTACACAGTTCACGAATCCAACACGATTTTCACTATTAACTAAAGAGCATCTGTGTAAGAGATGCTGTGGTTTGTATGAGTTTCATAAGCAGAGTTGAACTAGATATGGTACATATGAGTAGGAAACACAGTTCTTTTTTTCTGGGCTTGCTCATGTTTCTTGTTGAATTTCAAGCCCTGGAAAGAATAGCATGCTTCTTGCGTTAAAACAGAGTGGATTTCATGGATGAGAACACTGGTCTGAATTTTCCTCCAAAACCGAGTAATACCCCAGGCTCTGTGTCTTCCTACAAGCAAGACTTCATTTCTGGTAAACCCAGTGAATTTTCGGCTCAAATGAATTTACACAGTTCACGAACCCAACACGATTTTCACTATTAACTAAAGAGCATCTATGTAAGTGATGCTGTGGTTTGGACCAATTTCATAAGCAGAGTTGAACTAGATATGGTCCATATGAGAAGGAATTACAGTTCTTTTTTTCTGGGCATGCTCATGTTTTTTGTTGTATTGCAGAAGTTGGAAAGAAGAGCATGCTTCTTGCGTTAAAACAGAGTGTGTTCCATGGATGAGAATACTGGTTTGAATTTTCCTTCAGAAACGGAGTTAAACGCTAGGCTCGGTGTCTTCCTACAAGAAAGAGTTCATTTCTGGTAAACCCAGTGAATTTTCGGCTCAAATGAATTTACACTGTTCATGAACCCAACTCAATTTTCACTAGTAACTAATGAGCATCTATGTACGAGATGATGTGGTTGGTATGAGTTTCATAAGCGGAGTTGAACTTGATATGGACCGTATGAGTAGGAAACACAGTTCTTTTTTTCTGGGCATGCTCATGTTTCTTGTGAAAGACCCCCCGTCCCAATAACTTAGCCTAAGAAATGCCATTCTGCAAGGCCAGTACCAGAAAAACAGGAGTTCATAACTGTGGTTGGCCACCTGGCCTTGGGAGAGAAAACGGTGAGTCAAAATAGGATATCTGTGGTTGGCCACCTCACCTTGGGAATAGACAGTTGGGCTAGGAAAACACCCACTGTGCCCTAGACAAGGCCAGGTCAGCCACACACATCAAATTTCTGAGAATTAAAAATATGTCCCCATGTTCACCCTGGCCTTATTTGAATCAACCAATGGGAACCCTGTAACTATGTGTCTCGCTTCTGTAACCATGCCTCTGCCCCTGGGATCCTATAAAAAGTCCCCCTTTCCCTAGGAAGGCGCGCAAGTCCTCCGAGAGACTTTGTCGCCCCAGGTACCTGTGCATTTCAATAAACCCTCTTGGTATTTGCATCTGATCCGTGGTTTCGGCGTGTTCCTTGGGTTCGGGGTCACTCCTGAGGGAAGATCTCCAATGGGGTCTTTCACTTGCAGTATTGGAGACGCTGGAATGAAGAGCATGCTTCTTGCGTTAAAACAGAGTGTGTTCATGGATGAGAACACTGTTCTGATTATTTTTCAGAATCAGAGTTAAACTCCAGGGTCTTTGTCTTCCGACAAGCAAGAGTTAATTTCTGGTAAACCCATTGAATATTCGGCTCAAATGAATTTACAAAGTTCACGAACCCAACACAATTTTCACTATTAACTAAAGAGCATCTATGTAAGTGATGCTGTGGTTTGTATGAGTTTTGTAAGTAGAGATGAACTAGAAAGGGTGCGTTTGAGTAGGAAACAGAGTTCTTTATTTTTCTGGGCATGCTCATGTTTCTTGCTGTATTGGAGACGCTAGAAGGAAGATCATGCTTCTTGCGATAAAACAGAGTGTGTTTCATGGATGAGAACACTGGTCTGAATTTTCCTTCACAATCGGAGTTAAACCCCAGGCTCTGTGTCTTCCTACAAGAAAGAGTTCATTTCTGGTAAACTCAGTGAATTTTCGGCTGAAATGAATTCACACAGTTCACGAACCCAACACGTTTTTCACTATTAACTAAAGAGCATCTATGTAAGAGAATCTGTGGTTTGTATGAGTTTCATAAGCAGAGTTGAACTAGATATGGTGCGTTTGAATAGGAAACACAGTTCTTTATTCTGGGCATGCTGATGTTTCTTGCTGTGTTGGAGACGCTGGAAGGAAGAACATGCTTCTTGCGTTAAAACAAAGTGTGTTCCATGGATGAGAATACTGGTCTGAATTTCCCTTCACAACCAGAGTTAAACCAAAAGGTCTGTGTCTTCCTCCAAGCAAGAGTTCATTTCTGGAAAAGCCAGGGAATTTTCGGCTCAAATGAATTTACACAGTTCACGAACCCAACACGATTTTCACTATTAACTAAAGAGTATCTATGTAAGAGATACTGTGGTTTGTATGAGTTTCATAAGCACAGTTGAACTTGATATGGACCCTATGTGTAGGAAACACAGTTCTTTTTTTCTGGGCATGCTCATATTTCTTGCTGTATTGGAGATGCTGGAAAGAAGAGCATGCTTCTTGCGTTAAAACGGAATGTGTTTCATGGATGAGAACTCTGGTCTCAATTTTCCTTCTGAAACAGAGTTAAACCCCAAGCTCTGTATCTTCCTACAAGCAATAGTTCATTTTTCAAAAACCCAGTGAATTTTCGCTTCAAAGGAATTTACACAATTCACAAAACCAACATGTTATTCACTATTAACTAAAGAGCATCTATATAAGAGATGCTGGGGTTTGTGTGAGTTTTATAAGCAGAGTTGAACTAGATACTGTCCGCATGAGTAGAAAACACAGTTTTTTATTCGGGGCATGCTCCTGTTTCTTGCTGTATTGGAGACACTGGAAAGAAGAGCATAGCTTCTTGCTTTAAATCCGAGTGTGTTTCATGCAAGAAAACATTGGTCTGAATTTTCCTTCAGAAACGGAGTTCAACCCCAGGCTCTGTGTCTTCCTACAAGCAAGAGTTCATTTCTGGAAAACCCAGTGAATTTTCGGCTCAAATGAATTTACACAGTTCACACCCAACACGAATTTCACTATTAACTAAACAGCATCTATGTAAGAGATGCTGTGGTTTGTATTTGATTCATAAGCAGAGTTGAACTAGATCTGGTCCGTTTGAGTAGGAAACACAGTTCTTTTTTTCTTGCCATGCTCATGTTTGTTGCTGTATTGCAGACGCTGGAAAGTAGAGCATGCTTCTTGCGATGAAACAGAGTGTGTTTCATGGATGAGAACACTGGTCTGAATTTTCCTTCAGAAACGGAGTTAAACCCCAGGCTCTGTATCTTCCTACAAGAATGAGTTCATTTCTGGAATACCCAGGGAAATTTCGGCTCAAATGAATATACACAGTTCACAAACCCAACAAGTTATTCACTATTAACTAAAGAGCAGCTATGTAAGAGATGCTGTGGTTTGTATGAGTTTCATTAGCAGAGTTGAACTAGATATGGTCCCTATGAGTAGGAAACACAGTTCATTTTTTTCTGGGCATGCTCATGTTTCTTGCTTTATTGGAGGTGCTGGAAAGAAGAGCATGCTTCTTGCGTTAAAACAGAGTGTGATTCATGGATGAGAACAGTGGTCTATATTTTCCTTCAGAAACAGAGTTAAACCAAAGGCTCTGTGTCTTCCTCCAAGCAAGAGTTCATTTCTTGTAAACCCAGTGATTTATTCGGCCATATGAATTTACACAGTTCCCGACCTAAATACGTTTTTCACTATTAACTAAAGAGCATCTATGTAAGAGATGCTGTGTTTTGTATCAGTTTCATAAGTAGAGTTGAACTAGATATGGTCCGAATGAGTAGGAAACAGTTCTTTTTTCTGGGCATGCTCATGTTTCTTACTGTATTTCAGACGATGGAAAGAAGAGCATGATTCTGGCATTAAAACAGAGTGGGTTTGATGGTTGAGAACTCTTGTCTCATTTTCTCTTCAGAAACGGAGTTAAACTTCAAGCTCTGTGTCTTCCTATAAGCAAGAGTTCATTTCTGGAAAACCCAGTGAATTTTCGCCTCAAAGTAATTACACAGTTCACGAACCCAACACATTTTTCCCTATTAACTAAAGAGCATCCATGTAAGAGATGCTGTGGCTTATGTGATTTTCATAAGCAGAGTTGCACTATATACAGTCCATATGAGTAGGAAACACAGTTCTTTTATTCTGGGCATGCTCCCATTTCTTGCTGTAGTGGAGACGCTGGAAAAAGAGCATGCTTCTTGCAATAAAACAGAGTGTGTCATGGATGAGAACACAGCTTCAATTTTCCTTCAGAAATGGATTTAAACCCCAGGCTCTGTGTCTGCCTAGAAGAAAGAGTTCATTTCTGGTAAACCCAGTGAATTTTAGGCTCAAATGAATTTACACAGTTCACGAACCCAACACATTTTTCACTATTAACTAAAGAGCATCTATGTAAGAGATGCTGTAGTTTGTGTCAGTTTCATAAGCAGAACTGAGCCAGATATGGGCTGTATGAGTAGGAAACCTAGTTCTTTTTTTCTGTGTATGCTCATGTTTGTTGCTGTATTGCAGGGGTTTGAAACAAGAGCATGCTTCTTGAATTAAAACAGAGTGAGTTTCCTGGATGAGAACACTGGTCTGAATTTCCCTTCCAACATGGAGTTAAACCACAGGTGCTTTGTCTTCCTATAAGCAAGAGTTCATTTCTAGTAAACCCAGTGAATTTTTGGCTCAAATGAATTTACACAGTTCACGGACCCAACACGTTTTTCACTATTAACTAAAGAGCATCTATGTAAGAGATGCTGTGGTTTGTATTTGATTCATAAGCAGAGTTGAACTAGATATTGTCCCTAAGAGTAGTAAACACAGTTCTATTTTTCTGGGCATGCTCATGTTTGTTGCTGTATTGGAGACGCTGGAAGGAAGACCATACTTCTTGCGTTAAAACAGAGTGTGTTTGATGGATGAGAAAACTGGTCTGTATTTCCCTTCACAATCGGAGTTAAACCCCAGGCTCTGTGTCTTCCTACAAGAAAGAGTTCATTTTTGGTAAACCCAGTGAATTTTCTTCTCAAATGAATTTACACACTTCACGAACCCAACACGGTTTTTACTATTAACTATAGAGCATTTATGTAAGAGATCCTCTGGTTTGTATGAGTTTCATAGGCCGATTTGAACTAGATACAGTGCGTTTGAGTAGGAAACACAGTTCTTTTTTTTCTGGGCATGATCATGTTTCTTGCTGGATTGGAGACGCTGGAAGGAAGAGTATGCTTCTTGCGTTAAAACAGAGTTTGTTTCATGGATGAGAACACTGGTCTGATTTTCTTTCAAAATCAGAATAATCCCCAGGCTCTGTGTCTTCCGAAAATCAAGAGTTCCTGTCGGGTATACCAAGTGAATTTTCAGCTCAAATGAATTTACACAGTTCACGATCCCAACACGGTTTTCACTATTAACTTAAGATCTTCTATGTAAGAGATGCTCTGGTTTGTTTGAGTTTCATAAGCAGAGTTGAACTAGATATGGTACATATGAGTAGGAAACACAGGTATTTTTTTCTGGCCATGCTCATGTTTGTTGCTATATTGCAGACGCTTGAAATAAGTGCATGCTCCTAGCATTAAAACAGAGTGTGTTTAATGGATGAGAACAGTGGTCTGCATTTTCTTTCAGAAAAGCAGTTAAACCCCAGGGTCTTGTCTTCCTACTAGCAATAGTTCATTTCTGGTAAACCCAGTAAATTTTCGGCTCAAATGAATTTACACAGTTCGCGAACCCAAAACGATTTTCACTATTAACTAAAGAGCACCTATGAACGTGATGCTGTGGTTTGTTACAGTTTCATAAGTAAATTTGAACTAGATATTTTCCCATGAATAGGAAACACATTACTTTTTTTCTGGGCTTGCTCATGTTTTTTGCTGTATTGGAAATGCTGTAAAGAAGAGCATGCTTCTTGCATTAAAACAGAGTGTGTTTCATGGATGAGAACACTGGTCTGAATTTTCCTTCAGAAACGGAGTTAAACCCCAGGCTCTGTATCTTCCTACAAGAAAGAGTTCATTTCTGGAATACCCAGGGAATTTTCGGCTCAAATGAATATACACAGTTCATGAACCCAACAAGTTATTCACTATTAACTAAAGAGCAGCTATGTAAGAGATGCTGTGGTTTGTATGAGTTTCACAAGCAGAGTTGAACTAGACATGGTCCCTATGAGTCGGAAACACAGTTCTTTGTTTCTGGGCATGCTCATGTTTCTTGCTTTATTAGTGACGCTGGAAAGAAGAGCATGCTTCTTGCATTAAAACAGAGTGTGATTCATGGATGACAACAGTGGTCTGTATTTTCCGTCAGAAACTGAGTTAAACCAAAGGCTCCGTGTCTTCCTCCAAGCAAGAGTTCATTTCTTGTAAACCCAGTGATTATTCAGCTTATATGAATTTACACAGTTCCCGACCTAAATACGTTTTTCACTATTAACTAAAGAGCATCTATGTAAGAGATGCTGTGTTTTGTATCAGTTTCATAAGTAGAGTTGAACTAGATATGGTCCGAATGAGTAGGAAACAGTTCTTTTTTCTGGGCATGCTCATGTTTCTTACTGTATTTCAGACGATGGAAAGAAGAGCATGATTCTTGCATTAAAACAGAGTGTGTTTCATGGTGGAGAACTCTGGTCTCAATATCTCTTCAGAAACGGAGTTAAACCTGAAACTATGTGTCTTCCTATAAGCAAGAGTTCATTTCTGGAAAACCCAGTGAATTTTCACCTCAAAGTAATTTACACAGTTTACGAACACAACACATTTTTTACTATTAACTAAAGAGCATCTATGTAAGAGATGCTGTGGTTTGTGTGATTTTCATAAGCAGAGTTGAACTATATACGGTCCATATGAGTAGGAAACACAGTTCTTTTATTCTGGGCATGCTCCCATTTCTTGCTGTATTGGAGACACTGGAAAGAAGAGCATGCTTCTTGCAATAAAACAGAGTGTGTTTCATGGATGAGAACACGGCCTCAATTTTCCTTCAGAAATGGAGTTAAATCCCAGGCTCTGTGTCTTCCTACAAGAAAGAGTACATTTCTGGCAAACCCAGTGATTTTACGCTCAAATGAATTTACACAGTTCACGTATCCAACACATTTTTCACTATTAACTAAAGAGCATCTATATAAGAGATGCTGTAGTTTGTGTCAGTTTCATAAGCAGAACTGAAGCAGATATGGTGTATGAGTAGGAAACTTAGTTCTTTTTTTTCTGGGCATGCTCATGTTTGTTGCTGTATTGCAGGCGCTTGAAAGAAGAGCATGCTTCTTGAATTAAAACAGAGTGAGTTTCATGGATGAGAACACTGGTCTGAATTTCCATTCCAACATGGAGTTAAACCACAGGTGCTTTGTCTTCCTATAAGCAAGAGTTCATTTCTGGTAAACCCAGTGAATTTTTGGCTCAAATGAATTTACACAGTTCACAAATCCAACACGATTTTCATTATTAACTAAAGAGCATCTATGTATGAGATGCTGTAGTTTGTATGAGTTTCATAAGCAGAGTTGAACTAGATATGGTCCCTATGAGTAGGAAACACAGTTCTATTTTTCTCGGCATGCTCATGTTTGTTGCTGTATTGGAGACACTGGAAGGAAGAGTATGCTTCTTGCGTTAAAACAGAGAGTGTTTCATGGATGAGAACACTGGTCTGAATTTTCCGTCTGAAATGGAGTTAAACCAAATGCTCTGTGTCTTCCTCCAAGCAAGAGTTCATTTCTGGTAAACCCAGTGATTTTTCGGCTCAAATGAATTTACACAGTTCCTGAACAAAATACGTTTTTCACTATTAACTAACGAGCATCTGTGTAATAGATGCTGTGTTTTATATCAGTTTCATAGGTAGAGTTGAACAAGATATGGTCAGTATGAGTAGGAAACAGTTCTTTTTTTGGGAATACTCATGTTTCTTACTGTATTGCAGACGATGGAAAGAAGAGCATGCTTCCTGTGATAAAACAGAGTGTGTTTCATGGATGAGAACTCTGGTCTCAATTTCCCATCAGAAACGGAGTTAGACCCCAAGCTCTGTGTCTTCCTACAAGCAAGAGTTCATTTCTGGTAAACCCAGTGAATTTTCGCCTGAAAGGAAATTACACAGTTCACGACCCAACACGTTTTTCACTATGCACTAAAGAGCATCTATGTAAGAGATGCTGTGGTTTGTGTGATTTTCATAATCAGAGTTTAACTAGATACGGGCCATATGAGTATGAAACACAGTTCTTTTATTCTTGGCATGTGCCTGTTTCTTGCTGTATTGGAGACACTGGAAAGAGGAGCATGCTTCTTGCGTTAAAACAGAGTGTGTTGCATGGTTGAGAACACTGTTCTGAATTTTCTTTTAGAAACGGAGTTAAACCCTAGGCTCTGTGTCTTCCTACAAGAAACAGTTCATTTCTGGTAAACACATTGAATTTTCGGCTCAAATGAATTTACACAGTTCACGAATCCAACACGATTTTCACTATTAACTGAGGAGCATCAATGTATGAGATGCTGTGGTTTGTATGAGTTTCATAAGCAGAGTTGAACTAGAAATGGACCGTATGAGTAGGAAACACAGTTCTTTTTTTCTGGGAATGCTCATGTTTCTTGATGTATTGGAGTGGCTGGAAAGAAGACCATGCTTCTTGCGTTCAAATCAATGTGTTTCATGGATGAGACCACTGGTCTGAATTTTCCTTCTGAAACGGAGTTAAACCAAATGCTCTGTGTCTTCCTCCAAGCAAGAGTTCATTTCTGGTAAACCCAGTGATTTTTAGGCTCAAATGAATTTACACAATTCCTGAACAAAATACTTTTTTCACTATTAACTAAAGAGCATCTATGTAAGAGATGCTGTGTTTGTATAAGTTTCATATGTAGAGTTGAACTAGATATGGTCCGTATGAGTAGGGAACACAGTTCTTTTATTCTAAGCTTGCCCATGTTTCTTGCTGTATTGCAGACGTTGGAAAGAAGAGCATGATTCTTGCTTTCAAACAGAGTGTGTTTCATGGATGAGAACACTGGTCTGAATTTGCCTTCAGAAACGGAGTTAAACTCCATGCTCTGTGTCTTCCTACAAGAAAGCGTTCATTTCTGGTAAACACAGTGATTTTTCGGCTGAAATGAATTTACACAGTTCACGAACCCAACGCCTTTTTCACTATTAACTAAAGAGCATCTATGTAAGAGATGCTGTGGTTTCTATCAGTATCATAAGCAGAGTTGAAGTAGATATGGTCCATATGAGTAGGAAACACAGTTCTTTTTTTCTGGGCGTGGTCATGTTTGTTGCTGTATGCAGACGCTTGAGATAAGTGCATGCTTCTTGCATTAAAACAGAGTGAGTTTCATGAATGAGAACACTGGTCTCAATTTTCATTCAGAAATGGAGTTAAACCCTAGGCTCTGTGTATTCCTGCAAGAAAGAGTTCATTTCTGGTAAACATAGTGGATTTTCGGCTCAAAAGGATTTACAGAGTTCACGAACCCAACAAATTTTTCACTATTAACTAAAGAGCATCTATGTAAGATACTCTGAGGTTTGTATGAGTTTTGTAAGCAGAGTTGAACTAGAAAGGGTGCGTTTGAGTAGGAAACACAGTTCTTTTTTTGGGCATGCTCATACTTCTTGCTGTATTGGAGACTCTGGAAGGAAGCACATGCTTCCTGCGTTAAAACAGAGTGTGTTTCATGGATCAGAACACTGGTCTGATTTTCTTTCAGAATCAGAGTTAAATTCCAGGGTCTTTGTCTTCCTACAATTAAGAGTTAATTTCTGGTAAACCCAGTGAATTTTTGGCTCAAATGAATTTACACAGTTCACGAATCCAACACGATTTTCACTATTAACTAAACAGCATCTATATAAGAGATGTTGTGGTTTGTATGAGTTTCATAAACTGAGTGAACTAGATATGGTCCATATGAGTAGGAAACACAGTTATTTTATTCTTGGATGATCATGTTTCTTGCTGTATTGGCGACGCAGGAAAGAAGAGCATGCTTCTTGCGTTAAAACAGAGTGTGTTTCATGGATGAGAACACTGGTCTGAATTTTCCTTCAGAAACGGAGTTAAACCCCAGGCTCTCTGTCTTCCTACAAGAAAGAGTTCATTTCTGGAATACCCAGGGAATTTTCGGCTCAAATGAATATACACAGTTCACGAACCCAACAAGTTATTCACTATTAACTAAAGATCAGCTATGTAAGAGATGCTGTGGTTTGTATGAGTTTCATTAGCAGAGTTGAACTAGATATGGTCCCTATGAGTAGGAAACACAGTTCATTTTTTCTGGGCATACTCATGTTTCTTGCTTTATTGGAGGTGCTGGAAAGAAGAGCATGCTTCTTGCGTTAAAACAGAGTGTGATTCATGGATGAGAACAGTGGTCTATATTTTCCTTCAGAAACAGAGTTAAACCAAAGGCTCTGTGTCTTCCTCCAAGCAAGAGTTCATTTCTTGTAAACCCAGTGATTATTCAGCTTATATGAATTTACACAGTTCCCGACCTAAATACGTTTTTCACTATTAACTAAAGAGCATCTATGTAAGAGATGCTGTGTTTTGTATCAGTTTCATAAGTAGAGTTGAACTAGATATGGTCCGAATGAGTAGGAAACAGTTCTTTTTTTCTGGGCATGCTCATGTTTCTTTCTGTATTTCAGACTATGGAAAGAAGAGCATGATTCTTGCATTAAAACAGAGTGTGTTTCATGGTGGAGAACTCTGGTCTCAATATCTCTTCAGAAATGGAGTTAAACCTCAAACTATGTGTCTTCCTATAAGCAAGAGTTCATTTCTGGAAAACCCAGTGAATTTTCGCCTCAAAGTAATTTACATAGTTTACGAACACAACACATTTTTTACTATTAACTAAAGAGCATCTATGTAAGAGATGCTGTGGTTTGTGTGATTTTCATAAGCAGAGTTGAACTATATACGGTCCATATAAGTAGGAAACACAGTTCTTTTATTCTGGGCATGCTCCCATTTCTTGCTGTATTGGAGACGCTGGAAAGAAGAGCATGCTTCTTGCAATAAAACAGAGTGTGTTTCATGGATGAGAACACGGCCTCAATTTTCCTTCAGAAATGGAGTTAAATCCCAGGCTCTGTGTCTTCCTACAAGAAAGAGTACATTTCTGGCAAACCCAGTGATTTTACGCTCAAATGAATTTACACAGTTCACGAATCCAACACATTTTTCACTATTAACTAAAGAGCATCTATATAAGAGATGCTGTAGTTTGTGTCAGTTTCATAAGCAGAACTGAAGCAGATATGGTGTATGAGTAGGAAACTTAGTTCTTTTTTTTCTGGGCATGCTCATGTTTGTTGCTGTATTGCAGGCGCTTGAAAGAAGAGCATGCTTCTTGAATTAAAACAGAGTGAGTTTCATGGATGAGAACACTGGTCTGAATTTCCATTCCAACATGGAGTTAAACCACAGGTGCTTTGTCTTCCTATAAGCAAGAGTTCATTTCTGATAAACCCAGTGAATTTTTGGCTCAAATGAATTTACACAGTTCACAAATCCAACACGATTTTCACTATTAACTAAAGAGCATCTATGTATGAGATGCTGTGGTTTGTATGAGTTTCATAAGCAGAGTTGAACTAGATATGGTCCCTATGAGTAGGAAACACAGTTCTATTTTTCTGGGCATGCTCATGTTTGTTGCTGTATTGGAGACACTGGAAGGAAGAGTATGCTTCTTGCATTAAAACAGAGAGTGTTTCATGGATGAGAACACTGGTCTGAATTTTCCGTCTGCTACGGAGTTAAACCAAATGCTCTGTGTCTTCCTCCAAGCAAGAGTTCATTTCTGGTAAACCCAGTGATTTTTCGGCTCAAATGAATTTACACAGTTCCTGAACAAAATACGTTTTTCACTATTAACTAACGAGCATCTGTGTAATAGATACTGTGTTTTATATCAGTTTCATAGGTAGAGTTGAACAAGATATGGTCAGTATGAGTAGGAAACAGTTCTTTTTTTCTGGGAATACTCATGTTTCTTACTGTATTGCAGACGATGGAAAGAAGAGCATGCTTCCTGTGATAAAACAGAGTGTGTTTCATGGATGAGAACTCTGGTCTCAATTTCCCATCAGAAACGGAGTTAAACCCCAAGCTCTGTGTCTTCCTACAAGCAAGAGTTCATTTCTGGTAAACCCAGTGAATTTTCGCCTGAAAGGAAATTACACAGTTCACGACCCAAGACGTTTTTCACTATGCACTAAAGAGCATCTATGTAAGATATTCTGAGGTTTGTATGAGTTTTGTAAGCAGAGTTGAACTAGAAAGGGTGCGTTTGAGTAGGAAACACAGTTCTTTTTTTGGGCATGCTCATACTTCTTGCTGTATTGGAGACTCTGGAAGGAAGCACATGCTTCCTGCGTTAAAACAGAGTGTGTTTCATGGATCAGAACACTGGTCTGATTTTCTTTCAGAATCAGAGTTAAATTCCAGGGTCTTTGTCTTCCTACAATTAAGAGTTAATTTCTGGTAAACCCAGTGAATTTTTGGCTCAAATGAATTTACACAGTTCACGAATCCAACACGATTTTCACTATTAACTAAACAGCATCTATATAAGAGATGTTGTGGTTTGTATGAGTTTCATAAACTGAGTGAACTAGATATGGTCCATATGAGTAGGAAACACAGTTATTTTATTCTTGGATGATCATGTTTCTTGCTGTATTGGCGACGCAGGAAAGAAGAGCATGCTTCTTGCGTTAAAACAGAGTGTGTTTCATGGATGAGAACACTGGTCTGAATTTTCCTTCAGAAACGGAGTTAAACCCCAGGCTCTCTGTCTTCCTACAAGAAAGAGTTCATTTCTGGAATACCCAGGGAATTTTCGGCTCAAATGAATATACACAGTTCACGAACCCAACAAGTTATTCACTATTAACTAAAGATCAGCTATGTAAGAGATGCTGTGGTTTGTATGAGTTTCATTAGCAGAGTTGAACTAGATATGGTCCCTATGAGTAGGAAACACAGTTCATTTTTTCTGGGCATACTCATGTTTCTTGCTTTATTGGAGGTGCTGGAAAGAAGAGCATGCTTCTTGCGTTAAAACAGAGTGTGATTCATGGATGAGAACAGTGGTCTATATTTTCCTTCAGAAACAGAGTTAAACCAAAGGCTCTGTGTCTTCCTCCAAGCAAGAGTTCATTTCTTGTAAACCCAGTGATTATTCAGCTTATATGAATTTACACAGTTCCCGACCTAAATACGTTTTTCACTATTAACTAAAGAGCATCTATGTAAGAGATGCTGTGTTTTGTATCAGTTTCATAAGTAGAGTTGAACTAGATATGGTCCGAATGAGTAGGAAACAGTTCTTTTTTTCTGGGCATGCTCATGTTTCTTTCTGTATTTCAGACTATGGAAAGAAGAGCATGATTCTTGCATTAAAACAGAGTGTGTTTCATGGTGGAGAACTCTGGTCTCAATATCTCTTCAGAAATGGAGTTAAACCTCAAACTATGTGTCTTCCTATAAGCAAGAGTTCATTTCTGGAAAACCCAGTGAATTTTCGCCTCAAAGTAATTTACATAGTTTACGAACACAACACATTTTTTACTATTAACTAAAGAGCATCTATGTAAGAGATGCTGTGGTTTGTGTGATTTTCATAAGCAGAGTTGAACTATATACGGTCCATATAAGTAGGAAACACAGTTCTTTTATTCTGGGCATGCTCCCATTTCTTGCTGTATTGGAGACGCTGGAAAGAAGAGCATGCTTCTTGCAATAAAACAGAGTGTGTTTCATGGATGAGAACACGGCCTCAATTTTCCTTCAGAAATGGAGTTAAATCCCAGGCTCTGTGTCTTCCTACAAGAAAGAGTACATTTCTGGCAAACCCAGTGATTTTACGCTCAAATGAATTTACACAGTTCACGAATCCAACACATTTTTCACTATTAACTAAAGAGCATCTATATAAGAGATGCTGTAGTTTGTGTCAGTTTCATAAGCAGAACTGAAGCAGATATGGTGTATGAGTAGGAAACTTAGTTCTTTTTTTTCTGGGCATGCTCATGTTTGTTGCTGTATTGCAGGCGCTTGAAAGAAGAGCATGCTTCTTGAATTAAAACAGAGTGAGTTTCATGGATGAGAACACTGGTCTGAATTTCCATTCCAACATGGAGTTAAACCACAGGTGCTTTGTCTTCCTATAAGCAAGAGTTCATTTCTGATAAACCCAGTGAATTTTTGGCTCAAATGAATTTACACAGTTCACAAATCCAACACGATTTTCACTATTAACTAAAGAGCATCTATGTATGAGATGCTGTGGTTTGTATGAGTTTCATAAGCAGAGTTGAACTAGATATGGTCCCTATGAGTAGGAAACACAGTTCTATTTTTCTGGGCATGCTCATGTTTGTTGCTGTATTGGAGACACTGGAAGGAAGAGTATGCTTCTTGCATTAAAACAGAGAGTGTTTCATGGATGAGAACACTGGTCTGAATTTTCCGTCTGCTACAGAGTTAAACCAAATGCTCTGTGTCTTCCTCCAAGCAAGAGTTCATTTCTGGTAAACCCAGTGATTTTTCGGCTCAAATGAATTTACACAGTTCCTGAACAAAATACGTTTTTCACTATTAACTAACGAGCATCTGTGTAATAGATACTGTGTTTTATATCAGTTTCATAGGTAGAGTTGAACAAGATATGGTCAGTATGAGTAGGAAACAGTTCTTTTTTTCTGGGAATACTCATGTTTCTTACTGTATTGCAGACGATGGAAAGAAGAGCATGCTTCCTGTGATAAAACAGAGTGTGTTTCATGGATGAGAACTCTGGTCTCAATTTCCCATCAGAAACGGAGTTAAACCCCAAGCTCTGTGTCTTCCTACAAGCAAGAGTTCATTTCTGGTAAACCCAGTGAATTTTCGCCTGAAAGGAAATTACACAGTTCACGACCCAAGACGTTTTTCACTATGCACTAAAGAGCATCTATGTAAGATATTCTGAGGTTTGTATGAGTTTTGTAAGCAGAGTTGAACTAGAAAGGGTGCGTTTGAGTAGGAAACACAGTTCTTTTTTTGGGCATGCTCATACTTCTTGCTGTATTGGAGACTCTGGAAGGAAGCACATGCTTCCTGCGTTAAAACAGAGTGTGTTTCATGGATCAGAACACTGGTCTGATTTTCTTTCAGAATCAGAGTTAAATTCCAGGGTCTTTGTCTTCCTACAATTAAGAGTTAATTTCTGGTAAACCCAGTGAATTTTTGGCTCAAATGAATTTACACAGTTCACGAATCCAACACGATTTTCACTATTAACTAAACAGCATCTATATAAGAGATGTTGTGGTTTGTATGAGTTTCATAAACTGAGTGAACTAGATATGGTCCATATGAGTAGGAAACACAGTTATTTTATTCTTGGATGATCATGTTTCTTGCTGTATTGGCGACGCAGGAAAGAAGAGCATGCTTCTTGCGTTAAAACAGAGTGTGTTTCATGGATGAGAACACTGGTCTGAATTTTCCTTCAGAAACGGAGTTAAACCCCAGGCTCTCTGTCTTCCTACAAGAAAGAGTTCATTTCTGGAATACCCAGGGAATTTTCGGCTCAAATGAATATACACAGTTCACGAACCCAACAAGTTATTCACTATTAACTAAAGATCAGCTATGTAAGAGATGCTGTGGTTTGTATGAGTTTCATTAGCAGAGTTGAACTAGATATGGTCCCTATGAGTAGGAAACACAGTTCATTTTTTCTGGGCATACTCATGTTTCTTGCTTTATTGGAGGTGCTGGAAAGAAGAGCATGCTTCTTGCGTTAAAACAGAGTGTGATTCATGGATGAGAACAGTGGTCTATATTTTCCTTCAGAAACAGAGTTAAACCAAAGGCTCTGTGTCTTCCTCCAAGCAAGAGTTCATTTCTTGTAAACCCAGTGATTATTCAGCTTATATGAATTTACACAGTTCCCGACCTAAATACGTTTTTCACTATTAACTAAAGAGCATCTATGTAAGAGATGCTGTGTTTTGTATCAGTTTCATAAGTAGAGTTGAACTAGATATGGTCCGAATGAGTAGGAAACAGTTCTTTTTTTCTGGGCATGCTCATGTTTCTTTCTGTATTTCAGACTATGGAAAGAAGAGCATGATTCTTGCATTAAAACAGAGTGTGTTTCATGGTGGAGAACTCTGGTCTCAATATCTCTTCAGAAATGGAGTTAAACCTCAAACTATGTGTCTTCCTATAAGCAAGAGTTCATTTCTGGAAAACCCAGTGAATTTTCGCCTCAAAGTAATTTACACAGTTTACGAACACAACACATTTTTTACTATTAACTAAAGAGCATCTATGTAAGAGATGCTGTGGTTTGTGTGATTTTCATAAGCAGAGTTGAACTATATACGGTCCATATAAGTAGGAAACACAGTTCTTTTATTCTGGGCATGCTCCCATTTCTTGCTGTATTGGAGACGCTGGAAAGAAGAGCATGCTTCTTGCAATAAAACAGAGTGTGTTTCATGGATGAGAACACGGCCTCAATTTTCCTTCAGAAATGGAGTTAAATCCCAGGCTCTGTGTCTTCCTACAAGAAAGAGTACATTTCTGGCAAACCCAGTGATTTTACGCTCAAATGAATTTACACAGTTCACGAATCCAACACATTTTTCACTATTAACTAAAGAGCATCTATATAAGAGATGCTGTAGTTTGTGTCAGTTTCATAAGCAGAACTGAAGCAGATATGGTGTATGAGTAGGAAACTTAGTTCTTTTTTTTCTGGGCATGCTCATGTTTGTTGCTGTATTGCAGGCGCTTGAAAGAAGAGCATGCTTCTTGAATTAAAACAGAGTGAGTTTCATGGATGAGAACACTGGTCTGAATTTCCATTCCAACATGGAGTTAAACCACAGGTGCTTTGTCTTCCTATAAGCAAGAGTTCATTTCTGATAAACCCAGTGAATTTTTGGCTCAAATGAATTTACACAGTTCACAAATCCAACACGATTTTCACTATTAACTAAAGAGCATCTATGTATGAGATGCTGTGGTTTGTATGAGTTTCATAAGCAGAGTTGAACTAGATATGGTCCCTATGAGTAGGAAACACAGTTCTATTTTTCTGGGCATGCTCATGTTTGTTGCTGTATTGGAGACACTGGAAGGAAGAGTATGCTTCTTGCATTAAAACAGAGAGTGTTTCATGGATGAGAACACTGGTCTGAATTTTCCGTCTGCTACGGAGTTAAACCAAATGCTCTGTGTCTTCCTCCAAGCAAGAGTTCATTTCTGGTAAACCCAGTGATTTTTCGGCTCAAATGAATTTACACAGTTCCTGAACAAAATACGTTTTTCACTATTAACTAACGAGCATCTGTGTAATAGATACTGTGTTTTATATCAGTTTCATAGGTAGAGTTGAACAAGATATGGTCAGTATGAGTAGGAAACAGTTCTTTTTTTCTGGGAATACTCATGTTTCTTACTGTATTGCAGACGATGGAAAGAAGAGCATGCTTCCTGTGATAAAACAGAGTGTGTTTCATGGATGAGAACTCTGGTCTCAATTTCCCATCAGAAACGGAGTTAAACCCCAAGCTCTGTGTCTTCCTACAAGCAAGAGTTCATTTCTGGTAAACCCAGTGAATTTTCGCCTGAAAGGAAATTACACAGTTCACGACCCAAGACGTTTTTCACTATGCACTAAAGAGCATCTATGTAAGATATTCTGAGGTTTGTATGAGTTTTGTAAGCAGAGTTGAACTAGAAAGGGTGCGTTTGAGTAGGAAACACAGTTCTTTTTTTGGGCATGCTCATACTTCTTGCTGTATTGGAGACTCTGGAAGGAAGCACATGCTTCCTGCGTTAAAACAGAGTGTGTTTCATGGATCAGAACACTGGTCTGATTTTCTTTCAGAATCAGAGTTAAATTCCAGGGTCTTTGTCTTCCTACAATTAAGAGTTAATTTCTGGTAAACCCAGTGAATTTTTGGCTCAAATGAATTTACACAGTTCACGAATCCAACACGATTTTCACTATTAACTAAACAGCATCTATATAAGAGATGTTGTGGTTTGTATGAGTTTCATAAACTGAGTGAACTAGATATGGTCCATATGAGTAGGAAACACAGTTATTTTATTCTTGGATGATCATGTTTCTTGCTGTATTGGCGACGCAGGAAAGAAGAGCATGCTTCTTGCGTTAAAACAGAGTGTGTTTCATGGATGAGAACACTGGTCTGAATTTTCCTTCAGAAATGGAGTTAAACCCCAGGCTCTCTGTCTTCCTACAAGAAAGAGTTCATTTCTGGAATACCCAGGGAATTTTCGGCTCAAATGAATATACACAGTTCACGAACCCAACAAGTTATTCACTATTAACTAAAGATCAGCTATGTAAGAGATGCTGTGGTTTGTATGAGTTTCATTAGCAGAGTTGAACTAGATATGGTCCCTATGAGTAGGAAACACAGTTCATTTTTTCTGGGCATACTCATGTTTCTTGCTTTATTGGAGGTGCTGGAAAGAAGAGCATGCTTCTTGCGTTAAAACAGAGTGTGATTCATGGATGAGAACAGTGGTCTATATTTTCCTTCAGAAACAGAGTTAAACCAAAGGCTCTGTGTCTTCCTCCAAGCAAGAGTTCATTTCTTGTAAACCCAGTGATTATTCAGCTTATATGAATTTACACAGTTCCCGACCTAAATACGTTTTTCACTATTAACTAAAGAGCATCTATGTAAGAGATGCTGTGTTTGTATCAGTTTCATAAGTAGAGTTGAACTAGATATGGTCCGAATGAGTAGGAAACAGTTCTTTTTTTCTGGGCATGCTCATGTTTCTTTCTGTATTTCAGACTATGGAAAGAAGAGCATGATTCTTGCATTAAAACAGAGTGTGTTTCATGGTGGAGAACTCTGGTCTCAATATCTCTTCAGAAATGGAGTTAAACCTCAAACTATGTGTCTTCCTATAAGCAAGAGTTCATTTCTGGAAAACCCAGTGAATTTTCGCCTCAAAGTAATTTACACAGTTTACGAACACAACACATTTTTTACTATTAACTAAAGAGCATCTATGTAAGAGATGCTGTGGTTTGTGTGATTTTCATAAGCAGAGTTGAACTATATACGGTCCATATAAGTAGGAAACACAGTTCTTTTATTCTGGGCATGCTCCCATTTCTTGCTGTATTGGAGACGCTGGAAAGAAGAGCATGCTTCTTGCAATAAAACAGAGTGTGTTTCATGGATGAGAACACGGCCTCAATTTTCCTTCAGAAATGGAGTTAAATCCCAGGCTCTGTGTCTTCCTACAAGAAAGAGTACATTTCTGGCAAACCCAGTGATTTTACGCTCAAATGAATTTACACAGTTCACGAATCCAACACATTTTTCACTATTAACTAAAGAGCATCTATATAAGAGATGCTGTAGTTTGTGTCAGTTTCATAAGCAGAACTGAAGCAGATATGGTGTATGAGTAGGAAACTTAGTTCTTTTTTTTCTGGGCATGCTCATGTTTGTTGCTGTATTGCAGGCGCTTGAAAGAAGAGCATGCTTCTTGAATTAAAACAGAGTGAGTTTCATGGATGAGAACACTGGTCTGAATTTCCATTCCAACATGGAGTTAAACCACAGGTGCTTTGTCTTCCTATAAGCAAGAGTTCATTTCTGATAAACCCAGTGAATTTTTGGCTCAAATGAATTTACACAGTTCACAAATCCAACACGATTTTCACTATTAACTAAAGAGCATCTATGTATGAGATGCTGTGGTTTGTATGAGTTTCATAAGCAGAGTTGAACTAGATATGGTCCCTATGAGTAGGAAACACAGTTCTATTTTTCTGGGCATGCTCATGTTTGTTGCTGTATTGGAGACACTGGAAGGAAGAGTATGCTTCTTGCATTAAAACAGAGAGTGTTTCATGGATGAGAACACTGGTCTGAATTTTCCGTCTGCTACGGAGTTAAACCAAATGCTCTGTGTCTTCCTCCAAGCAAGAGTTCATTTCTGGTAAACCCAGTGATTTTTCGGCTCAAATGAATTTACACAGTTCCTGAACAAAATACGTTTTTCACTATTAACTAACGAGCATCTGTGTAATAGATACTGTGTTTTATATCAGTTTCATAGGTAGAGTTGAACAAGATATGGTCAGTATGAGTAGGAAACAGTTCTTTTTTTCTGGGAATACTCATGTTTCTTACTGTATTGCAGACGATGGAAAGAAGAGCATGCTTCCTGTGATAAAACAGAGTGTGTTTCATGGATGAGAACTCTGGTCTCAATTTCCCATCAGAAACGGAGTTAAACCCCAAGCTCTGTGTCTTCCTACAAGCAAGAGTTCATTTCTGGTAAACCCAGTGAATTTTCGCCTGAAAGGAAATTACACAGTTCACGACCCAAGACGTTTTTCACTATGCACTAAAGAGCATCTATGTAAGATATTCTGAGGTTTGTATGAGTTTTGTAAGCAGAGTTGAACTAGAAAGGGTGCGTTTGAGTAGGAAACACAGTTCTTTTTTTGGGCATGCTCATACTTCTTGCTGTATTGGAGACTCTGGAAGGAAGCACATGCTTCCTGCGTTAAAACAGAGTGTGTTTCATGGATCAGAACACTGGTCTGATTTTCTTTCAGAATCAGAGTTAAATTCCAGGGTCTTTGTCTTCCTACAATTAAGAGTTAATTTCTGGTAAACCCAGTGAATTTTTGGCTCAAATGAATTTACACAGTTCACGAATCCAACACGATTTTCACTATTAACTAAACAGCATCTATATAAGAGATGTTGTGGTTTGTATGAGTTTCATAAACTGAGTGAACTAGATATGGTCCATATGAGTAGGAAACACAGTTATTTTATTCTTGGATGATCATGTTTCTTGCTGTATTGGCGACGCAGGAAAGAAGAGCATGCTTCTTGCGTTAAAACAGAGTGTGTTTCATGGATGAGAACACTGGTCTGAATTTTCCTTCAGAAATGGAGTTAAACCCCAGGCTCTCTGTCTTCCTACAAGAAAGAGTTCATTTCTGGAATACCCAGGGAATTTTCGGCTCAAATGAATATACACAGTTCACGAACCCAACAAGTTATTCACTATTAACTAAAGATCAGCTATGTAAGAGATGCTGTGGTTTGTATGAGTTTCATTAGCAGAGTTGAACTAGATATGGTCCCTATGAGTAGGAAACACAGTTCATTTTTTCTGGGCATACTCATGTTTCTTGCTTTATTGGAGGTGCTGGAAAGAAGAGCATGCTTCTTGCGTTAAAACAGAGTGTGATTCATGGATGAGAACAGTGGTCTATATTTTCCTTCAGAAACAGAGTTAAACCAAAGGCTCTGTGTCTTCCTCCAAGCAAGAGTTCATTTCTTGTAAACCCAGTGATTATTCAGCTTATATGAATTTACACAGTTCCCGACCTAAATACGTTTTTCACTATTAACTAAAGAGCATCTATGTAAGAGATGCTGTGTTTGTATCAGTTTCATAAGTAGAGTTGAACTAGATATGGTCCGAATGAGTAGGAAACAGTTCTTTTTTTCTGGGCATGCTCATGTTTCTTTCTGTATTTCAGACTATGGAAAGAAGAGCATGATTCTTGCATTAAAACAGAGTGTGTTTCATGGTGGAGAACTCTGGTCTCAATATCTCTTCAGAAATGGAGTTAAACCTCAAACTATGTGTCTTCCTATAAGCAAGAGTTCATTTCTGGAAAACCCAGTGAATTTTCGCCTCAAAGTAATTTACACAGTTTACGAACACAACACATTTTTTACTATTAACTAAAGAGCATCTATGTAAGAGATGCTGTGGTTTGTGTGATTTTCATAAGCAGAGTTGAACTATATACGGTCCATATAAGTAGGAAACACAGTTCTTTTATTCTGGGCATGCTCCCATTTCTTGCTGTATTGGAGACGCTGGAAAGAAGAGCATGCTTCTTGCAATAAAACAGAGTGTGTTTCATGGATGAGAACACGGCCTCAATTTTCCTTCAGAAATGGAGTTAAATCCCAGGCTCTGTGTCTTCCTACAAGAAAGAGTACATTTCTGGCAAACCCAGTGATTTTACGCTCAAATGAATTTACACAGTTCACGAATCCAACACATTTTTCACTATTAACTAAAGAGCATCTATATAAGAGATGCTGTAGTTTGTGTCAGTTTCATAAGCAGAACTGAAGCAGATATGGTGTATGAGTAGGAAACTTAGTTCTTTTTTTTCTGGGCATGCTCATGTTTGTTGCTGTATTGCAGGCGCTTGAAAGAAGAGCATGCTTCTTGAATTAAAACAGAGTGAGTTTCATGGATGAGAACACTGGTCTGAATTTCCATTCCAACATGGAGTTAAACCACAGGTGCTTTGTCTTCCTATAAGCAAGAGTTCATTTCTGATAAACCCAGTGAATTTTTGGCTCAAATGAATTTACACAGTTCACAAATCCAACACGATTTTCACTATTAACTAAAGAGCATCTATGTATGAGATGCTGTGGTTTGTATGAGTTTCATAAGCAGAGTTGAACTAGATATGGTCCCTATGAGTAGGAAACACAGTTCTATTTTTCTGGGCATGCTCATGTTTGTTGCTGTATTGGAGACACTGGAAGGAAGAGTATGCTTCTTGCATTAAAACAGAGAGTGTTTCATGGATGAGAACACTGGTCTGAATTTTCCGTCTGCTACGGAGTTAAACCAAATGCTCTGTGTCTTCCTCCAAGCAAGAGTTCATTTCTGGTAAACCCAGTGATTTTTCGGCTCAAATGAATTTACACAGTTCCTGAACAAAATACGTTTTTCACTATTAACTAACGAGCATCTGTGTAATAGATACTGTGTTTTATATCAGTTTCATAGGTAGAGTTGAACAAGATATGGTCAGTATGAGTAGGAAACAGTTCTTTTTTTCTGGGAATACTCATGTTTCTTACTGTATTGCAGACGATGGAAAGAAGAGCATGCTTCCTGTGATAAAACAGAGTGTGTTTCATGGATGAGAACTCTGGTCTCAATTTCCCATCAGAAACGGAGTTAAACCCCAAGCTCTGTGTCTTCCTACAAGCAAGAGTTCATTTCTGGTAAACCCAGTGAATTTTCGCCTGAAAGGAAATTACACAGTTCACGACCCAAGACGTTTTTCACTATGCACTAAAGAGCATCTATGTAAGATATTCTGAGGTTTGTATGAGTTTTGTAAGCAGAGTTGAACTAGAAAGGGTGCGTTTGAGTAGGAAACACAGTTCTTTTTTTGGGCATGCTCATACTTCTTGCTGTATTGGAGACTCTGGAAGGAAGCACATGCTTCCTGCGTTAAAACAGAGTGTGTTTCATGGATCAGAACACTGGTCTGATTTTCTTTCAGAATCAGAGTTAAATTCCAGGGTCTTTGTCTTCCTACAATTAAGAGTTAATTTCTGGTAAACCCAGTGAATTTTTGGCTCAAATGAATTTACACAGTTCACGAATCCAACACGATTTTCACTATTAACTAAACAGCATCTATATAAGAGATGTTGTGGTTTGTATGAGTTTCATAAACTGAGTGAACTAGATATGGTCCATATGAGTAGGAAACACAGTTATTTTATTCTTGGATGATCATGTTTCTTGCTGTATTGGCGACGCAGGAAAGAAGAGCATGCTTCTTGCGTTAAAACAGAGTGTGTTTCATGGATGAGAACACTGGTCTGAATTTTCCTTCAGAAATGGAGTTAAACCCCAGGCTCTCTGTCTTCCTACAAGAAAGAGTTCATTTCTGGAATACCCAGGGAATTTTCGGCTCAAATGAATATACACAGTTCACGAACCCAACAAGTTATTCACTATTAACTAAAGATCAGCTATGTAAGAGATGCTGTGGTTTGTATGAGTTTCATTAGCAGAGTTGAACTAGATATGGTCCCTATGAGTAGGAAACACAGTTCATTTTTTCTGGGCATACTCATGTTTCTTGCTTTATTGGAGGTGCTGGAAAGAAGAGCATGCTTCTTGCGTTAAAACAGAGTGTGATTCATGGATGAGAACAGTGGTCTATATTTTCCTTCAGAAACAGAGTTAAACCAAAGGCTCTGTGTCTTCCTCCAAGCAAGAGTTCATTTCTTGTAAACCCAGTGATTATTCAGCTTATATGAATTTACACAGTTCCCGACCTAAATACGTTTTTCACTATTAACTAAAGAGCATCTATGTAAGAGATGCTGTGTTTGTATCAGTTTCATAAGTAGAGTTGAACTAGATATGGTCCGAATGAGTAGGAAACAGTTCTTTTTTTCTGGGCATGCTCATGTTTCTTTCTGTATTTCAGACTATGGAAAGAAGAGCATGATTCTTGCATTAAAACAGAGTGTGTTTCATGGTGGAGAACTCTGGTCTCAATATCTCTTCAGAAATGGAGTTAAACCTCAAACTATGTGTCTTCCTATAAGCAAGAGTTCATTTCTGGAAAACCCAGTGAATTTTCGCCTCAAAGTAATTTACACAGTTTACGAACACAACACATTTTTTACTATTAACTAAAGAGCATCTATGTAAGAGATGCTGTGGTTTGTGTGATTTTCATAAGCAGAGTTGAACTATATACGGTCCATATAAGTAGGAAACACAGTTCTTTTATTCTGGGCATGCTCCCATTTCTTGCTGTATTGGAGACGCTGGAAAGAAGAGCATGCTTCTTGCAATAAAACAGAGTGTGTTTCATGGATGAGAACACGGCCTCAATTTTCCTTCAGAAATGGAGTTAAATCCCAGGCTCTGTGTCTTCCTACAAGAAAGAGTACATTTCTGGCAAACCCAGTGATTTTACGCTCAAATGAATTTACACAGTTCACGAATCCAACACATTTTTCACTATTAACTAAAGAGCATCTATATAAGAGATGCTGTAGTTTGTGTCAGTTTCATAAGCAGAACTGAAGCAGATATGGTGTATGAGTAGGAAACTTAGTTCTTTTTTTTCTGGGCATGCTCATGTTTGTTGCTGTATTGCAGGCGCTTGAAAGAAGAGCATGCTTCTTGAATTAAAACAGAGTGAGTTTCATGGATGAGAACACTGGGTCTGAATTTCCATTCCAACATGGAGTTAAACCACAGGTGCTTTGTCTTCCTATAAGCAAGAGTTCATTTCTGATAAACCCAGTGAATTTTTGGCTCAAATGAATTTACACAGTTCACAAATCCAACACGATTTTCACTATTAACTAAAGAGCATCTATGTATGAGATGCTGTGGTTTGTATGAGTTTCATAAGCAGAGTTGAACTAGATATGGTCCCTATGAGTAGGAAACACAGTTCTATTTTTCTGGGCATGCTCATGTTTGTTGCTGTATTGGAGACACTGGAAGGAAGAGTATGCTTCTTGCATTAAAACAGAGAGTGTTTCATGGATGAGAACACTGGTCTGAATTTTCCGTCTGCTATGGAGTTAAACCAAATGCTCTGTGTCTTCCTCCAAGCAAGAGTTCATTTCTTGTAAACCCAGTGATTTTTCGGCTCAAATGAATTTACACAGTTCCTGAACAAAATACGTTTTTCACTATTAACTAACGAGCATCTGTGTAATAGATACTGTGTTTTATATCAGTTTCATAGGTAGAGTTGAACAAGATATGGTCAGTATGAGTAGGAAACAGTTCTTTTTTTCTGGGAATACTCATGTTTCTTACTGTATTGCAGACGATGGAAAGAAGAGCATGCTTCCTGTGATAAAACAGAGTGTGTTTCATGGATGAGAACTCTGGTCTCAATTTCCCATCAGAAACGGAGTTAAACCCCAAGCTCTGTGTCTTCCTACAAGCAAGAGTTCATTTCTGGTAAACCCAGTGAATTTTCGCCTGAAAGGAAATTACACAGTTCACGACCCAACACGTTTTTCACTATGCACTAAAGAGCATCTATGTAAGAGATGCTGTGGTTTGTGTGATTTTCATAATCAGAGTTTAACTAGATATGGGCCATATGAGTATGAAACACAGTTCTTTTATTCTTGGCATGTGCCTGTTTCTTGCTGTATTGGAGACACTGGAAAGAGGAGCATGCTTCTTGCGTTAAAACAGAGTGTGTTGCATGGTTGAGAACACTGTTCTGAATTTTCTTTTAGAAACGGAGTTAAACCCTAGGCTCTGTGTCTTCCTACAAGAAACAGTTCATTTCTGGTAAACACATTGAATTTTCGGCTCAAATGAATTTACACAGTTCACGAATCCAACACGATTTTCACTATTAACTGAGGAGCATCAATGTATGAGATGCTGTGGTTTGTATGAGTTTCATAAGCAGAGTTGAACTAGAAATGGACCGTATGAGTAGGAAACACAGTTCTTTTTTTCTGGGAATGCTCATGTTTCTTGATGTATTGGAGTGGCTGGAAAGAAGACCATGCTTCTTGCGTTCAAATCAATGTGTTTCATGGATGAGACCACTGGTCTGAATTTTCCTTCTGAAAAGGAGTTAAACCAAATGCTCTGTGTCTTCCTCCAAGCAAGAGTTCATTTCTGGTAAACCCAGTGATTTTTAGGCTCAAATGAATTTACACAGTTCACGAACCCAACACATTTTTCACTATTAACTAAAGAGCATCTATGTAAGAGATGCTGTAGTTTGTGTCAGTTTCATAAGCAGAACTGAACCAGATATGGTCTGTATGAGTAGGAAACTTAGTTCTTTTTTTCTGGGTATGCTCATGTTTGTTGCTGTATTGCAGGCGCTTGAAACAAGAGCATGCTTCTTGAATTAAAACAGAGTGAGTTTCCTGGATGAGAACACTGGTCTGAATTTCCCTTCCAACATGGAGTTAAACCACAGGGTCTTTGTCTTCCTATAAGCAAGAGTTCATTTCTGGTAAACCCAGTGAATTTTTGGCTCAAATGATTTTACACAGTTCACGGACCCAACACGTTTTTCACTATTAACTAAAGAGCATCTATGTAAGAGATGCTGTGGTTTGTATTTGATTCATAAGCAGAGTTGAACTAGATATGGTCCCTAAGAGTAGTAAACACAGTTCTATTTTTCTGGGCATGCTCATGTTTGTTGCTGTATTGGAGACGCTGGAAGGAAGAGCATGCTTCTTGCGTTAAAACAGAGTGTGTTTGATGGATGAGAAAACTGGTCTGTATTTCCCTTCACAATCGGAGTTAAACCCCAGGCTCTGTGTCTTCCTACAAGAAAGAGTTCATTTTTGGTAAACCCAGTGAATTTTCTTCTCAAATGAATTTATACACTTCACGAACCCAACACGTTTTTCACTATTAACTAAAGAGCATCTATGTAAGAGATCCTGTAGTTTGTATGAGTTTCATAGGCCGATTTGACCTAGATACGGTGCGTTTGAGTAGGAAACACAGTTCTTTTTTTTCTGGGTATGATCATGTTTCTTGCTGTATTGGAGACGCTGGAAGGAAGAGTATGCTTCTTGCGTTAAAACAGAGTTTGTTTCATGGATGAGAACACTGGTCTGATTTTCTTTCGAAATCAGAATAATCCCCAGGCTCTGTGTCTTCCGAAAATCAAGAGTTCCTGTCGGGTATACCAAGTGAATTTTCAGCTCAAATGAATTTACACAGTTCACGATCCCAACACGGTTTTCACTATTAACTTAAGATCTTCTATGTAAGAGATGCTCTGGTTTGTTTGAGTTTCATAAGCAGAGTTGAACTAGATATGGTACTTATGAGTAGGAAACACAGGTGTTTTTTTCTGGCCATGCTCATGTTTGTTGCTATATTGCAGACGCTTGAAAGAAGTGCATGCTCCTAGCATTAAAACAGAGTGTGTTTAATGGATGAGAACAGTGGTCTGCATTTTCTTTCAGAAAAGCAGTTAAAGCCCAGGGTCTTTTCTTCCTACTAGCAATAGTTCATTTCTGGTAAACCCAGTAAATCTTCTGCTCAAATGAATTTACACAGTTCGCGAACCCAAAACGATTTTCACTATTAGCTAAAGAGCACGTATGAACGTGATGCTGTGGTTTGTTACAGTTTCATAAGTAAATTTGAACTAGATATTTTCCCATGAATAGGAAACACATTACTTTTTTTCTGGGCTTACTCATGTTTTTTGCTGTATTGGAAATGCTGTAAAGAAGAGCATGCTTCTTGCGTTAAAACAGAGTGTGCTTCATGGATGAGAACACTGGTCTGAATTTTCCTTCAGAAACAGAGTTAAACCCCAGGCTCTCTGTCTTCCTACAAGAAAGAGTTCATTTCTGGAATACCCAGGGAATTTTCGGCTCAAATGAATATACACAGTTCACGAACCCAACAAGTTATTCACTATTAACTAAAGAGCAGCTATGTAAGAGATGCTGTGGTTTGTATGAGTTTCATTAGCAGAGTTGAACTAGATATGGTCCCTATGAGTAGGAAACACAGTTCATTTTTTCTGGGCATGCTCATGTTTCTTGCTTTATTGGAGGTGCTGGAAAGAAGAGCATGCTTCTTGCGTTAAAACAGAGTGTGATTCATGGATGAGAACAGTGGTCTATATTTTCCTTCAGAAACAGAGTTAAACCAAAGGCTCTGTGTCTTGCTCCAAGCAAGAGTTCATTTCTTGTAAACCCAGTGATTTATTCGGCCATATGAATTTACACAGTTCCCGACCTAAATACGTTTTTCACTATTAACTAAAGAGCATCTATGTAAGAGATGCTGTGTTTTGTATCAGTTTCATAAGTAGAGTTGAACTAGATATGGTCCGAATGAGTAGGAAACAGTTCTTTTTTCTGGGCATGCTCATGTTTCTTACTGTATTTCAGACGATGGAAAGAAGAGCATGATTCTGGCATTAAAACAGAGTGGGTTTGATGGTTGAGAACTCTGGTCTCAATATCTCTTCAGAAACGGAGTTAAACCTCAAGCTCTGTGTCTTCCTATAAGCAAGAGTTCATTTCTGGAAAACACAGTGAATTTTCGCCTCAAAGAAATTACACAGTTCACGAACCCAACACATTTTCCCCTATTAACTAAAGAGCATCTATGTAAGAGATGCTGTGGCTTGTGTGATTTTCATAAGCAGAGTTGAACTATATACGGTCCATATGAGTAGGAAACACAGTTCTTTTATTCTGGGGATGCTCCTATTTCTTGCTGTAGTGGAGACGCTGGAAAAAAGAGCATGCTTCTTGCAATAAATCAGAGTGTGTCATGGATGAGAACACAGCTTCAATTTTCCTTCAGAAATGGATTTAAACCCCAGGCTCTGTGTCTGCCTAGAAGAAAGAGTTCATTTCTGGTAAACCCAGTGATTTTTAGGCTCAAATGAATTTACACAGTTCACGAACCCAACACATTTTTCACTATTAACTAAAGAGCATCTATGTAAGAGATGCTGTAGTTTGTGTCAGTTTCATAAGCAGAACTGAACCAGATATGGTCTGTATGAGTAGGAAACTTAGTTCTTTTTTTCTGGGTATGCTCATGTTTGTTGCTGTATTGCAGGCGCTTGAAACAAGAGCATGCTTCTTGAATTAAAACAGAGTGAGTTTCCTGGATGAGAACACTGGTCTGAATTTCCCTTCCAACATGGAGTTAAACCACAGGGTCTTTGTCTTCCTATAAGCAAGAGTTCATTTCTGGTAAACCCAGTGAATTTTTGGCTCAAATGATTTTACACAGTTCACGGACCCAACACGTTTTTCACTATTAACTAAAGAGCATCTATGTAAGAGATGCTGTGGTTTGTATTTGATTCATAAGCAGAGTTGAACTAGATATGGTCCCTAAGAGTAGTAAACACAGTTCTATTTTTCTGGGCATGCTCATGTTTGTTGCTGTATTGGAGACGCTGGAAGGAAGAGCATGCTTCTTGCGTTAAAACAGAGTTTGTTTCATGGATGAGAACACTGGTCTGATTTTCTTTCGAAATCAGAATAATCCCCAGGCTCTGTGTCTTCCGAAAATCAAGAGTTCCAGTCGGGTATACCCAGTGAATTTTCAGCTCAAATGAATTTACACAGTTCACGATCCCAACACGGTTTTCACTATTAACTTAAGATCTTCTATGTAAGAGATGCTCTGGTTTGTTTGAGTTTCATAAGCAGAGTTGAACTAGATACGGTACGTATGAGTAGGAAACGCAGGTATTTTTTTCTGGCCATGCTCATGTTTGTTGCTATATTGCAGACGCTTGAAAGAAGTGCATGCTCCTAGCATTAAAACAGAGTGTGTTTAATGGATGAGAACAGTGGTCTGCATTTTCTTTCAGAAAAGCAGTTAAACCCCAGGGTCTTGTCTTCCTCCAAGCAAGAGTTCATTTCTGGTAAACCCAGTGATTTTTCGGCTCAAATGAATTTACAAAATTCACGAATCCAACTCGATTTTCACTATTAACTAAAGAGCATCTATGGAAGAGATGCTGTGGTTTGTATCAGTTTCATAAGCAGAGTTGAAGTAGATATGGTCTGTATGAGAGGGAAGCACAGTTCTTTTTTTTTTGGGCATGCTCATATTTCTTGCTGTATTGGAGTCGATGGAAGGGAGAACAAGCTTCTTGGGTTAAAACAGAGTGTGTTTCATGGATGAGAACAGTGGTCTGATTTTCTTTCATAATCAGAGATAAACCGCAGGCTCTGTGTGTTCCTACAAGCAAGAGTTCATTTCTGGTAAACCCAGTGATTTTTCGGCTCAAATGAATTTACACAATTCCTGAACAAAACACTTTATTCACTATTAACTAAAGAGCATCTGTGTAAGAGATGCTGTGTTTTGTATAAGTTTCATATGTAGAGTTGAACTAGATATGGTTCGTATAAGTAGGAAACAGTTCTTTTTTTCTGGGCATGCTCATGTTTCTTACTGTATTGCAGACGCTGGAAAGAAGAGCATGCTTCTTGCTTTAAAACAGAGTGTGTTTCATGGATGAGAACACTGGTCTGAATTTGCCTTCAGAAACGGAGTTAAACGCCAGGCTCTGTGTCTTCCTACAAGAAAGAGTTCATTTCTGTTAAACACAGTGATTTTTCAGCTCAAATGAATTTACACAGTTCACGAACCCAACGCCTTTTTCACTATTAACTAAAGAGCATCTATGTAAGAGATGCTGTGGTTTCTATCAGTATCATAAGCAGAGTTGAAGTAGATATGGTCCATATGAGTAGGAAACACAGTTCTTTTTTTCTGGGCGTGGTCATGTTTGTTGCTGTATTGCAGACGCTTGAGAGAAGTGCATGCTTCTTGCATTAAAACAGAGTGAGTTTCATGAATGAGAACACTGGTCTCAATTTTCGTTCAGAAATGGAGTTAAACCCTAGGCTCTGTGTATTCCTGCAAGAAAGAGTTCATTTCTGGTAAACATAGTGAATTTTCGGCTCAAATGGATTTACAGAGTTCACGAACCCAACAACTTTTTCACTATTAACTAAAGAGCATCTATGTAAGATATTCTGAGGTTTGTATGAGTTTTGTAAGCAGAGTTGAACTAGAAAGGTTGTGTTTGAGTAGGAAACACAGTTCTTTTTTTGTGCATTCTCATACTTCCTGCTGTATTGGAGACTCTGGAAGGATGCGCATGCTTCCTGCGTTAAAACAGAGTGTGTTTCATGGATCAGAACACTGGTCTGATTTTCTTTCAGAATCAGAGTTAAACTCCAGGGTCTTTGTCTTCCTAAAAATCAAGAGTTAATTTCTGGTAAACCCAGTGAATTTTTGGCTCAAATGAATTTACACAGTTCACGAATCCAACACTATTTTCACTATTAACTAAACAGCATCTATAAAAGAGATGTTGTGGTTTGTATGAGTTTCATAAACTGAGTGAACTAGATATGGTCCATATGAGTAGGAAACACAGTTATTTTATTCTTGGATGATCATGTTTCTTGCTGTATTGGCGACGCAGGAAAGAAGAGCATGCTTCTTGCATTAAAACAGAGTGTGTTTGATGGATGAGAAAACTGGTCTGTATTTCCCTTCACAATCGGAGTTAAACCCCAGGCTCTGTGTCTTCCTACAAGAAAGAGTTCATTTTTGGTAAACCCAGTGAATTTTCTTCTCAAATGAATTTACACACGTCACGAACCCAACACGTTTTTTACTATTAACTAAAGAGCATCTATGTAAGAGATCCTGTTGTTTGTATGAGTTTCATAGGCCGATTTGACCTAGATACGGTGCTTTTGGGTAGGAAACACAGTTCTTTTTTTCTGGGCATGATCATGTTTCTTGCTGTATTGGAGACGCTGGAAGGAAGAGTATGCTTCTTGCATTAAAACAGAGTTTGTTTCATGGATGAGAACACTGGTCTGATTTTCTTTCAAAATCAGAATTAATCCCCAGGCTCTGTGTCTCCCGAAAATCAAGAATTCCTGTCGGGTATACCCAGTGAATTTTCAGCTCAAATGAATTTACACAGTTCACGATCCCAACACGGTTTTCACTATTAACTTAAGATCTTCTATGTAAGAGATGCTCTGGTTTGTTTGAGTTTCATAAGCAGAGTTGAACTAGATACGGTACATATGAGTAGGAAACGCAGGTATTTTTTTCTGGCCATGCTCATGTTTGTTGCTATATTGCAGACGCTTGAAAGAAGTGCATGCTCCTAGCATTAAAACAGAGTGTGTTTAATGGATGAGAACAGTGGTCTGCATTTTCTTTCAGAAAAGCAGTTAAAGCCCAGGGTCTTGTCTTCCTCCAAGCAAGAGTTCATTTCTGGTAAACCCAGTGATTTTTCGGCTCAAATGAATTTACACAATTCACGAATCCAACTCGATTTTCACTATTAACTAAAGAGCATCTATGGAAGAGATGCTGTGGTTTGTATCAGTTTCATAAGCAGAGTTGAAGTAGATATGGTCTGTATGAGAGGGAAGCACAGTTCTTTTTTTTTGGGCATGCTCATATTTCTTGCTGTATTGGAGTCGATGGAAGGGAGAACAAGCTTCTTGGGTTAAAACAGAGTGTGTTTCATGGATGAGAACAGTGGTCTGATTTTCTTTCATAATCAGAGATAAACCCCAGGCTCTGTGTGTTCCTACAAGCAAGAGTTCATTTCTGGTAAACCCAGTGATTTTTCGGCTCAAATGAATTTACACAATTCCTGAACAAAACACTTTATTCACTATTAACTAAAGAGCATCCGTGTAAGAGATGCTGTGTTTTGTATAAGTTTCATATGTAGAGTTGAACTAGATATGGTTCGTATAAGTAGGAAACAGTTCTTTTTTTCTGGGCATGCTCATGTTTCTTACTTTATTGCAGACACTGGAAAGAAGAGCATGCTTCTTGCTTTAAAACAGAGTGTGTTTCATGGATGAGAACACTGGTCTGAATTTGCCTTCAGAAACGGAGTTAAACGCCAGGCTCTGTGTCTTCCTACAAGAAAGAGTTCATTTCTGTTAAACACAGTGATTTTTCAGCTCAAATGAATTTACACAGTTCATGAACCCAACGCCTTTTTCACTATTAACTAAAGAGCATCTATGTAAGAGATGCTGTGGTTTCTATCAGTATCATAAGCAGAGTTGAGGTAGATATGGTCCAGATGAGTGGGAAACACAGTTCTTTTTTTCTGGGTGTGGTCATGTTTGTTGCTGAATTGCAGATGCTTGAGAGAAGTGCATGCTTCTTTCATTAAAACAGGGTGAGTTTCATGGATGAGAACACTGGAAAGAATTTCCATACAAAAAAGGAATTAAACCACAAGGTCTTTGTCTTCCTATAAGCAAGAGTTCATTTCTGGTAAACCCAGGGTCTTTGGCTGAAATGAATTTACCCAGTAAACAAACCCAACACGTTTTTCACTATTAACTAAAGAGCGTCTATGTATGAGATGTTGTGGTTTGTATCAGTTTCATAAGCAGAGTTCATCTAGATATGGTCCGTTTGAGCAGGAAACACAGTTCTTTTTTTTCTATCCATGCTCATGTTTGTTGCTGTATTACAGACGCTTGACAGAAGAACATATTTCTTGCATTAAAACAGAGTGTGTTACATGGATGAGAACACTGGTCTGATTTTCTTTCAGAATCAGAGTTAAACCCTAGGATCTTAGTCTTCCTACAAGCAAAAGTTCATTTCTGGTAAACCCAGTGAATTTTTGGCTCAAATGAATTTACCCAGTATACGAACCCAACACTCTTTTCACTATTAGTGAAACACACTGTGTTTTAACGCAAGCAGCATGCCACTCCTTCAAGCATCTGCAATACAGCAGAAACATGAGCATGCCATGAAAAAAAGAACTGTGTTTCCTACTCATACAGACCATATCTAGTTAAACTCTGCTTATGAAATTGATACAAACCATGGAATCTTTTACATAGACGCTCTTTAGTTAACAGTGAGAATAGCAATGGTTTCATGAACTGTGTAAATTCATTTGAGCTGAAAATTCACTGGTTTTACCTGAAATGAATACTTGCTTGCAGGAAGACACAGAGCCTGGGATTTAACTCCGTTTCTGAAGGGAAAGTCAGACCAGTGTTCTCTTCCATGAAACACACTCTATTTTAACGCAATAAGCATGGTCTTCTTTTAAGAGTCTCCAATACAGCAGGAAACATGGTCACTCCCTTAAAAAAGAACCGTGTTTCCTAATCATATGGACCCTATCTAGTTCAACTCTGCTTATGAACCTTATACAAACCACGGAATCTTTTACATAGATGCTCTTTAGTTAATAGTGAGAATTGCAATGGGTTCGGGAACTGTGTAAATTCATTTGAGCCGAAAATTCACTGGTTTTACCTGAAATGAAGTCTTGCCTATAGGAAGACACAGACCTGGGATTTCACTCCGTTTCTGAAGGGAAATTCAGACCAGAGTTCTCATCCATGAAACACACTCTGTTTAAACGCAAGAAGCATGCTATTCTTTCCAGTGTCTGCAATACGGCAAGAAACATGAGCAAGCCCAGAAAAAAAGAACTGTGTTTCCTACTCATATGGAACATATCTAGTTCAACTGTGCTTACGAAACTGATATAAACCACAATATCACTTACATAGATACTCTTTAGTTAATTTTGAAAATCACGTTGGGTTGGAGAACTGTGTAAATTGAATTGAGCTGAAAAATTTAATAGGTTTAGCAGAAATGAACTCTTGCTTGTAGGAAGACACAGAACTTGGGATTTAACTCTGTTTCTGAAGGGAAATTCAGACCATTTTTCTCGTCCATGAAACACACTCTGTTTAAATGCAATAAGCCTGCTCTTCTTTCCATCGTCTCCAATAGAGCAAGAAATAAGAGCATGCCCTGAAAAAAGAACTGTGTTGCCTACTCATAAGGACCATATCTAGTTCAACTCTGCTTTTGAACCTGATACAAACTACGGCAACTCTTACATAGAGGCTATGTAGTTAATAGTGAAAAACTGTTGGGTTCGTGAACTGTGTACATACACTTGCGCCGAAAATTCACTGGATTTACCAGAACTGATCTCTTGCTTGTAGGAAGACACAGAGCCTACGATTTAACTCCGTTTCTTAAGGGAAATTCAATCCAGTGTTCTCATCCATGAAACACACTCTGTTCAACACAAGAATCATGGTCTTCTTGGCAGCTTCTCCAATACTGCAAGATACATGAGCAAGCCCAGAAAAAAATGACTGTTTTCCTACTCATATGGAACATATATAGTTTAACTCTGCTTATGAAACTGATACAAACCACAGTATCACTTACATAGATGCTCTTTGGTTAATTTTGAAACTCGCGTTCTTTTGGTGAACTGTGTAAATTCATTTGAGCCGAAAATTCACTGTGTTTACCATTAATGTATTCTTGCTTTTAGGAAGCCAAAGACCCTGGGGTTTAACTCCATTTCTGAAGGGAAATTCAGAGCAGTGTTCTCATTCATGAAACACACTCTGTTTTATCACAAGAAGCATGCTCTTCTTTCAAGCATCTGCAATACAGCAAGAAACATGAGCATGCCCTGAAGAAAAGAACTGTGTTTCCTACTCATACGGACCATATCTAGTTCAACTCTACTTATGAAACTCATACAAACCACAGAATCTGTTACATAGATGCTCTTTAGTAAATTTTGAAAATCGCGTTGGTTTCGTGAACTATGTGAATTCATTTTAGCCATAAATTCACTAGGTTTAACAGAAATGAAGTCTTGCTTGTGGAAGACACATAGTCTGTGATTTAACTCCATTTTGGAAGGGAAATTCAGACCAGTGTTCACATCCATGAAATACACTCTTTATAAATTCAAGAATCATGCTCTTCTTTCCAGTGTCTCCAATACAGCAAAAACATGAGCATGCCCTGAAAAAAGAACTGTGTTTCCTACTCATAAGGACCCTATCTAGTTCAACTATGCTCATGAACCTGATACAAACCACGGCCTCTCTTACATAGATGCGATTTAGTTAATAGTGAAAAACGTGTTGGTTTCGTGAACTGTGTAAATTCATTTGAGCCGATAATTCACTGGGTTTACCTGAAATGAACTCTTGCTTGTAGGAAGACACAGAGCCTGGGATTTAACTCTGTTTCTGAAGGAAAATACAGACCAGTGTTCTCATCCATGAAACACAATCTGTTTTAACGCAAGAAGCATGCTCTTCTTTCCAGTGTCTGCAATACAGCAAGAAACATGAGCAAGCCCAGAATAAAAGAACTGTGTTTACTACTTATATGGAACATATCTAGTTCGACTATGCTTATAAAACTGATATAAACCAAAGTATCCCTTACATAGATGCTCTTTAGTTAATTTTGAAAATGGCATTGGGTTGGTGAACTGTGTAAATTTATTTGAACCAAAAATTCACTGGGTTTACCAGAAATGAACTCTTGCTTGTAGGAAGACACAGAGCCTAGGATTTAACTCCGTTTCTTAAGGGAAATTCAATCCAGTGTTCTCATCCATGAAACACACTCTGTTCAACACTAGAATCATGGTCTTCTTGGCAGCTTCTCCAAAACTGCAAGATACATGAGCAAGCCCAGATAAAAATGACTGTTTTCCTACTCATATGGAACATATCTAGTTTAACTCTGCTTATGAAACTGATACAAACCACAGTATCACTTACATAGATGCTCTTTAGTTAATTTTGATAATTGCATTGGGTTGGTGAACTGTGTAAATTCATTTGAGCCGAAAATTCACTGAGTTTACCAGAAATGAACTCTTGCTATTAGGAAGCCAATGACCCTAGGGTTTAACTCCATTTCTGAAGGGAAATTCAGACCAGTGTTCTCATTCATGAAACACACTCTGTTTTAACGCAAGAAGCATGCTCTTCTTTCAAGCATCTGCAATACAGCAAGAAACATGAGCATGCCCTGATAAAAAGAACTGTGTTTCCTACTCATACGGACCATATCTAGTTCAACTCTACTTATGAAACTGATACAAACCACGGCATCTCTTACACAGATGCTCTTTAGTTAACAGTGAGAATAGCAATGGTTTCATGAACTGTGTAAATTCATTTGAGCTGAAAATTCACTGGTTTTACCTGAAATGAATACTTGCTTGCAGGAAGACATAGAGCCTGGGATTTAACTCCGTTTCTGAAGGGAAAGTCAGACCAGTGTTCTCTTCCTTGAAACATACTCTATTTTAACGCAAGAAGCATGGTCTTCTTTTAAGAGTCTCCAATACAGCAAGAAACATGGTCACTCCCTTAAAAAAGAACCATGTTTCCTACTCATATGGACCCTATCTAGTTCAACTCTGCTTATGAACCTTATACAAACCACGGCATCTGTTACATAGATGCTCTTTAGTTAATAGTGAGAATTACAATGGGTTCGGGAACTGTGTAAATTCATTTGAGCCAAAAATTCACTGGTTTTCGCTGAATGAAGTCTTGCCTATAGGAAGACACAGAGCCTGGGATTTCACTCCGTTTCTGAAGGGAAATTCAGACCAGTGTTCTCATCCATGAAACACACTCTGTTTTAACGCAAGAAGCATGCTCTTCTTTCCAGTGTCTGCAATACAGCAAGAAACATGAGCAAACCCAGAAAAAAAGAACTGTGTTTCTTACTCACATGGAACATATCTAGTTCAACTCTGCTTTTGAAACTCATGTAAACCACAGTATCCCTTACATAGATGCCCTTTAGTTAATTTAGAAAATAGCGTTGTGTTGGTGAACTGTGTAAATTAATTAGAGCCAAAAATTCACTGATTTTACCAGAAATGAACACTTGCTTGTTGGAAGACAAAGACCCTGGGGTTTAACTCCATTTCTTCAGGGAAATTCAAACCAGTGTTCTAATCCATGGTACACACTCTGTTCAATGCAAGAATTATGCTCTTCTTTGCAGCTTCTCCAATACAGCAAGAAACATGAGCAAGCCCAGAAAAAAAGAACTGTGTTTCCTACTCATATGGACCGTGTATAGTTCAACTCTGCTTATGAAACTCATACAAACCACAGCTTCTGTTACATACATGCTGTTTAGTTAATAGTGAAAAACATATTGGGTTCGTGAACTGTGTAAATTCATTTGAGCCGAAAATTCAAAGGGTTTACCAGAAATGAACTCTTGCTTGTAGGAAGACACAGAGCCTAGGATATAACTCTGTTTCTGAAGGCAAATTTAGAACAGTGTTCTCAACCATGAAACATACTCTGTTTTAACGCAAGAAGCATGCTCTTCTTTCCAGTGTTTGCAATACAGCAAGAAACATGTGCATGCCCTGAAAAAAAGAACTGTGTTTCCTACTCATACGGACCTTATCTAGTGCAACTCTGCTTTTGAAACTCATGTAAACCACAGCATCTGTTACATAGATGCTCTTTATTTAATAGTGAAAAACATGTTGGGTTCGTGAACTGTGTAAATTCATTTGAGCCGAAAATTCACTGGTTTTACCTGAAATGAAATCTTGCTTTTAGAAAGACACAGAGCCTGGGATTTAACTCTGTTTCTGAAGGAAAATACAGACCAGTGTTCTCATCCATGAAACACACTCTGTTTTAACGCAAGAATCATGCTCTTCTTTCCAGCGTCACCAATACAGCAAGAAATATGAGCATGCCCTGAAAAAAGAACTGTGTTTACTACTCATAAGGACCCTATCTAGTTCAACTATGCTCATGAACCTGATACAAACCACGGCCTCTCTTACATAGATGCGATTTAGTTAATAGTGAAAAACGTGTTGGTTTCGTGAACTGTGTAAATTCATTTGAGCCGATAATTCACTGGGTTTACCTGAAATGAACTCTTGCTTGTAGGAAGACACAGAGCCTGGGATTTAACTCTGTTTCTGAAGGAAAATACAGACCAGTGTTCTCATCCATGAAACACAATCTGTTTTAACGCAAGAAGCATGCTCTTCTTTCCAGTGTCTGCAATACAGCAAGAAACATGAGCAAGCCCAGAATAAAAGAACTGTGTTTACTACTTATATGGAACATATCTAGTTCGACTATGCTTATAAAACTGATATAAACCAAAGTATCCCTTACATAGATGCTCTTTAGTTAATTTTGAAAATGGCATTGGGTTGGTGAACTGTGTAAATTTATTTGAACCAAAAATTCACTGGGTTTACCAGAAATGAACTCTTGCTTGTAGGAAGACACAGAGCCTAGGATTTAACTCCGTTTCTTAAGGGAAATTCAATCCAGTGTTCTCATCCATGAAACACACTCTGTTCAACACTAGAATCATGGTCTTCTTGGCAGCTTCTCCAAAACTGCAAGATACATGAGCAAGCCCAGATAAAAATGACTGTTTTCCTACTCATATGGAACATATCTAGTTTAACTCTGCTTATGAAACTGATACAAACCACAGTATCACTTACATAGATGCTCTTTAGTTAATTTTGATAATTGCATTGGGTTGGTGAACTGTGTAAATTCATTTGAGCCGAAAATTCACTGAGTTTACCAGAAATGAACTCTTGCTATTAGGAAGCCAATGACCCTAGGGTTTAACTCCATTTCTGAAGGGAAATTCAGACCAGTGTTCTCATTCATGAAACACACTCTGTTTTAACGCAAGAAGCATGCTCTTCTTTCAAGCATCTGCAATACAGCAAGAAACATGAGCATGCCCTGATAAAAAGAACTGTGTTTCCTACTCATACGGACCATATCTCGTTCAACTCTACTTATGAAACTGATACAAACCACGGCATCTCTTACACAGATGCTCTTTAGTTAACAGTGAGAATAGCAATGGTTTCATGAACTGTGTAAATTCATTTGAGCTGAAAATTCACTGGTTTTACCTGAAATGAATACTTGCTTGCAGGAAGACATAGAGCCTGGGATTTAACTCCGTTTCTGAAGGGAAAGTCAGACCAGTGTTCTCTTCCTTGAAACATACTCTATTTTAACGCAAGAAGCATGGTCTTCTTTTAAGAGTCTCCAATACAGCAAGAAACATGGTCACTCCCTTAAAAAAGAACCATGTTTCCTACTCATATGGACCCTATCTAGTTCAACTCTGCTTATGAACCTTATACAAACCACGGCATCTGTTACATAGATGCTCTTTAGTTAATAGTGAGAATTACAATGGGTTCGGGAACTGTGTAAATTCATTTGAGCCAAAAATTCACTGGTTTTCGCTGAATGAAGTCTTGCCTATAGGAAGACACAGAGCCTGGGATTTCACTCCGTTTCTGAAGGGAAATTCAGACCAGTGTTCTCATCCATGAAACACACTCTGTTTAAATGCAAGAAGCATGCTATTATTTCCAGTGTCTGCAATACGGCAAGAAACATGAGCAAGCCTAGAAAAAAAGAACTGTGTTTCCTACTCATATGGAACATATCTAGTTCAACTGTGCTTATGAAACTGATACAAACCACAATATCACTTACATAGATACTCTTTAGTTAATTTTGAAAATCGCGTTGGGTTGGTGAACTGTGTAAATTGAACTGAGCCGAAAAATTTAATAGGTTTACCAGAAATGAACTCTTGCTTGTAGGAAGACACAGAACTTGGGATTTAACTCCGTTTCTGAAGGGAAATTCAAACCAGTGTTCTCATCCATGAAACACACTCTGTTCAACGCAATAATCATGCTCTTCTTTGCAGCTTCTCCAATACAGCAAGAAACATGAGCAAGCCCAGAAAAAAGGAACTGTGTTTCCTCCTCTAAGGGACTGTATCTAGTTCAACTCTGCTTATGAACCTGATACAAACTATGGCAACTCTTACATAGATGCTATTTAGTTTATAGTGAAAAACGTGTTGGGTTCGTGAACTGTGTAAATATACTTGAGCCAAATATAACCTGGGTTTACCAGAAATGAACTCTTGTTTGTTAGGAAGACAAAGACCCTGGGGTTTAACTCCATTTCTCTAGGGAAATTCAGACCAGTGTTCTCATCCATGAAACACATGCTGATTTAACGCAATAAGCATGCTCTTCTTTCAAGCATCTGCAATAGAGCAAGAAACATGAGCAAGCCCTGAAATAAAGCAATGTGTTTCGTACTCATACAGACCATATCTAGTTCAACTCCACTTATGAAACTGATACAAACCACAGAATCTCTTACATAGATGCTCTTTAGTTAATAGTGAGAATAGCAATGGGTTCGGGAACTGTGTAAATTCATTTGAGCCGAAAATTCACTGGTTTTACCTGAAATGAAATCTTGCTTGTAGGAAGACACAGAGCCTGGGATTTAACTCCGTTTCTGGAGGGAAATTCAGACCAGTGTTCTCATCCATGAAACACACTCTGTTTTAACGCAAGAAGCATGCTCTTCTTTCCAGTGTCTGCAATACAGCAAGAAACATGAGCAAACCCAGAAAAAAAGAACTGTGTTTCTTACTCACATGGAACATATCTAGTTCAACTCTGCTTTTGAAACTCATGTAAACCACAGTATCCCTTACATAGATGCCCTTTAGTTAATTTAGAAAATAGCGTTGTGTTGGTGAACTGTGTAAATTAATTAGAGCCAAAAATTCACTGATTTTACCAGAAATGAACACTTGCTTGTTGGAAGACAAAGACCCTGGGGTTTAACTCCATTTCTTCAGGGAAATTCAAACCAGTGTTCTAATCCATGGTACACACTCTGTTCAATGCAAGAATTATGCTCTTCTTTGCAGCTTCTCCAATACAGCAAGAAACATGAGCAAGCCCAGAAAAAAAGAACTGTGTTTCCTACTCATATGGACCGTGTATAGTTCAACTCTGCTTATGAAACTCATACAAACCACAGCTTCTGTTACATACATGCTGTTTAGTTAATAGTGAAAAACATATTGGGTTCGTGAACTGTGTAAATTCATTTGAGCCGAAAATTCAAAGGGTTTACCAGAAATGAACTCTTGCTTGTAGGAAGACACAGAGCCTAGGATATAACTCTGTTTCTGAAGGCAAATTTAGAACAGTGTTCTCAACCATGAAACATACTCTGTTTTAACGCAAGAAGCATGCTCTTCTTTCCAGTGTTTGCAATACAGCAAGAAACATGTGCATGCCCTGAAAAAAAGAACTGTGTTTCCTACTCATACGGACCTTATCTAGTGCAACTCTGCTTTTGAAACTCATGTAAACCACAGCATCTGTTACATAGATGCTCTTTATTTAATAGTGAAAAACATGTTGGGTTCGTGAACTGTGTAAATTCATTTGAGCCGAAAATTCACTGGTTTTACCTGAAATGAAATCTTGCTTTTAGAAAGACACAGAGCCTGGGATTTAACTCTGTTTCTGAAGGAAAATACAGACCAGTGTTCTCATCCATGAAACACACTCTGTTTTAACGCAAGAATCATGCTCTTCTTTCCAGCGTCACCAATACAGCAAGAAATATGAGCATGCCCTGAAAAAAGAACTGTGTTTACTACTCATAAGGACCCTATCTAGTTCAACTATGCTCATGAACCTGATACAAACCACGGCCTCTCTTACATAGATGCGATTTAGTTAATAGTGAAAAACGTGTTGGTTTCGTGAACTGTGTAAATTCATTTGAGCCGATAATTCACTGGGTTTACCTGAAATGAACTCTTGCTTGTAGGAAGACACAGAGCCTGGGATTTAACTCTGTTTCTGAAGGAAAATACAGACCAGTGTTCTCATCCGTGAAACACACTCTGTTTTAACGCAAGAAGCATGCTCTTCTTTCCAGTGTCTGCAATACAGCAAGAAACATGAGCAAGCCCAGAATAAAAGAACTGTGTTTACTACTCATATGGAACATATCTAGTTCGACTATGCTTATAAAACTGATATAAACCAAAGTATCCCTTACATAGATGCTCTTTAGTTAATTTTGAAAATGGCATTGGGTTGGTGAACTGTGTAAATTTATTTGAACCAAAAATTCACTGGGTTTACCAAAAATGAACTCTTGCTTGTAGGAAGACACAGAGCCTAGGATTTAACTCCGTTTCTTAAGGGAAATTCAATCCAGTGTTCTCATCCATGAAACACACTCTGTTCAACACAAGAATCATGGTCTTCTTGGCAGCTTCTCCAAAACTGCAAGATACATGAGCAAGCCCAGATAAAAATGACTGTTTTCCTACTCATATGGAACATATCTAGTTTAACTCTGCTTATGAAACTGATACAAACCACAGTATCACTTACATAGATGCTCTTTAGTTAATTTTGATAATTGCGTTGGGTTGGTGAACTGTGTAAATTCATTTGAGCCGAAAATTCACTGAGTTTACCAGAAATGAACTCTTGCTTTTAGGAAGCCAATGACCCTGGGGTTTAACTCCATTTCTGAAGGGAAATTCAGACCAGTGTTCTCATTCATGAAACACACTCTGTTTTAACGCAAGAAGCATGCTCTTCTTTCAAGCATCTGCAATACAGCAAGAAACATGAGCATGCCCTGATAAAAAGAACTGTGTTTCCTACTCATACGGACCATATCTAGTTCAACTCTACTTATGAAACTGATACAAACCACGGCATCTCTTACACAGATGCTCTTTAGTTAACAGTGAGAATGGCAATGGTTTCATGAACTGTGTAAATTCATTTGAGCCGAAAATTCACTGGTTTTACCTGAAATGAATACTTGCTTGCAGGAAGACACAGAGCCTGGGATTTAACTCCGTTTCTGAAGGGAAAGTCAGACCAGTGTTCTCTTCCTTGAAACATACTCTATTTTAACGCAAGAAGCATGGTCTTCTTTTAAGAGTCTCCAATACAGCAAGAAACATGGTCACTCCCTTAAAAAAGAACCGTGTTTCCTACTCATATGGACCCTATCTAGTTCAACTCTGCTTATGAACCTTATACAAACCACGGCATCTGTTACATAGATGCTCTTTAGTTAATAGTGAGAATTACAATGGGTTCGGGAACTGTGTAAATTCATTTGAGCCAAAAATTCACTGGTTTTCGCTGAATGAAGTCTTGCCTATAGGAAGACACAGAGCCTGGGATTTCACTCCGTTTCTGAAGGGAAATTCAGACCAGTGTTCTCATCCATGAAACACACTCTGTTTAAAGGCAAGAAGCATGCTATTATTTCCAGTGTCTGCAATACGGCAAGAAACATGAGCAAGCCCAGAAAAAAAAAACGAACTGTGTTTCCTACTCATATGGAACATATCTAGTTCAACTGTGCTTATGAAACTGATACAAACCACAATATCACTTACATAGATACTCTTTAGTTAATGTTGAAAATCGCGTTGGGTTGGTGAACTGTGTAAATTGAACTGAGCCGAAAAATTTAATAGGTTTACCAGAAATGAACTCTTGCTTGTAGGAAGACACAGAACTTTTGATTTAACTCCGTTTCTGAAGGGAAATTCAAACCAGTGTTCTCATCCATGAAACACACTCTGTTCAACGCAATAATCATGCTCTTCTTTGCAGCTTCTCCAATACAGCAAGAAACATGAGCAAGCCCAGAAAAAAGGAACTGTGTTTCCTCCTCTAAGGGACTGTATCTAGTTCAACTCTGCTTATGAACCTGATACAAACTATGGCAACTCTTACATAGATGCTATTTAGTTAATAGTGAAAAACGTGTTGGGTTCGTGAACTGTGTAAATATACTTGAGCCAAAAATAACCTGGGTTTACCAGAAATGAACTCTTGTTTGTTAGGAAGACAAAGACCCTGGGGTTCAACTCCATTTCTCTAGGGAAATTCAGACCAGTGTTCTCATCCATGAAACACACTCTGTTTTAACACAAGAAGCATGCTCTTCTTTCCAGTGTCTGCAATACAGCAAGAAACATGAGCAAACCCAGAAAAAAAGAACTGTGTTTCTTACTCACATGGAACATATCTAGTTCAACTCTGCTTTTGAAACTCATGTAAACCACAGTATCCCTTACATAGATGCCCTTTAGTTAATTTAGAAAATAGCGTTGGGTTGGTGAACTGTGTAAATTAATTAGAGCCAAAAATTCACTGATTTTACCAGAAATGAACACTTGCTTGTTGAAAGACAAAGACCCTGGGGTTTAACTCCATTTCTTCAGGGAAATTCAAACCAGTGTTCTAATCAATGGTACACACTCTGTTCAATGCAAGAATTATGTTCTTCTTTGCAGCTTCTCCAATACAGCAAGAAGCATGAGCAAGCCCAGAAAAAAAGAACTGTGTTTCCTACTCATATGGACCGTGAATAGTTCAACTCTGCTTATGAAACTCATACAAACCACAGCTTCTGTTACATACATGCTGTTTAGTTAATAGTGAAAAACATGTTGGGTTCGTGAACTGTGTAAATTCATTTGAGCCGAAAATTCAAAGGGTTTACCAGAAATGAACTCTTGCTTGTAGGAAGACACAGAGCCTAGGATATAACTCTGTTTCTGAAGGCAAATTTAGAACAGTGTTCTCAACCATGAAACATACTCTGTTTTAACGCAAGAAGCATGCTCTTCTTTCCAGTGTTTGCAATACAGCAAGAAACATGTGCATGCCCTGAAAAAAAGAACTGTGTTTCCTACTCATACGGACCTTATCTAGTGCAACTCTGCTTTTGAAACTCATGTAAACCACAGCATCTGTTACATAGATGCTCTTTATTTAATAGTGAAAAACATGTTGGGTTCGTAAACTGTATAAATTCATTTGAGCCGAAAATTCACTGGTTTTACCTGAAATGAAATCTTGCTTTTAGGAAGACACAGAGCCTGGGGTTTAACTCTGTTTCTGAATGGAAATTGAGACCATTTTTCTCGTCCATGAAACACACTCTGTTTAAATGAAATAAGCCTGCTCTTCTTTCCAGTGTCTCCAATAGAGCAAGAAATAAGAGCATGCCCTGAAAAAAGAACTGTGTTTCCTTCTCATACAGACCCTATCTACTTTAACTCTGTCTATGAGACTGATACAAACCACGGCAACTCTTACATAGAGGCTATTTAGTTAATAGTGAAAAACGTGTTGGGTTCGTGAACTGTGTAAATACACTTGCGCCGAAAATTCACTGGGTTTACCAGAAATGAACTCTTGCTTGTAAGAAGACACAGAGCCTGGGATTTAACTCCGTTTCTTAAGGGAAATTCAATCCAGTGTTCTCATCCATGAAACACACTCTGTTCAACACAAGAATCATGGTCTTATTTACAGCTTCTCCAATACTGCAAGATACATGAGCAAGCCCAGAAAAAAATGACTGTTTTCCTACTCATATGGAATATTTCTAGTTTAACTCTTCTTATGGAACTGATGCAAACCACAGTATCACTTACATAGATGCTCTTTGGTTAATATTGAAACTCGTGTTTTGTTGGTGAACCTCGTAAATTCATTTGAGCCAAAAATTCACTGTGTTTACCATTAATGAACTCTTGCATTTAGGAAGCCAAAGACACTGGGGTTTAACTCCATTTCTGAAGGGAAATTCAGAGCAGTGTTCTCATTCATGAAACACACTCTGTTTTATCGCAAGAAGCATGCTCTTCTTTCAAGCATCTGCAATACAGCAAGAAACATGAGCATGCCCTGAAAAAAAGAACTGTGTTTCCTACTCATACGGACGATATCTAGTTCACCTCTACTGATGAAACTGATACAAATAACGGCATCTCTTAAACAGATGCTCTTTAGTTAAGAGTGAGAATAGCAATGGGTCGTGAACTGTGTAAATTCATTTGAGCCGAAAATTCACTGGTTTTACCTGAAATGAACTCTTGCTTGTAGGAAGACAAAGAGTCTGGATTTAACTCCGTTTCTGAAGGGAAATTCAGACCAGTGTTCTCATCCATGAAACACACTCTGTTTAAAGGCAAGAAGCATGCTCTTCTTTCCAGCGTCTGCAATACAGCTAGAATAATCTGCATGCCCAGAAAAAAAGAACTGTGTTTCCTATTCATACAGACCCTATCTAGTTTAACTCTGTGTATGAGACTGATACAAACCACGGCATCTCTTACATAGATGCTCTTTAGTTAATTGTGAGAATAGCAATGGGTTCAGGAACTGTGTAAATTCATTTGAGCCGAAAATTCACTGGTTTTACCTGAAATGAAATCTTGCTTGTAGGAAGACACAGAGCCTGGGATTTAACTCCGTTTCTGAAGGGAAATTCGGACCAGTGTTCTCATCCATGAAACACACTCTGTTTTAACACAAGATGCATGCTCTTCTTTCCAGTGTCTGCAATACAGCAAGAAACATGAGCAAACCCAGAAAAAAAGAACTGTGTTTCTTACTCACATGGAACATATCTAGTTCAACTCTGCTTTTGAAACTCATGTAAACTACAGTATCCCTTACATAGATGCTCTTTGGTTAATTTTGAAAATAGCGTTGGGTTGGTGAACTGTGTAAATTCATTAGAGCCAAAAATTCACTGTGTTTACCATTAATGAACTCTTGCTTTTAGGAAGCCAAAGACACTGGGGTTTAACTCCATTTCTGAAGGGAAATTCAGAGCAGTGTTCTCATTCATGAAACATACTCTGTTTTAACGCAAGAAGCATGCTCTTCTTTCAAGCATCTGCAATACAGCAAGAAACATGAGCATGCCCTGAAAAAAAGAACTGTGTTTCCTACTCATACGAATGATATCTAGTTCACCTCTACTTATGAAACTGATACAAACAACGGCATCTCTTAAACAGATGCTCTTTAGTTAATAGTGAGAATAGCAATGGGTTCGTGAACTGTGTACATTCATTTGAGCCGAAAATTCACTGGTTTTACCTGAAATGAACTCTTGCTTGTAGGAAGACACAGAGTCTGGATTTAACTCCATTTCTGAAGGGAAATTCAGACCAGTGTTCTCATCCATGAAACACACTCTGTTTAAAGGCAAGAAGCATGCTCTTCTTTCCAGCATCTGCAATACAGCTATAATCATCTGCATGCCCAGAAAAAAAGAACTGTGTTTCCTACTCATACAGACCCTATCTACTTTAACTCTGTCTATGAGACTGATACAAACCACGGCATCTCTTACATAGATGCTCTTTAGTTAATAGTGAGAATAGAAATGGGTTCGTGAACTGTGTAAATTCATTTGAGCTGAAAATTCACTGGTTTTACCTGAAATGACTCTTGCTTGTAGGAAGACACAGAGCCTGGGATTTAACTCCGTTTCTAAAGGAAAATTCAGACAAGTGTTCTCATCCATGAAACACACTCTGTTTTAACACAAGAAGCATGCTCTTTTTTCCACTGTCTGCAATACAGCAAGAAACATGAGCAAGCCCAGAAAAAAAGAACTGTGTTTCCTACTCATACGGACCGTATCTAGTTCAACTCTGCTTATGAAACTCATACAAACCACAGCATCTGTTACATAGATGCTCTTTAGTGAATTTTGAAAATCGCGTTGGTTTTGTGAACTATGTGAATTCATTTGAGCCAAAAATTCACTGGGTTTAACAGAAATGTAGTCTTGCTTGTGGAAGACACAGAGTCTGTGATTTAACTCCATTTTTGAAAGGAAATTCAGACCAGTGTTCTCATCCATGAAACACACTCTTTATAAATTCAAGAATCATGCTCTTCTTTGCAGCTTCTCCAATGCAGCAAGAAACATGAGCATGCCCTGAAAAAAGAACTGTATTTCCTACTCATACGGACCCTATCCTGTTCAACTCTGCTTATGAACCTGATACAAACCACGGCATCTCTTACATAGATGCTATTTAGTTAATAGTGAAAATCGTGTTGGATTCGTGAACTGGGTAAATTCATTTGAGCCGATAATTCACTGAGTTTACCAGAAATGAACACTTGCTTGTGGAAGACACAGAGTCTGTGATTTAATTCCATTTTGGAAGGGAAAAAAAGACCAGTGTTCTCATCCATGAAACACACTCTTTATAAATTCAAGAAGCATGCTCTTCTTTGCAGCTTCTCCAATACAGCAAGAAACATGAGCATGCCCAGAAAAAAAGTACTGTGTTTCCTACTCATATGGACCATAACTAGTTTAACTCTGCGTATGAAACTGATACAAACAACGGCATCACTTACATAGATGCTCTTTAGTTAATAGTGAAAAACGTGTTGGGTTCGTGAACTGTGTAAAACATTTGAGCCGAAAATTCACTGTGTGTAGCATAAATGAACTCTTGCTTGTAGGATTACACAGATCCTGGGGTTTAAGTGCGTTTCAGAATTGAAATTCAGACTCCTGTTATCATCCATGACACACCCTCTGTTTTAAGGCAAGAAACATGCATTTATATCCAGCGTCTGCAATACAGCAAGAAACATGAGCATGCCCAGAAAAAAAGAACTGGGTTTCCTACTCATACGGACCATATCTAGTTCAACTCTGCTTATTAAACTCATACCAACCACAGTATCACTTACATAGATGCTGTTTAGTTAATAGTGAAAATCGCGTTGGGTTGGTGAACTGTGTAAATTCTGTTGAGACGAAAATTCACCGGGTTTAACAGAAATGAACTCTTGCTTATAGGATGACACAGAGCCTGGGGTTTAACAGAAATGAACTCTTGCTTATAGGATGACACAGAGCCTGGGGTTTAACACCATTTCTGAAGGAAAATTCAGACCAGTGTTCTCATCCATGAAACACACTCTGCTTTAACGCAAGTAGCACGCTTTTCTTTCAAGCATCTGCAATACATCAGAAACATGAGCATGCCCTGAAAAAAAGAACTGTATTTCCTACTCATACAGACAATATCTAGTTCAACTCTGCTTATGAAACTGATACATACCACGGTATCTCTTACATAGATACTGTTTAGTTAATAGTGAGAATAGCAATGGGTTCGGGAACTGTGTAAGTTCATTTGAGCCAAAAATTCACTGGTTTTACCTTAAATCAAAACTTACTTTTAGGAAGACACTGTGCCTGGGATTTAACTCCGTTTCTGAAGGGAAATACAGACCAGTGTTCTCATCCATGAAACACACTCTGCTTTAACGCAAGCAGCACGCTTTTCTTTCAAGCATCTGCAATACATCAGAAACATGAGCATGCCCTGAAAAAAAGAACTGTATTTCCTACTCATACAGACAATATCTAGTTCAACTCTGCTTATGAAACTGATACATACCACGGTATCTCTTACATAGATACTGTTTAGTTAATAGTGAGAATAGCAATGGATTCGGGAACTGTGTAAGTTCATTTGAGCCAAAAATTCACTGGTTTTACCTTAAATCAAAACTTACTTTTAGGAAGACACAGTGCCTGGGATTTAACTCCGTTTCTGAAGGGAAATACAGACCAGTGTTCTCATCCATGAAACACACTCTGTTTTAATGCAAGCAGTACGCTTTTCTTTCAAGCATCTGCAATACATCAGAAACATGAGCATGCCCTGAAAAAAAGAACTGTGTTTCCTACTCATATGGAACATATCTAGTTCAACTGTGCTTAGGAAACTGATACAAACCACAATATCACTTACATAGATACTCTTTAGTTAATTTTGAAAATCTCGTTGAGTTGGTGAACTGTGTAAATTGAACTGAGCCGAAAAATTTAATAGGTTTACCAGAAATGAACTCTTGCTTGTTGGAAGACACAGAACTTGTGATTTAACTCCATTTCTGAAGGGAAATTCAAACCAGTGTTCTCCTCCATGAAACACACTCTGTTCAACGCAATAATCATGCTCTTCTTTGCAGCTTCTCCAATACAGCAAGAAACATGAGCAAGCCCAGAAAAAAGGAACTGTGTTTCCTCCTCTAAGGGACTGTATCTAGTTCAACTCTGCTTATGAACCTGATACAAACTACGGCAACTCTTACATAGATGCTATTTAGTTAATAGTGAAAAACGTGTTGGGTTCGTGAACTGTGTAAATATACTTGAGCCAAAAATAACCTGGGTTTACCAGAAATGAACTCTTGTTTGTTAGGAAGACAAAGACCCTGGGGTTTAACTCCATTTCTCTAGGGAAATTCAGACCAGTGTTCTCATCCATGAAACACATGCTGATTTAACGCAATAAGCATGCTCTTCTTTCAAGCATCTGCAATAGAGCAAGAAACATGAGCAAGCCCTGAAATAAAGCAATGTGTTTTGTACTCATACGGACCATATCTAGTTCAACTCCACTTATGAAACTGATACAAACCACAGCATCTCTTACATAGATGCTCTTTAGTTAATAGTGAGAATAGCAATGGGTTCGGGAACTGTGTAAATTCATTTGAGCCGAAAATTCACTGGTTTTACCTGAAATGAAATCTTGCTTGTAGGAAGACACAGAGCCTGGGATTTAACTCCGTTTCTGGAGGGAAATTCAGAGCAGTGTTCTCATCCATGAAACACACTCTGTTTTAACGCAAGAAGCATGCTCTTCTTTCCAGTGTCTGCAATACAGCAAGAAACATGAGCAAACCCAGAAAAAAAGAACTGTGTTTCTTACTCACATGGAACATATCTAGTTCAACTCTGCTTTTGAAACTCATGTAAACCACAGTATCCCTTACATAGATGCCCTTTAGTTAATTTAGAAAATAGCGTTGGGTTGGTGAACTGTGTAAATTCATTAGAGCCAAAAATTCACTGATTTTACCAGAAATGAACACTTGCTTGTTGGAAGACAAAGACCCTGGGGATTAACTCCATTTCTTCAGGGAAATTCAAACCAGTGTTCTAATCCATGGTACACACTCTGTTCAATGCAAGAATTATGCTCTTCTTTGCAGCCTCTCCAATACAGCAAGAAACATGAGCAAGCCCAGAAAAAAAGAACTGTGTTTCCTACTCATATGGACCGTGTATAGTTCAACTCTGCTTATGAAACTCATACAAACCACAGCTTCTGTTACATACATGCTGTTTAGTTAATAGTGAAAAACATATTGGGTTCGTGAACTGTGTAAATTCATTTGAGCCGAAAATTCAAAGGGTTTACCAGAAATGAACTCTTGCTTGTAGGAAGACACAGAGCCTAGGATATAACTCTGTTTCTGAAGGCAAATTTAGAACAGTGTTCTCAACCATGAAACATACTCTGTTTTAACGCAAGAAGCATGCTCTTCTTTCCAGTGTTTGCAATACAGCAAGAAACATGTGCATGCCCTGAAAAAAAGAACTGTGTTTCCTACTCATACGGACCTTATCTAGTGCAACTCTGCTTTTGAAACTCATGTAAACCACAGCATCTGTTACATAGATGCTCTTTAGTTAATAGTGAAAAACATGTTGGGTTCGTGAACTGTGTAAATTCATTTGAGCCGAAAATTCACTGGTTTTACCTGAAATGAAATCTTGCTTTTAGGAAGACACAGAGCCTGGGGTTTAACTCTGTTTCTGAACGGAAATTGAGACCATTTTTCTCGTCCATGAAACACACTCTGTTTAAATGAAATAAGCCTGCTCTTCTTTCCAGTGTCTCCAATAGAGCAAGAAATAAGAGCATGCCCTGAAAAAAGAACTGTGTTTCCTACTCATACAGACCCTATCTACTTTAACTCTGTCTATGAGACTGATACAAACCACGGCATCTCTTACATAGATGCTCTTTAGTTAATAGTGATTATAGAAATGGGTTCGTGAACTGTGTAAATTCATTTGAGCTGAAAATTCACTGGTTTTACCTGAAATGACTCTTGCTTGTAGGAAGACACAGAGCCTGGGTTTTAACTCCGTTTCTGAAGGAAAATTCAGACAAGTGTTCTCATCTATGAAACACACTCTGTTTTAACACAAGAAGCATGCTCTTTTTTCCACTGTCTGCAATACTGCAAGAAACATGAGCAAGCCCAGAAAAAAAGAACTGTGTTTCCTACTCATACGGACCATATCTAGTTCAACTCTGCTTATGAAACTCATACAAACCACAGCATCTGTTACATAGATGCTCTTTAGTGAATTTTGAAAATCGCGTTGGTTTTGTGAACTATGTGAATTCATTTGAGCCAAAAATTCACTGGGTTTAACAGAAATGTAGTCTTGCTTGTGGAAGACACAGAGTCTGTGATTTAACTCCATTTTTGAAGGGAAATTCAGACCAGTGTTCTCATCCATGAAACACACTCTTTATAAATTCATGAATCATGCTCTTCTTTGCAGCTTCTCCAATGCAGCAAGAAACATGAGCATGCCCTGAAAAAAGAACTGTATTTCCTACTCATACGGACCCTATCCTGTTCAACTCTGCTTATGAACCTGATACAAACCACGGCATCTCTTACATAGATGCTATTTAGTTAATAGTGAAAATCGTGTTGGGTTCGTGAACTGGGTAAATTCATTTGAGCCGATAATTCACTGAGTTTACCAGAAATGAACACTTGCTTGTGGAAGACACAGAGTCTGTGATTTAATTCCATTTTGGAAGGGAAAAAAAGACCAGTGTTCTCATCCATGAAACACACTCTTTATAAATTCAAGAAGCATGCTCTTCTTTGCAGCTTCTCCAATACAGCAAGAAACATGAGCATGCCCAGAAAAAAAGTACTGTGTTTCCTACTCATATGGACCATAACTAGTTTAACTCTGCGTATGAAACTGATACAAACAACGGCATCACTTACATAGATGCTCTTTAGTTAATAGTGAAAAACGTGTTGGGTTCGTGAACTGTGTAAAACATTTGAGCCGAAAATTCACTGTGTGTAGCATAAATGAACTCTTGCTTGTAGGATTACACAGATCCTGGGGTTTAAGTGCGTTTCAGAATTGAAATTCAGACTCCTGTTATCATCCATGACACACCCTCTGTTTTAAGGCAAGAAACATGCATTTATATCCAGCGTCTGCAATACAGCAAGAAACATGAGCATGCCCAGAAAAAAAGAACTGGGTTTCCTACTCATACGGACCATATCTAGTTCAACTCTGCTTATTAAACTCATACCAACCACAGTATCACTTACATAGATGCTGTTTAGTTAATAGTGAAAATCGCGTTGGGTTGGTGAACTGTGTAAATTCTGTTGAGACGAAAATTCACCGGGTTTAACAGAAATGAACTCTTGCTTATAGGATGACACAGAGCCTGGGGTTTAACACCATTTCTGAAGGAAAATTCAGACCAGTGTTCTCATCCATGAAACACACTCTGTTTTAACGCAAGCAGCACGCTTTTCTTTCAACCATCTGCAATACATCAGAAACATGAGCATGCCCTGAAAAAAAGAACTGTGTTTCCTACTCATACGGACCATATCTACCTCTAGTTCAACTCTACTTATGAAACTGATACAAACAACGGCATCTCTTACACAGATGCTCTTTAGTTAATAGTGAGAATAGCAATGGTTTCATGAACTGTGTAAATTCATTTGAGCCGAAAATTCACTGGTTTTACCTGAAATGAATACTTGCTTGCAGGAAGACACAGAGCCTGGGATTTAACTCCGTTTCTGAAGGGAAAGTCAGACCAGTGTTCTCTTCCTTGAAACATACTCTATTTTAACGCAAGAAGCATGGTCTTCTTTTAAGAGTCTCCAATACAGCAAGAAACATGGTCACTCCCTTAAAAAAGAACCGTGTTTCCTACTCATATGGACCCTATCTAGTTCAACTCTGCTTATGAACCTTATACAAACCACGGCATCTGTTACATAGATGCTCTTTAGTTAATAGTGAGAATTACAATGGGTTCGGGAACTGTGCAAATTCATTTGAGCCAAAAATTCACTGGTTTTCGCTGAATGAAGTCTTGCCTATAGGAAGACACAGAGCCTGGGATTTCACTCCGATTCTGAAGGGAAATTCAGACCAGTGTTCTCATCCATGAAACACACTCTGTTTAAATGCAAGAAGCATGCTATTATTTCCAGTGTCTGCAATACGGCAAGAAACATGAGCAAGCCCAGAAAAAAAAACGAACTGTGTTTCCTACTCATATGGAACATATCTAGTTCAACTGTGCTTATGAAACTGATACAAACCACAATATCACTTACATAGATACTCTTTAGTTAATTTTGAAAATCGCGTTGGGTTGGTGAACTGTGTAAATTGAACTGAGCCGAAAAATTTAATAGGTTTACCAGAAATGAACTCTTGCTTGTAGGAAGACACAGAACTTGGGATTTAACTCCGTTTCTGAAGGGAAATTCAAACCAGTGTTCTCATCCATGAAACACACTCTGTTCAACGCAATAATCATGCTCTTCTTTGCAGCTTCTCCAATACAGCAAGAAACATGAGCAAGCCCAGAAAAAAGGAACTGTGTTTCCTCCTCTAAGGGACTGTATCTAGTTCAACTCTGCTTATGAACCTGATACAAACTACGGCAACTCTTACATAGATGCTATTTAGTTAATAGTGAAAAACGTGTTGGGTTCGTGAACTGTGTAAATATACTTGAGCCAAAAATAACCTGGGTTTACCAGAAATGAACTCTTGTTTGTTAGGAAGACAAAGACCCTGGGGTTTAACTCCATTTCTCTAGGGAAATTCAGACCAGTGTTCTCATCCATGAAACACATGCTGATTTAACGCAATAAGCATGCTCTTCTTTCAAGCATCTGCAATAGAGCAAGAAACATGAGCAAGCCCTGAAATAAAGCAATGGGTTTCGTACTCATACGGACCATATCTAGTTCAACTCCACTTATGAAACTGATACAAACCACAGCATCTCTTACATAGATGCTCTTTAGTTAATAGTGAGAATAGCAATGGGTTCGGGAACTGTGTAAATTCATTTGAGCCGAAAATTCACTGGTTTTACCTGAAATGAAATCTTGCTTGTAGGAAGACACAGAGCCTGGGATTTAACTCCGTTTCTGGAGGGAAATTCAGACCAGTGTTCTCATCCATGAAACACACTCTGTTTTAACGCAAGAAGCATGCTCTTCTTTCCAGTGTCTGCAATACAGCAAGAAACATGAGCAAACCCAGAAAAAAAGAACTGTGTTTCTTACTCACATGGAACATATCTAGTTCAACTCTGCTTTTGAAACTCATATAAACCACAGTATCCCTTACATAGATGCCCTTTAGTTAATTTAGAAAATAGCGTTGGGTTGGTGAACTGTGTAAATTCATTAGAGCCAATAATTCACTGATTTTACCAGAAATGAACACTTGCTTGTTGGAAGACAAAGACCCTGGGGATTAACTCCATTTCTTCAGGGAAATTCAAACCAGTGTTCTAATCCATGGTACACACTCTGTTCAATGCAAGAATTATGCTCTTCTTTGCAGCTTCTCCAATACAGCAAGAAACATGAGCAAGCCCAGAAAAAAAGAACTGTGTTTCCTACTCATATGGACCGTGTATAGTTCAACTCTGCTTATGAAACTCATACAAACCACAGCTTCTGTTACATACATGCTGTTTAGTTAATAGTGAAAAACATGTTGGGTTCGTGAACTGTGTAAATTCATTTGAGCCGAAAATTCAAAGGGTTTACCAGAAATGAACTCTTGCTTGTAGGAAGACACAGAGCCTGGGATATAACTCTGTTTCTGAAGGCAAATTTAGAACAGTGTTCTCAACCATGAAACATACTCTGTTTTAACGCAAGAAGCATGCTCTTCTTTCCAGTGTTTGCAATACAGCAAGAAACATGTGCATGCCCTGAAAAAAAGAACTGTGTTTCCTACTCATACGGACCTTATCTAGTGCAACTCTGCTTTTGAAACTCATGTAAACCACAGCATCTGTTACATAGATGCTCTTTAGTTAATAGTGAAAAACATGTTGGGTTCGTGAACTGTGTAAATTCATTTGAGCCGAAAATTCACTTGTTTTACCTGAAATGAAATCTTGCTTTTAGGAAGACACAGAGCCTGGGGTTTAACTCTGTTTCTGAACGGAAATTGAGACCATTTTTCTCGTCCATGAAACACACTCTGTTTAAATGAAATAAGCCTGCTCTTCTTTCCAGTGTCTCCAATAGAGCAAGAAATAAGAGCATGCCCTGAAAAAAGAACTGTGTTGCCTACTCATACGGCCCATATCTAGTTCAACTCTGCTTTTGAACCTGATACAAACTTCGGCAACTCTTACATAGAGGCTATTTAGTTAATAGTGAAAAACGTGTTGGGTTCGTGAACTGTGTAAATACACTGGCGCCGAAAATTCACTGGGTTTACCAGAAATGAACTCTTGCTTGTAAGAAGACACAGAGCCTGGGATTTAACTCCGTTTCTTAAGGGAAATTCAATCCAGTGTTCTCATCCATGAAACACACTCTGTTCAACACAAGAATCATGGTCTTATTTACAGCTTCTCCAATACTGCAAGATACATGAGCAAGCCCAGAAAAAAATGACTGTTTTCCTACTCATATGGAATATTTCTAGTTTAACTCTGCTTATGGAACTGATGCAAACCACAGTATCACTTACATAGATGCTCTTTGGTTAATTTTGAAACTCGTGTTTTGTTGGTGAACTGCGTAAATTCATTTGAGCCGAAAATTCACTGTGTTTACCATTAATGTACTCTTGCTTTTAGGAAGCCAAAGACACTGGGGTTTAACTCCATTTCTGAAGGGAAATTCAGAGCAGTGTTCTCATTCATGAAACACACTCTGTTTTATCGCAAGAAGCATGCTCTTCTTTCAAGCATCTGCAATACAGCAAGAAACATGAGCATGCCCTGAAAAAAAGAACTGTGTTTCCTACTCATACAGACTCTATCTAGTTTAACTCTGTGTATGAGACTGATACAAACCACGGCATCTCTTACATAGATGCTCTTTAGTTAATAGTGAGAATAGCAATGGGTTCAGGAACTGTGTAAATTCATTTGAGCCGAAAATTCACTGGTTTTACCTGAAATGAAATCTTGCTTGTAGGAAGACACAGAGCCTGGGATTTAACTCCGTTTCTGAAGGGAAATTCGGACCAGTGTTCCCATCCATGAAACACACTCTGTTTTAACGCAAGAAGCATGCTCTTCTTTCCAGTGTCTGCAATACAGCAAGAAACATGAGCAAACCCAGAAAAAAAGAACTGTGTTTCTTACTCACATGGAACATATCTAGTTCAACTCTGCTTTTGAAACTCATGTAAACCACAGTATCCCTTACATAGATGCTCTTTGGTTAATTTTGAAAATAGCGTTGGGTTGGTGAACTGTGTAAATTCATTAGAGCCAAAAATTCACTGTGTTTACCATTAATGAACTCTTGCTTTTAGGAAGCCAAAGACACTGGGGTTTAACTCCATTTCTGAAGGGAAATTCAGAGCAGTGTTCTCATTCATGAAACACACTCTGTTTTAACGCAAGAAGCATGCTCTTCTTTCAAGCATCTGCAATACAGCAAGAAACATGAGCATGCCCTGAAAAAAAGAACTGTGTTTCCTACTCATACAGACCGTATCTAGTTCAACTCTGCTTATGAAACTCATACAAACCACAGCATCTGTTACATAGATGCTCTTTAGTGAATTTTGAAAATCGCGTTGGTTTTGTGAACTATGTGAATTCATTTGAGCCAAAAATTCATTGGGTTTAACAGAAATGTAGTCTTGCTTGTGGAAGACACAGAGTCTGTGATTTAACTCCATTTTTGAAGGGAAATTCAGACCAGTGTTCTCATCCATGAAACACACTCTTTATAAATTCAAGAATCATGCTCTTCTTTGCAGCTTCTCCTATGCAGCAAGAAACATGAGCATGCCCTGAAAAAAGAACTGTATTTCCTATTCATACGGACCCTATCCTGTTCAACTCTGCTTATGAACCTGATACAAACCACGGCATCTCTTACATAGATGCTATTTAGTTAATAGTGAAAATCGTGTTGGGTTCGTGAACTGGGTAAATTCATTTGAGCCGATAATTCACTGAGTTTACCAGAAATGAACACTTGCTTGTGGAAGACACAGAGTCTGTGATTTAATTCCATTTTGGAAGGGAAAAAAAGACCAGTGTTCTCATCCATGAAACACACTCTTTATAAATTCAAGAAGCATGCTCTTCGTTGCAGCTTCTCCAATACAGCAAGAAACATGAGCATGCCCAGAAAAAAGTACTGTGTTTCCTACTCATATGGACCATAACTAGTTTAACTCTGCGTATGAAACTGATACAAACAATGGCATCACTTACATAGATGCTCTTTAGTTAATAGTGAAAAACGTGTTGGGTTCGTGAACTGTGTAAAACTTTTGAGCCGAAAATTCACTGTGTGTAGCATAAATGAACTCTTGCTTGTAGGATTACACAGATCCTGGGGTTTAAGTGCGTTTCAGAATTGAAATTCAGACTCCTGTTATCATCCATGACACACCCTCTGTTTTAAGGCAAGAAACATGCATTTATATCCAGCGTCTGCAATACAGCAAGAAACATGAGCATGCCCAGAAAAAAAGAACTGGGTTTCCTACTCATACGGACCATATCTAGTTCAACTCTGCTTATTAAACTCATACCAACCACAGTATCACTTACATAGATGCTGTTTAGTTAATAGTGAAAATCGCGTTGGGTTGGTGAACTGTGTAAATTCTGTTGAGACGAAAATTCACCGGGTTTAACAGAAATGAACTCTTGCTTATAGGATGACACAGAGCCTGGGGTTTAACACCATTTCTGAAGGAAAATTCAGACCAGTGTTCTCATCCATGAAACACACTCTGTTTTAACGCAAGCAGCACGCTTTTCTTTCAAGCATCTGCAATACTTCAGAAACATGAGCATGCCCTGAAAAAAAGAACTGTGTTTCCTACTGATACAGACAATATCTAGTTCAACTCTGCTTATGAAACTGATACATACCACGGTATCTCTTACATAGATACTCTTTAGTTAATAGTGAGAATAGCAATGGGTTCGGGAACTGTGTAAGTTCATTTGAGCCAAAAATTCACTGGTTGTACCTTAAATCAAAACTTACTTTTAGGAAGACACAGTGCCTGGGATTTAACTCCGTTTCTGAAGGGAAATACAGACCAGTGTTCTCATCCATGAAACACACTCTGTTTTAATGCAAGAAGCATGCTCTTCTTTCAAGCATCTGCAATACAGCAAGAAACAAGAGCATGCTCTGAAAAAAAGAACTGTTTTTCCTACTCATACGGACGATATCTAGTTCAACTCTGCTTATGAAACTGATACAAACCACGGCATCTCTTACATAGATGCTCGTTAGTTAATAGTGAGAATAGCAATGGGTTCGTGAACTGTGTAAATTCCTTTCAGGCGAAAATTCACTGGTTTTTCCTAAAATGGACTCTTGCTTGTAGGAAGACACAAGCCTGGGATTTAACTCCGTTTCTTAAGGGAAATTCAGAACAGTGTTCTCTTCCATGAAATACACTCTGTTTTAATGCAAGAAGCATGCTTTTCTTTCCAGTGTCTGCCATACATCATGAAATATTTTCAAGCCCAGAAAAAAAGAACTGTGTTTCCTACTCATATGGAACTTGTCTAGTTCAACTATGCTTTTGAAACTGATACAAACCACAGTATCACTTACATAGATGCTCTTTAGTTAATTTTGAAAATTGCGTTGGGTTGGTGAACTGTGTAAATTCATTTGAGCCGAAAATTCACTGGTTTTACCACAAAAGAACTCTTCATTGTAGGAAGACACAGATCCTGGGATTTGACTCCGTTTTTGAAGGGAAATTCAGACAAGTGTTCTTATCCATGAAACACACTCTGTTCAACGCAAGAATCATGCTCTTCTTTGCACCTTCTCCAATACTGCAAGAAACATGAGCAAGCTCAGAAGAAAAGAACTGTGTTTCCTACTCATATGGAACATATCTAGTTCAACTCTGCTTAGGAAACTGATACAAACCACAGTATAACTTACATAGATTCTCTTTAGTTAATTTTGAAAATCGCGTTGGGTTGGTGAACTGTGTAAATTCATTTGAGACAAAAATGCACAGGGTTTAGCACAAATGAACTCTTGCTTGTAGGAAGACAAAGACCATGGTTTTTAACTCCATTTCTGAAGGGAAATTCAGATCAGTGTTCTCATCCATGAAACACATCTGTTTAAACGCAAGAACCAGGCTCTTCTTTCCAGCATCCGCAATACAGCGACAATCATCTGCATGCCCAGAAAAAAAGAACTGTGTTCCGTACTCATACGGACCGTATCTAGTTCAACTCTGCTTATGAAACTCATACAAACGACAGCATCTGTTACATAAATGCTCTTTAGTTAATAAATCAGAAATGTGTTGGGTCGTGAACTGTGTAAATTCATTTGACCACAAAATACAGTGGGTTTTCCAGGAATTACCTCTTGCTTGTAGGAAGACACAGATGCTCTGGTTTAATTCCATTTCTGATGGGAAATACAGACCAGTGTTCTCATCCATGAAACAGACTCTGTTTTAACACAAGAAGCATGCTCTTCATTCCAGTGCCCGCAATACAGCAAGAAACATGAACAAGCCCAGAAAAAAATAACTGTGTTTCCTAATCATACAACCATATCTAGTTCAACTCTGCTTATGAAACTGATACAAAACACAGCTCCTGTTAAATAAATGCTCTTTAGTTAATAGTGAGAAACGCGTTGGGTTCATGAACTGTGTTAATTCTTTTGAGCCGCAAATTCACTGGTTTTACCAGAAATGAACTCTTGCTTGTAGGAAAACACAATTCCTCTGGTTTAACCCCATTTGTGAAGGGAAATTCAGACCAGTGTTCTCCTCCATGAAACACATTCAGTTTTAACGCAAGAAGCATTCTGTTCTTTCCAACATCTCCAATACAGCCAGAAACATGAGCAAGCCCAGAAACAAGAACTGTGTTTCCTACTCATATGGAGCATATATAGTTCAACTCTGCTTATGAAACAGATACAAAGCACATCTCCTGTTAAATAAAAGCTCTTTAGTTAATAGTGAGAAACGCGTTTGTTATGTGAACTGTGTAAATTAATTTTAGCCGAAAATAACTGGGTTTAGCAATTAAATGACCTCTTGCTTGTAGGAAGACACGGATCCTGGATCTTAAATCCATTTCAGAAGGGAAATTCAGACCTGTGTTCTCATCCATTAAACACACTCTGTTTTAACGCAAGAAGCATGCTCTTCTTTCTAAGTCTCCAATACAGCAAGAAACATGAGCTAGCCCAGAAATAAGGAATTGTGCTTCCTACTCATATGGACCATATATAGTTCAACCCTTATCATGAAACTGATAAAAACCACAGCTCCTGTTTAATAAATTCGCTTTGGTTAATAGTGAGAAACGCGTGGGGTTTGTGAACTTTGTAAATTCATTTTAGCCGTAAATTAACTGGGTTTACCAGAAATGACCTGTTTCTTGTAGGAAGACACAGTTTCTGTGGTTTAACTCCATTCCTGAAGGGAAAATCATACATGTGTTCTCATCCACGCAACACACTCTATTTTAACACAAGAAGCATGCTCTACTTTCTAAGTCTCCAATACAGCAAGAAACATGAGCCAGGCCAGAAAAAGGGAACTGTGTTTCCTACTGTTATGGACCATATACAGTTCTACTCTTATGATGAAATTGAAAAAAACCACAGCGCCTGTGAAATAAATGCTCTTTAGTTAATAGTGAGAAACGCTTTGGTTTTGTGATCTGTGTAAATTCATTTGAGCCTCAAATTCACTCGGTTTACCAGAAATGACCTCTTGCTTGAAGGAGGACACAATTCTTGTGGTTTAACTCCATTTCTGAAGGGAAATTCAGACCAGTGTTCTCATCCATGAAACACACTATGTTTTAACACAAGAAGCATGCTCTTCTTTCCAGTGTCTGCAATACAGCAAGAAACATGAGCAAACCCAGAAAAAAAGAACTGTGTTTCTTACTCACATGGAACATATCTAGTTCAACTCTGCTTTTGAAACTCATGTAAACTACAGTATCCCTTACATAGATGCTCTTTGGTTAATTTTGAAAATAGCGTTGGGTTGGTGAACTGTGTAAATTCATTAGAGCCAAAAATTCACTGTGTTTACCATTAATGAACTCTTGCTTTTAGGAAGCCAAAGACACTGGGGTTTAACTCCATTTCTGAAGGGAAATTCAGAGCAGTGTTCTCATTCATGAAACATACTCTGTTTTAACGCAAGAAGCATGCTCTTCTTTCAAGCATCTGCAATACAGCAAGAAACATGAGCATGCCCTGAAAAAAAGAACTGTGTTTCCTACTCATACGGATGATATCTAGTTCACCTCTACTTATGAAACTGATACAAACAACGGCATCTCTTAAACTGATGCTCTTTAGTTAATAGTGAGAATAGCAATGGGTTCGTGAACTGTGTACATTCATTTGAGCCGAAAATTCACTGGTTTTACCTGAAATGAACTCTTGCTTGTTGGAAGACAAAGACCCTGGGGATTAACTCCATTTCTTCAGGGAAATTCAAACCAGTGTTCTCATCCATGAAACACACTCTGTTTAAAGGCAAGAAGCATGCTCTTCTTTCCAGCATCTGCAATACAGCTATAATCATCTGCATGCCCAGAAAAAAAGAACTGTGTTTCCTACTCATACAGACCCTATCTACTTTAACTCTGTCTATGAGACTGATACAAACCACGGCATCTCTTACGTAGATGCTCTTTAGTTAATAGTGAGAATAGAAATGGGTTCGTGAACTGTGTAAATTCATTTGAGCTGAAAATTCACTGGTTTTACCTGAAATGACTCTTGCTTGTAGGAAGACACAGAGCCTGGGATTTAACTCCGTTTCTAAAGGAAAATTCAGACAAGTGTTCTCATCCATGAAACATACTCTGTTTTAACGCAAGAAGCATGCTCTTCTTTCCAGTGTTTGCAATACAGCAAGAAACATGTGCATGCCCTGAAAAAAAGAACTGTGTTTCCTACTCATACGGACCTTATCTAGTGCAACTCTGCTTTTGAAACACATGTAAACCACAGCATCTGTTACATAGATGCTCTTTAGTTAATAGTGAAAAACATGTTGGGTTCGTGAACTGTGTAAATTCATTTGAGCCGAAAATTCACTTGTTTTACCTGAAATGAAATCTTGCTTTTAGGAAGACACAGAGCCTGGGGTTTAACTCTGTTTCTGAACGGAAATTGAGACCATTTTTCTCGTCCATGAAACACACTCTGTTTAAATGAAATAAGCCTGCTCTTCTTTCCAGTGTCTCCAATAGAGCAAGAAATAAGAGCATGCCCTGAAAAAAGAACTGTGTTTCCTACTCATACAGACCCTATCTACTTTAACTCTGTCTATGAGACTGATACAAACCACGGCATCTCTTACATAGATGCTCTTTAGTTAATAGTGATTATAGAAATGGGTTCGTGAACTGTGTAAATTCATTTGAGCTGAAAATTCACTGGTTTTACCTGAAATGACTCTTGCTTGTAGGAAGACACAGAGCCTGGGTTTTAACTCCGTTTCTGAAGGAAAATTCAGACAAGTGTTCTCATCTATGAAACACACTCTGTTTTAACACAAGAAGCATGCTCTTTTTTCCACTGTCTGCAATACTGCAAGAAACATGAGCAAGCCCAGAAAAAAAGAACTGTGTTTCCTACTCATACGGACCATATCTAGTTCAACTCTGCTTATGAAACTCATACAAACCACAGCATCTGTTACATAGATGCTCTTTAGTGAATTTTGAAAATCGCGTTGGTTTTGTGAACTATGTGAATTCATTTGAGCCAAAAATTCACTGGGTTTAACAGAAATGTAGTCTTGCTTGTGGAAGACACAGAGTCTGTGATTTAACTCCATTTTTGAAGGGAAATTCAGACCAGTGTTCTCATCCATGAAACACACTCTTTATAAATTCATGAATCATGCTCTTCTTTGCAGCTTCTCCAATGCAGCAAGAAACATGAGCATGCCCTGAAAAAAGAACTGTATTTCCTACTCATACGGACCCTATCCTGTTCAACTCTGCTTATGAACCTGATACAAACCACGGCATCTCTTACATAGATGCTATTTAGTTAATAGTGAAAATCGTGTTGGGTTCGTGAACTGGGTAAATTCATTTGAGCCGATAATTCACTGAGTTTACCAGAAATGAACACTTGCTTGTGGAAGACACAGAGTCTGTGATTTAATTCCATTTTGGAAGGGAAAAAAAGACCAGTGTTCTCATCCATGAAACACACTCTTTATAAATTCAAGAAGCATGCTCTTCTTTGCAGCTTCTCCAATACAGCAAGAAACATGAGCATGCCCAGAAAAAAAGTACTGTGTTTCCTACTCATATGGACCATAACTAGTTTAACTCTGCGTATGAAACTGATACAAACAACGGCATCACTTACATAGATGCTCTTTAGTTAATAGTGAAAAACGTGTTGGGTTCGTGAACTGTGTAAAACATTTGAGCCGAAAATTCACTGTGTGTAGCATAAATGAACTCTTGCTTGTAGGATTACACAGATCCTGGGGTTTAAGTGCGTTTCAGAATTGAAATTCAGACTCCTGTTATCATCCATGACACACCCTCTGTTTTAAGGCAAGAAACATGCATTTATATCCAGCGTCTGCAATACAGCAAGAAACATGAGCATGCCTAGAAAAAAAGAACTGGGTTTCCTACTCATACGGACCATATCTAGTTCAACTCTGCTTATTAAACTCATACCAACCACAGTATCACTTACATAGATGCTGTTTAGTTAATAGTGAAAATCGCGTTGGGTTGGTGAACTGTGTAAATTCTGTTGAGACGAAAATTCACCGGGTTTAACAGAAATGAACTCTTGCTTATAGGATGACACAGAGCCTGGGGTTTAACACCATTTCTGAAGGAAAATTCAGACCAGTGTTCTCATCCATGAAACACACTCTGTTTTAACGCAAGCAGCACGCTTTTCTTTCAACCATCTGCAATACATCAGAAACATGAGCATGCCCTGAAAAAAAGAACTGTGTTTCCTACTCATACGGACCATATCTACCTCTAGTTCAACTCTACTTATGAAACTGATACAAACAACGGCATCTCTTACACAGATGCTCTTTAGTTAATAGTGAGAATAGCAATGGTTTCATGAACTGTGTAAATTCATTTGAGCCGAAAATTCACTGGTTTTACCTGAAATGAATACTTGCTTGCAGGAAGACACAGAGCCTGGGATTTAACTCCGTTTCTGAAGGGAAAGTCAGACCAGTGTTCTCTTCCTTGAAACATACTCTATTTTAACGCAAGAAGCATGGTCTTCTTTTAAGAGTCTCCAATACAGCAAGAAACATGGTCACTCCCTTAAAAAAGAACCGTGTTTCCTACTCATATGGACCCTATCTAGTTCAACTCTGCTTATGAACCTTATACAAACCACGGCATCTGTTACATAGATGCTCTTTAGTTAATAGTGAGAATTACAATGGGTTCGGGAACTGTGCAAATTCATTTGAGCCAAAAATTCACTGGTTTTCGCTGAATGAAGTCTTGCCTATAGGAAGACACAGAGCCTGGGATTTCACTCCGTTTCTGAAGGGAAATTCAGACCAGTGTTCTCATCCATGAAACACACTCTGTTTAAATGCAAGAAGCATGCTATTATTTCCAGTGTCTGCAATACGGCAAGAAACATGAGCAAGCCCAGAAAAAAAAACGAACTGTGTTTCCTACTCATATGGAACATATCTAGTTCAACTGTGCTTATGAAACTGATACAAACCACAATATCACTTACATAGATACTCTTTAGTTAATTTTGAAAATCGCGTTGGGTTGGTGAACTGTGTAAATTGAACTGAGCCGAAAAATTTAATAGGTTTACCAGAAATGAACTCTTGCTTGTAGGAAGACACAGAACTTGGGATTTAACTCCGTTTCTGAAGGGAAATTCAAACCAGTGTTCTCATCCATGAAACACACTCTGTTCAACGCAATAATCATGCTCTTCTTTGCAGCTTCTCCAATACAGCAAGAAACATGAGCAAGCCCAGAAAAAAGGAACTGTGTTTCCTCCTCTAAGGGACTGTATCTAGTTCAACTCTGCTTATGAACCTGATACAAACTACGGCAACTCTTACATAGATGCTATTTAGTTAATAGTGAAAAACGTGTTGGGTTCGTGAACTGTGTAAATATACTTGAGCCAAAAATAACCTGGGTTTACCAGAAATGAACTCTTGTTTGTTAGGAAGACAAAGACCCTGGGGTTTAACTCCATTTCTCTAGGGAAATTCAGACCAGTGTTCTCATCCATGAAACACATGCTGATTTAACGCAATAAGCATGCTCTTCTTTCAAGCATCTGCAATAGAGCAAGAAACATGAGCAAGCCCTGAAATAAAGCAATGGGTTTCGTACTCATACGGACCATATCTAGTTCAACTCCACTTATGAAACTGATACAAACCACAGCATCTCTTACATAGATGCTCTTTAGTTAATAGTGAGAATAGCAATGGGTTCGGGAACTGTGTAAATTCATTTGAGCCGAAAATTCACTGGTTTTACCTGAAATGAAATCTTGCTTGTAGGAAGACACAGAGCCTGGGATTTAACTCCGTTTCTGGAGGGAAATTCAGACCAGTGTTCTCATCCATGAAACACACTCTGTTTTAACGCAAGAAGCATGCTCTTCTTTCCAGTGTCTGCAATACAGCAAGAAACATGAGCAAACCCAGAAAAAAAGAACTGTGTTTCTTACTCACATGGAACATATCTAGTTCAACTCTGCTTTTGAAACTCATGTAAACCACAGTATCCCTTACATAGATGCCCTTTAGTTAATTTAGAAAATAGCGTTGGGTTGGTGAACTGTGTAAATTCATTAGAGCCAAAAATTCACTGATTTTACCAGAAATGAACACTTGCTTGTTGGAAGACAAAGACCCTGGGGATTAACTCCATTTCTTCAGGGAAATTCAAACCAGTGTTCTAATCCATGGTACACACTCTGTTCAATGCAAGAATTATGCTCTTCTTTGCAGCTTCTCCAATACAGCAAGAAACATGAGCAAGCCCAGAAAAAAAGAACTGTGTTTCCTACTCATATGGACCGTGTATAGTTCAACTCTGCTTATGAAACTCATACAAACCACAGCTTCTGTTACATACATGCTGTTTAGTTAATAGTGAAAAACATGTTGGGTTCGTGAACTGTGTAAAATCATTTGAGCCGAAAATTCAAAGGGTTTACCAGAAATGAACTCTTGCTTGTAGGAAGACACAGAGCCTAGGATATAAATCTGTTTCTGAAGGCAAATTTAGAACAGTGTTCTCAGCCATGAAACATACTCTGTTTTAACGCAAGAAGCATGCTCTTCTTTCCAGTGTTTGCAATACAGCAAGAAACATGTGCATGCCCTGAAAAAAAGAACTGTGTTTCCTACTCATACGGACCTTATCTAGTGCAACTCTGCTTTTGAAACTCATGTAAACCACAGCATCTGTTACATAGATGCTCTTTAGTTAATAGTGAAAAACATGTTGGGTTCGTGAACTTTGTAAATTCATTTGAGCCGAAAATTCACTGGTTTTACCTGAAATGAAATCTTGCTTTTAGGAAGACACAGAGCCTGGGGTTTAACTCTGTTTCTGAACGGAAATTGAGACCATTTTTCTCGTCCATGAAACACACTCTGTTTAAATGAAATAAGCCTGCTCTTCTTTCCAGTGTCTCCAATAGAGCAAGAAATAAGAGCATGCCCTGAAAAAAGAACTGTGTTTCCTACTCATACAGACCCTATCTACTTTAACTCTGTCTATGAGACTGATACAAACCACGGCATCTCTTACATAGATGCTCTTTAGTTAATAGTGATTATAGAAATGGGTTCGTGAACTGTGTAAATTCATTTGAGCTGAAAATTCACTGGTTTTACCTGAAATGACTCTTGCTAGTAGGAAGACACAGAGCCTGGGTTTTAACTCCGTTTCTGAAGGAAAATTCAGACAAGTGTTCTCATCCATGAAACACACTCTGTTTTAATACAAGAAGCATGCTCTTTTTTCCACTGTCTGCAATACAGCAAGAAACATGAGCAAGCCCAGAAAAAAAGAACTGTGTTTCCTACTCATACGGACCGTATCTAGTTCAACTCTGCTTATGAAACTCATACAAACCACAGCATCTGTTACATAGATGCTCTTTAGTGAATTTTGAAAATCGCGTTGGTTTTGTGAACTATGTGAATTCATTTGAGCCAAAAATTCACTGGGTTTAACAGAAATGTAGTCTTGCTTGTGGAAGACACAGAGTCTGTGATTTAACTCCATTTTTGAAGGGAAATTCAGACCAGTGTTCTCATCCATGAAACACACTCTTTATAAATTCATGAATCATGCTCTTCTTTGCAGCTTCTCCAATGCAGCAAGAAACATGAGCATGCCCTGAAAAAAGAACTGTATTTCCTACTCATACGGACCCTATCCTGTTCAACTCTGCTTATGAACCTGATACAAACCACGGCATCTCTTACATAGATGCTATTTAGTTAATAGTGAAAATCGTGTTGGGTTCGTGAACTGGGTAAATTCATTTGAGCCGATAATTCACTGAGTTTACCAGAAATTAACACTTGCTTGTGGAAGACACAGAGTCTGTGATTTAATTCCATTTTGGAAGGGAAAAAAAGACCAGTGTTCTCATCCATGAAACACACTCTTTATAAATTCAAGAAGCATGCTCTTCTTTGCAGCTTCTCCAATACAGCAAGAAACATGAGCATGCCCAGAAAAAAAGTACTGTGTTTCCTACTCATATGGACCATAACTAGTTTAACTCTGTGTATGAAACTGATACAAACAACGGCATCACTTACATAGATGCTCTTTAGTTAATAGTGAAAAACGTGTTGGGTTCGTGAACTGTGTAAAACATTTGAGCCGAAAATTCACTGTGTGTAGCATAAATGAACTCTTGCTTGTAGGATTACACAGATCCTGGGGTTTAAGTGCGTTTCAGAATTGAAATTCAGACTCCTGTTATCATCCATGACACACCCTCTGTTTTAAGGCAAGAAACATGCATTTATATCCAGCGTCTGCAATACAGCAAGAAACATGAGCATGCCCAGAAAAAAAGAACTGGGTTTCCTACTCATACGGACCATATCTAGTTCAACTCTGCTTATTAAACTCATACCAACCACTGTATCACTTACATAGATGCTGTTTAGTTAATAGTGAAAATCGCGTTGGGTTGGTGAACTGTGTAAATTCTGTTGAGACGAAAATTCACCAGGTTTAACAGAAATGAACTCTTGCTTATAGGATGACACAGAGCCTGGGGTTTAACACCATTTCTGAAGGAAAATTCAGACCAGTGTTCTCATCCATGAAACACACTCTGTTTTAACGCAAGCAGCACGCTTTTCTTTCAAGCATCTGCAATACATCAGAAACATGAGCATGCCCTGAAAAAAAGAACTGTGTTTCCTGCTCATACGGACCATATCTACCTCTAGTTCAACTCTACTTATGAAACTGATACAAACAACGGCATCTCTTACACAGATGCTCTTTAGTTAATAGTGAGAATAGCAATGGTTTCATGAACTGTGTAAATTCATTTGAGCCGAAAATTCACTGGTTTTACCTGAAATGAATACTTGCTTGCAGGAAGACACAGAGCCTGGGATTTAACTCCGTTTCTGAAGGGAAAGTCAGACCAGTGTTCTCTTCCTTGAAACATACTCTATTTTAACGCAAGAAGCATGGTCTTCTTTTAAGAGTCTCCAATACAGCAAGAAACATGGTCACTCCCTTAAAAAAGAACCGTGTTTCCTACTCATATGGACCCTATCTAGTTCAACTCTGCTTATGAACCTTATACAAACCACGGCATCTGTTACATAGATGCTCTTTAGTTAATAGTGAGAATTACAATGGGTTCGGGAACTGTGTAAATTCATTTGAGCCAAAAATTCACTGGTTTTCGCTGAATGAAGTCTTGCCTATAGGAAGACACAGAGCCTGGGATTTCACTCCGTTTCTGAAGGGAAATTCAGACCAGTGTTCTCATCCATGAAACACACTCTGTTTAAATGCAAGAAGCATGCTATTATTTCCAGTGTCTGCAATACGGCAAGAAACATGAGCAAGCCCAGAAAAAAAAAACGAACTGTGTTTCCTACTCATATGGAACATATCTAGTTCAACTGTGCTTATGAAACTGATACAAACCACAATATCACTTACATAGATACTCTTTAGTTAATTTTGAAAATCGCGTTGGGTTGGTGAACTGTGTAAATTGAACTGAGCCGAAAAATTTAATAGGTTTACCAGAAATGAACTCTTGCTTGTAGGAAGACACAGAACTTGGGATTTAACTCCGTTTCTGAAGGGAAATTCAAACCAGTGTTCTCATCCATGAAACACACTCTGTTCAACGCAATAATCATGCTCTTCTTTGCAGCTTCTCCAATACAGCAAGAAACATGAGCAAGCCCAGAAAAAAGGAACTGTGTTTCCTCCTCTAAGGGACTGTATCTAGTTCAACTCTGCTTATGAACCTGATACAAACTACGGCAACTCTTACATAGATGCTATTTAGTTAATAGTGAAAAACGTGTTGGGTTCGTGAACTGTGTAAATATACTTGAGCCAAAAATAACCTGGGTTTACCAGAAATGAACTCTTGTTTGTTAGGAAATCAAAGACCCTGGGGTTTAACTCCATTTCTCTAGGGAAATTCAGACCAGTGTTCTCATCCATGAAACACATGCTGATTTAACGCAATAAGCATGCTCTTCTTTCAAGCATCTGCAATAGAGCAAGAAACATGAGCAAGCCCTGAAATAAAGCAATGGGTTTCGTACTCATACAGACCATATCTAGTTCAACTCCACTTATGAAACTGATACAAACCACAGCATCTCTTACATAGATGCTCTTTAGTTAATAGTGAGAATAGCAATGGGTTCGGGAACTGTGTAAATTCATTTGAGCCGAAAATTCACTGGTTTTACCTGAAATGAAATCTTGCTTGTAGGAAGACACAGAGCCTGGGATTTAACTCCGTTTCTGGAGGGAAATTCAGAGCAGTGTTCTCATCCATGAAACACACTCTGTTTTAACGCAAGAAGCATGCTCTTCTTTCCAGTGTCTGCAATACAGCAAGAAACATGAGCAAACCCAGAAAAAAAGAACTGTGTTTCTTACTCACATGGAACATATCTAGTTCAACTCTGCTTTTGAAACTCATATAAACCACAGTATCCCTTACATAGATGCCCTTTAGTTAATTTAGAAAATAGCGTTGGGTTGGTGAACTGTGTAAATTCAATAGAGCCAAAAATTCACTGATTTTTACCAGAAATGAACACTTGCTTGTTGGAAGACAAAGACCCTGGGGATTAACTCCATTTCTTCAGGGAAATTCAAACCAGTGTTCTAATCCATGGTACACACTCTGTTCAATGCAAGAATTATGCTCTTCTTTGCAGCTTCTCCAATACAGCAAGAAACATGAGCAAGCCCAGAAAAAAAGAACTGTGTTTCCTACTCATATGGACCGTGTATAGTTCAACTCTGCTTATGAAACTCATACAAACCACAGCTTCTGTTACATACATGCTGTTTAGTTAATAGTGAAAAACATGTTGGGTTCGTGAACTGTGTAAAATCATTTGAGCCGAAAATTCAAAGGGTTTACCAGAAATGAACTCTTGCTTGTAGGAAGACACAGAGCCTAGGATATAACTCTGTTTCTGAAGGCAAATTTAGAACAGTGTTCTCAACCATGAAACATACTCTGTTTTAACGCAAGAAGCATGCTCTTCTTTCCAGTGTTTGCAACACAGCAAGAAACATGTGCATGCCCTGAAAAAAAGAACTGTGTTTCCTACTCATACGGACCTTATCTAGTGCAACTCTGCTTTTGAAACTCATGTAAACCACAGCATCTGTTACATAGATGCTCTTTAGTTAATAGTGAAAAACATGTTGGGTTCGTGAACTGTGTAAATTCATTTGAGCCGAAAATTCACTTGTTTTACCTGAAATGAAATCTTGCTTTTAGGAAGACACAGAGCCTGGGGTTTAACTCTGTTTCTGAACGGAAATTGAGACCATTTTTCTCGTCCATGAAACACACTCTGTTTAAATGAAATAAGCCTGCTCTTCTTTCCAGTGTCTCCAATAGAGCAAGAAATAAGAGCATGCCCTGAAAAAAGAACTGTGTTTCCTACTCATACAGACCCTATCTACTTTAACTCTGTCTATGAGACTGATACAAACCACGGCATCTCTTACATAGATGCTCTTTAGTTAATAGTGATTATAGAAATGGGTTCGTGAACTGTGTAAATTCATTTGAGCTGAAAATTCACTGGTTTTACCTGAAATGACTCTTGCTAGTAGGAAGACACAGAGCCTGGGTTTTAACTCCGTTTCTGAAGGAAAATTCAGACAAGTGTTCTCATCCATGAAACACACTCTGTTTTAATACAAGAAGCATGCTCTTTTTTCCACTGTCTGCAATACAGCAAGAAACATGAGCAAGCCCAGAAAAAAAGAACTGTGTTTCCTACTCATACGGTCCGTATCTAGTTCAACTCTGCTTATGAAACTCATACAAACCACAGCATCTGTTACATAGATGCTCTTTAGTGAATTTTGAAAATCGCGTTGGTTTTGTGAACTATGTGAATTCATTTGAGCCAAAAATTCACTGGGTTTAACAGAAATGTAGTCTTGCTTGTGGAAGACACAGAGTCTGTGATTTAACTCCATTTTTGAAGGGAAATTCAGACCAGTGTTCTCATCCATGAAACACACTCTTTATAAATTCATGAATCATGCTCTTCTTTGCAGCTTCTCCAATGCAGCAAGAAACATGAGCATGCCCTGAAAAAAGAACTTTATTTCCTACTCATACGGACCCTATCCTGTTCAACTCTGCTTATGAACCTGATACAAACCACGGCATCTCTTACATAGATGCTATTTAGTTAATAGTGAAAATCGTGTTGGGTTCGTGAACTGGGTAAATTCATTTGAGCCGATAATTCACTGAGTTTACCAGAAATTAACACTTGCTTGTGGAAGACACAGAGTCTGTGATTTAATTCCATTTTGGAAGGGAAAAAAAGACCAGTGTTCTCATCCATGAAACACACTCTTTATAAATTCAAGAAGCATGCTCTTCTTTGCAGCTTCTCCAATACAGCAAGAAACATGAGCATGCCCAGAAAAAAAGTACTGTGTTTCCTACTCATATGGACCATAACTAGTTTAACTCTGTGTATGAAACTGATACAAACAACGGCATCACTTACATAGATGCTCTTTAGTTAATAGTGAAAAACGTGTTGGGTTCGTGAACTGTGTAAAACATTTGAGCCGAAAATTCACTGTGTGTAGCATAAATGAACTCTTGCTTGTAGGATTACACAGATCCTGGGGTTTAAGTGCGTTTCAGAATTGAAATTCAGACTCCTGTTATCATCCATGACACACCCTCTGTTTTAAGGCAAGAAACATGCATTTATATCCAGCGTCTGCAATACAGCAAGAAACATGAGCATGCCCAGAAAAAAAGAACTGGGTTTCCTACTCATACGGACCATATCTAGTTCAACTCTGCTTATTAAACTCATACCAACCACTGTATCACTTACATAGATGCTGTTTAGTTAATAGTGAAAATCGCGTTGGGTTGGTGAACTGTGTAAATTCTGTTGAGACGAAAATTCACCAGGTTTAACAGAAATGAACTCTTGCTTATAGGATGACACAGAGCCTGGGGTTTAACACCATTTCTGAAGGAAAATTCAGACCAGTGTTCTCATCCATGAAACACACTCTGTTTTAACGCAAGCAGCACGCTTTTCTTTCAAGCATCTGCAATACATCAGAAACATGAGCATGCCCTGAAAAAAAGAACTGTGTTTCCTGCTCATACGGACCATATCTACCTCTAGTTCAACTCTACTTATGAAACTGATACAAACAACGGCATCTCTTACACAGATGCTCTTTAGTTAATAGTGAGAATAGCAATGGTTTCATGAACTGTGTAAATTCATTTGAGCCGAAAATTCACTGGTTTTACCTGAAATGAATACTTGCTTGCAGGAAGACACAGAGCCTGGGATTTAACTCCGTTTCTGAAGGGAAAGTCAGACCAGTGTTCTCTTCCTTGAAACATACTCTATTTTAACGCAAGAAGCATGGTCTTCTTTTAAGAGTCTCCAATACAGCAAGAAACATGGTCACTTCCTTAAAAAAGAACCGTGTTTCCTACTCATATGGACCCTATCTAGTTCAACTCTGCTTATGAACCTTATACAAACCACGGCATCTGTTACATAGATGCTCTTTAGTTAATAGTGAGAATTACAATGGGTTCGGGAACTGTGTAAATTCATTTGAGCCAAAAATTCACTGGTTTTCGCTGAATGAAGTCTTGCCTATAGGAAGACACAGAGCCTGGGATTTCACTCCGTTTCTGAAGGGAAATTCAGACCAGTGTTCTCATCCATGAAACACACTCTGTTTAAATGCAAGAAGCATGCTATTATTTCCAGTGTCTGCAATACGGCAAGAAACATGAGCAAGCCCAGAAAAAAAAAACGAACTGTGTTTCCTACTCATATGGAACATATCTAGTTCAACTGTGCTTATGAAACTGATACAAACCACAATATCACTTACATAGATACTCTTTAGTTAATTTTGAAAATCGCGTTGGGTTGGTGAACTGTGTAAATTGAACTGAGCCGAAAAATTTAATAGGTTTACCAGAAATGAACTCTTGCTTGTAGGAAGACACAGAACTTGGGATTTAACTCCGTTTCTGAAGGGAAATTCAAACCAGTGTTCTCATCCATGAAACACACTCTGTTCAACGCAATAATCATGCTCTTCTTTGCAGCTTCTCCAATACAGCAAGAAACATGAGCAAGCCCAGAAAAAAGGAACTGTGTTTCCTCCTCTAAGGGACTGTATCTAGTTCAACTCTGCTTATGAACCTGATACAAACTACGGCAACTCTTACATAGATGCTATTTAGTTAATAGTGAAAAACGTGTTGGGTTCGTGAACTGTGTAAATATACTTGAGCCAAAAATAACCTGGGTTTACCAGAAATGAACTCTTGTTTGTTAGGAAATCAAAGACCCTGGGGTTTAACTCCATTTCTCTAGGGAAATTCAGACCAGTGTTCTCATCCATGAAACACATGCTGATTTAACGCAATAAGCATGCTCTTCTTTCAAGCATCTGCAATAGAGCAAGAAACATGAGCAAGCCCTGAAATAAAGCAATGGGTTTCGTACTCATACAGACCATATCTAGTTCAACTCCACTTATGAAACTGATACAAACCACAGCATCTCTTACATAGATGCTCTTTAGTTAATAGTGAGAATAGCAATGGGTTCGGGAACTGTGTAAATTCATTTGAGCCGAAAATTCACTGGTTTTACCTGAAATGAAATCTTGCTTGTAGGAAGACACAGAGCCTGGGATTTAACTCCGTTTCTGGAGGGAAATTCAGAGCAGTGTTCTCATCCATGAAACACACTCTGTTTTAACGCAAGAAGCATGCTCTTCTTTCCAGTGTCTGCAATACAGCAAGAAACATGAGCAAACCCAGAAAAAAAGAACTGTGTTTCTTACTCACATGGAACATATCTAGTTCAACTCTGCTTTTGAAACTCATATAAACCACAGTATCCCTTACATAGATGCCCTTTAGTTAATTTAGAAAATAGCGTTGGGTTGGTGAACTGTGTAAATTCAATAGAGCCAAAAATTCACTGATTTTTACCAGAAATGAACACTTGCTTGTTGGAAGACAAAGACCCTGGGGATTAACTCCATTTCTTCAGGGAAATTCAAACCAGTGTTCTAATCCATGGTACACACTCTGTTCAATGCAAGAATTATGCTCTTCTTTGCAGCTTCTCCAATACAGCAAGAAACATGAGCAAGCCCAGAAAAAAAGAACTGTGTTTCCTACTCATATGGACCGTGTATAGTTCAACTCTGCTTATGAAACTCATACAAACCACAGCTTCTGTTACATACATGCTGTTTAGTTAATAGTGAAAAACATGTTGGGTTCGTGAACTGTGTAAATTCATTTGAGCCGAAAATTCAAAGGGTTTACCAGAAATGAACTCTTGCTTGTAGGAAGACACAGAGCCTAGGATATAACTCTGTTTCTGAAGGCAAATTTAGAACAGTGTTCTCAACCATGAAACATACTCTGTTTTAACGCAAGAAGCATGCTCTTCTTTCCAGTGTTTGCAACACAGCAAGAAACATGTGCATGCCCTGAAAAAAAGAACTGTGTTTCCTACTCATACGGACCTTATCTAGTGCAACTCTGCTTTTGAAACTCATGTAAACCACAGCATCTGTTACATAGATGCTCTTTAGTTAATAGTGAAAAACATGTTGGGTTCGTGAACTGTGTAAATTCATTTGAGCCGAAAATTCACTTGTTTTACCTGAAATGAAATCTTGCTTTTAGGAAGACACAGAGCCTGGGGTTTAACTCTGTTTCTGAACGGAAATTGAGACCATTTTTCTCGTCCATGAAACACACTCTGTTTAAATGAAATAAGCCTGCTCTTCTTTCCAGTGTCTCCAATAGAGCAAGAAATAAGAGCATGCCCTGAAAAAAGAACTGTGTTGCCTACTCATACGGCCCATATCTAGTTCAACTCTGCTTTTGAACCTGATACAAACTTCGGCAACTCTTACATAGAGGCTATTTAGTTAATAGTGAAAAACGTGTTGGGTTCGTGAACTGTGTAAATACACTGGCGCCGAAAATTCACTGGGTTTACCAGAAATGAACTCTTGCTTGTAAGAAGACACAGAGCCTGGGATTTAACTCCGTTTCTTAAGGGAAATTCAATCCAGTGTTCTCATCCATGAAACACACTCTGTTCAACACAAGAATCATGGTCTTATTTACAGCTTCTCCAATACTGCAAGATACATGAGCAAGCCCAGAAAAAAATGACTGTTTTCCTACTCATATGGAATATTTCTAGTTTAACTCTGCTTATGGAACTGATGCAAACCACAGTATCACTTACATAGATGCTCTTTGGTTAATTTTGAAACTCGTGTTTTGTTGGTGAACTGCGTAAATTCATTTGAGCCGAAAATTCACTGTGTTTACCATTAATGTACTCTTGCTTTTAGGAAGCCAAAGACACTGGGGTTTAACTCCATTTCTGAAGGGAAATTCAGAGCAGTGTTCTCATTCATGAAACACACTCTGTTTTATCGCAAGAAGCATGCTCTTCTTTCAAGCATCTGCAATACAGCAAGAAACATGAGCATGCCCTGAAAAAAAGAACTGTGTTTCCTACTCATACAGACTCTATCTAGTTTAACTCTGTGTATGAGACTGATACAAACCACGGCATCTCTTACATAGATGCTCTTTAGTTAATAGTGAGAATAGCAATGGGTTCAGGAACTGTGTAAATTCATTTGAGCCGAAAATTCACTGGTTTTACCTGAAATGAAATCTTGCTTGTAGGAAGACACAGAGCCTGGGATTTAACTCCGTTTCTGAAGGGAAATTCGGACCAGTGTTCCCATCCATGAAACACACTCTGTTTTAACGCAAGAAGCATGCTCTTCTTTCCAGTGTCTGCAATACAGCAAGAAACATGAGCAAACCCAGAAAAAAAGAACTGTGTTTCTTACTCACATGGAACATATCTAGTTCAACTCTGCTTTTGAAACTCATGTAAACCACAGTATCCCTTACATAGATGCTCTTTGGTTAATTTTGAAAATAGCGTTGGGTTGGTGAACTGTGTAAATTCATTAGAGCCAAAAATTCACTGTGTTTACCATTAATGAACTCTTGCTTTTAGGAAGCCAAAGACACTGGGGTTTAACTCCATTTCTGAAGGGAAATTCAGAGCAGTGTTCTCATTCATGAAACACACTCTGTTTTAACGCAAGAAGCATGCTCTTCTTTCAAGCATCTGCAATACAGCAAGAAACATGAGCATGCCCTGAAAAAAAGAACTGTGTTTCCTACTCATACAGACCGTATCTAGTTCAACTCTGCTTATGAAACTCATACAAACCACAGCATCTGTTACATAGATGCTCTTTAGTGAATTTTGAAAATCGCGTTGGTTTTGTGAACTATGTGAATTCATTTGAGCCAAAAATTCACTGGGTTTAACAGAAATGTAGTCTTGCTTGTGGAAGACACAGAGTCTGTGATTTAACTCCATTTTTGAAGGGAAATTCAGACCAGTGTTCTCATCCATGAAACACACTCTTTATAAATTCAAGAATCATGCTCTTCTTTGCAGCTTCTCCAATGCAGCAAGAAACATGAGCATGCCCTGAAAAAAGAACTGTATTTCCTACTCATACGGACCCTATCCTGTTCAACTCTGCTTATGAACCTGATACAAACCACGGCATCTCTTACATAGATGCTATTTAGTTAATAGTGAAAATCGTGTTGGGTTCGTGAACTGGGTAAATTCATTTGAGCCGATAATTCACTGAGTTTACCAGAAATGAACACTTGCTTGTGGAAGACACAGAGTCTGTGATTTAATTCCATTTTGGAAGGGAAAAAAAGACCAGTGTTCTCATCCATGAAACACACTCTTTATAAATTCAAGAAGCATGCTCTTCTTTGCAGCTTCTCCAATACAGCAAGAAACATGAGCATGCCCAGAAAAAAAGTACTGTGTTTCCTACTCATATGGACCATACCTAGTTTAACTCTGCATATGAAACTGATACAAACAACGGCATCACTTACATAGATGCTCTTTAGTTAATAGTGAAAAACGTGTTGGGTTCGTGAACTGTGTAAAACATTTGAGCCGAAAATTCACTGTGTGTAGCATAAATGAACTCTTGCTTGTAGGATTACACAGATCCTGGGGTTTAAGTGCGTTTCAGAATTGAAATTCAGACTCCTGTTATCATCCATGACACACCCTCTGTTTTAAGGCAAGAAACATGCATTTATATCCAGCGTCTGCAATACAGCAAGAAACATGAGCATGCCCAGAAAAAAAGAACTGGGTTTCCTACTCATACGGACCATATCTAGTTCAACTCTGCTTATTAAACTCATACCAACCACTGTATCACTTACATAGATGCTGTTTAGTTAATAGTGAAAATCGCGTTGGGTTGGTGAACTGTGTAAATTCTGTTGAGACGAAAATTCACCGGGTTTAACAGAAATGAACTCTTGCTTATAGGATGACACAGAGCCTGGGGTTTAACACCATTTCTGAAGGAAAATTCAGACCAGTGTTCTCATCCATGAAACACACTCTGTTTTAACGCAAGCAGCACGCTTTTCTTTCAAGCATCTGCAATACATCAGAAACATGAGCATGCCCTGAAAAAAAGAACTGTGTTTCCTACTGATACAGACAATATCTAGTTCAACTCTGCTTATGAAACTGATACATACCACGGTATCTCTTACATAGATACTCTTTAGTTAATAGTGAGAATAGCAATGGGTTCGGGAACTGTGTAAGTTCATTTGAGCCAAAAATTCACTGGTTGTACCTTAAATCAAAACTTACTTTTAGGAAGACACAGTGCCTGGGATTTAACTCCGTTTCTGAAGGGAAATACAGACCAGTGTTCTCATCCATGAAACACACTCTGTTTTAATGCAAGAAGCATGCTCTTCTTTCAAGCATCTGCAATACAGCAAGAAACAAGAGCATGCTCTGAAAAAAAGAACTGTTTTTCCTACTCATACGGACGATATCTAGTTCAACTCTGCTTATGAAACTGATGCAAACCACGGCATCTCTTACATAGATGCTCGTTAGTTAATAGTGAGAATAGCAATGGGTTCGTGAACTGTGTAAATTCCTTTCAGCCGAAAATTCACTGGTTTTTCCTAAAATGGACTCTTGCTTGTAGGAAGACACAAGCCTGGGATTTAACTCCGTTTCTTAAGGGAAATTCAGAACAGTGTTCTCTTCCATGAAATACACTCTGTTTTAATGCAAGAAGCATGCTTTTCTTTCTAGTGTCTGCCATACATCATGAAATATTTTCAAGCCCAGAAAAAAAGAACTGTGTTTCCTACTCATATGGAACTTGTCTAGTTCAACTATGCTTTTGAAACTGATACAAACCACAGTATCACTTACATAGATGCTCTTTAGTTAATTTTGAAAATTGCGTTGGGTTGGTGAACTGTGTAAATTCTGTTGAGCCGAAAATTCACTGGTTTTACCACAAAAGAACTCTTCATTGTAGGAAGACACAGATCCTGGGATTTAACTCCGTTTCTGAAGGGAAATTCAGACAAGTGTTCTTATCCATGAAACACACTCTGTTCAACGCAAGAATCATGCTCTTCTTTGCACCTTCTCCAATACTGCAAGAAACATGAGCAAGCCCAGAAGAAAAGAACTGTGTTTCCTACTCATATGGAACATATCTAGTTCAACTCTGCTTAGGAAACTGATACAAACCACAGTATAACTTACATAGATTCTCTTTAGTTAATTTTGAAAATCGCGTTGGGTTGGTGAACTGTGTAAATTCATTTGAGACAAAAATGCACAGGGTTTAGCACAAATGAACTCTTGCTTGTAGGAAGACAAAGACCATGGTTTTTAACTCCATTTCTGAAGGGAAATTCAGATCAGTGTTCTCATCCATGAAACACATCTGTTTAAACGCAAGAACCAGGCTCTTCTTTCCAGCATCCGCAATACAGCGACAATCATCTGCATGCCCAGAAAAAAAGAACTGTGTTCGGTACTCATACGGACCGTATCTAGTTCAACTCTGCTTATGAAACTCATACAAACGACAGCATCTGTTACATAAATGCTCTTTAGTTAATAAATCAGAAATGTGTTGGGTTCGTGAACTGTGTAAATTCATTTGACCACAAAATACAGTGGGTTTTCCAGGAATTACCTCTTGCTTGTAGGAAGACACAGATGCTCTGGTTTAATTCCATTTCTGATGGGAAATACAGACCAGTGTTCTCATCCATGAAACAGAATCTGTTTTAACACAAGAAGCATGCTCTTCATTCCAGTGCCCGCAATACAGCAAGAAACATGAACAAGCCCAGAAAAAAATAACTGTGTTTCCTAATCATACAACCATATCTAGTTCAACTCTGCTTATGAAACTGATACAAAACACAGCTCCTGTTAAATAAATGCTCTTTAGTTAATAGTGAGAAACGCGTTGGGTTCATGAACTGTGTTAATTCTTTTGAGCCGCAAATTCACTGGTTTTACCAGAAATGAACTCTTGCTTGTAGGAAAACACAATTCCTCTGGTTTAACCCCATTTGTGAAGGGAAATTCAGACCAGTGTTCTCCTCCATGAAACACATTCAGTTTTAACGCAAGAAGCATTCTGTTCTTTCCAACATCTCCAATACAGCCAGAAACATGAGCAAGCCCAGAAACAAGAACTGTGTTTCCTACTCATATGGAGCATATATAGTTCAACTCTGCTTATGAAACAGATACAAAGCACATCTCCTGTTAAATAAAAGCTCTTTAGTTAATAGTGAGAAACGCGTTTGTTATGTGAACTGTGTAAATTAATTTTAGCCGAAAATAACTGGGTTTAGCAATTAAATGACCTCTTGCTTGTAGGAAGACACAGATCCTGGATCTTAAATCCATTTCAGAAGGGAAATTCAGACCTGTGTTCTCATCCATTAAACACACTCTGTTTTAACGCAAAAAGCATGCTCTTCTTTCTAAGTCTCCAATACAGCAAGAAACATGAGCTAGCCCAGAAATAAGGAATTGTGCTTCCTACTCATATGGACCATATATAGTTCAACCCTTATCATGAAACTGATAAAAACCACAGCTCCTGTTTAATAAATTCGCTTTGGTTAATAGTGAGAAACGCGTGGGGTTTGTGAACTTTGTAAATTCATTTTAGCCGTAAATTAACTGGGTTTACCAGAAATGACCTGTTTCTTGTAGGAAGACACAGTTTCTGTGGTTTAACTCCATTCCTGAAGGGAAAATCATACATGTGTTCTCATCCACGCAACACACTCTATTTTAACACAAGAAGCATGCTCTACTTTCTAAGTCTCCAATACAGCAAGAAACATGAGCCAGGCCAGAAAAAGGGAACTGTGTTTCCTACTGTTATGGACCATATGCAGTTCTACTCTTATGATGAAATTGAAAAAAACCACAGCGCCTGTGAAATAAATGCTCTTTAGTTAATAGTGAGAAACGCTTTGGTTTTGTGATCTGTGTAAATTCATTTGAGCCTCAAATTCACTCGGTTTACCAGAAATGACCTCTTGCTTGAAGGAGGACACAATTCTTGTGGTTTAACTCCATTTCTGAAGGGAAATTCAGACCAGTGTTCTCATCCATGAAACACACTCGGTTTTAACACAAGTAGCATGCTCTTCGTTATAGCCTATCCAATACAGCAAGAAACATGAGCATGCCCAGAAAAAAAGAACTGTGTTTCCTACTCATACTGTCCATTTCTACTTCAACTCCACTTAGGAAACTCATACATGCCACAGCATCTTTTACATAGAGGCTCTTTAGTTAATAGTGAAAATATTGTTGGATTCGTGAACTGTGGAAATTCTTTTGAGCCAAAAATTCACTGGGTTTACCAGAAATGAACTCTTGCTTGTACGAAGACACAGAGCCTGGGGTTTAACTCTGCTTCTGAAAGAAAATTCAGAACCGTGTTCTCATCCATGAAACACACTCCATTTTAACGCAAGAAGCATGCTCTTCCTTCCAGCGTCTTCAATACAGAAAGAAACATGAGCATGCCCAGAAAAAAAGAACTGTTTTAGCTACTCAAATGCACCTTATCTAGTTCAACTCTGCTCATGAAACTCATACAAACCACAGCATCTCTTACATAGATGTTCTTAAGTTGGTAGTGATAATAGTGTTGGATTCATGAACTGTGTAAATTCATTTGGGATGAAAAATCACTGGGTTTACCAGAAATGAACTCTTGCTTGTACGAATGCACAGAACCTAGGGTTTAACTCTTATTCTGAAAGAAAATTCAGACCCGTGTTCTCATCCATGAAACACACTCTGTTTTAACGCAAGAAGCATGCTCTTCCTTCTAGCCTTTCCAATACAGCAAGAAACATGAGCATGCCCAGAAAAAAAGAACTTTGTTTCCTACTCATACTGTCCGTATCTACTTCCACTCTGCTTATGAAACTCATACAAGCCACAGCATCTTTTACATAGATGCTCTTTAGTTAATAGTGAAAAACGTGTTGGGTTCGTGAACTGTGTATATTCATTTCACCTGAAAATTCACTGCGTTTACCAGAAATGAACTCTTGATTGTAGGAAGACAAAGAGCCTTTGGTTTAACTCCATTTCTAAAGAGAAATTCACACCAGTGTTCTCATATATGATGCTCTTTCTTTAATATGAAAATCGTGTTGGGTTCTTGAACTGTGTAAATTCATTTGAGCCGAAAATTCACTGGGTTTACCAGAAATGCACTCTTGCTTGTAGGAAAACACAGAGCTTGGGATTTAACTCTGTTTCTGAAGGAATATTCAGACCAGTGTTCTCATCCCTGTAATACACTCTGTTTTAACGTAAGAAGCATGCTCTTTTTTCCAGTGTCTGCAATACAGCAAGAAACATGAGCCAGCCCAGAAAAAAAGAATTGTGTTTCCTACTCATACAGACCTTATAAGTTCAACTCTGCTTATGAAACTGTTACAAAACACAGCATCTCTTACATAGATGCTCTTTAGTTAATAGTGAAAATCGTGTTGGGTTCGTGAACTGTGTATATTCATTTGAGCCGAAAAATCACTGGTTTTTACCAGAAATGAACTCTTGCTTCGATAGAAGACACAAACCTTTGCTTTAACTCTGTTTCTGGAGGAAAATTCACACCAGTGTTCTCATCCACGAAACACACTCTGTTTTAAAGCAACAAGTGTGCTCTTCTTTCCAGGGTCTCCAATACAGCAAGAAATATATGCATGCCCAGAAAAAAAGAACTGTGTTTCCTACTTAAACGCACCGATTCTAGTTCAACTCTGCTTATGAAACTGATACAAGACACAGCATCTCTTACATAAATGCTTTTAGTTAATAGTGAAAATTGTGTTGGTTCGTGAACTGTGTAATATCATTAGGGCCGAAAAATCACTGGTTTTTACCAGAAATGAACTCTTGCTTCGATAGAAGACACAAACCTTTGGTTTAACTCTGTTTCTGGAGGAAAATTCAGACCAGTGTTCTCATCCATGAGACACACTCTGTTTTAATGCAAGAAGCATGCTCTTCTTTCCAGCAGCTGCAATACAGCAAGAAACATGAGCAAGCCCAGAAAAAAAGAACTGTGTTTCCTACTCATACGGACCATATCTAGTTCAACTCTACTTATGAAACTGAAACACACCACAGCAACTCTTACATAGATGCACTTTAGTTAATAGTGAAAATCGTGTTGGGTTCATGAATTGTGTAAATTCATTTGAGCCGAAAATTCACTGGGTTTACCAGAAATGAACTCTTGCTTGGAGGAAGACACAGAGCCTTTGGTGTAGTGGGTAGCCATCCCAGCATTGGCCTGGAAGTTCCAACCCCCATTGAGGCTTCAGTAATGATCATGCCCACAAGGTGGGGCAGAGGAAGGAGCAGAAGACCGAGGAGCAGGAGGAGGTGGCTCTCTTGGTCTGGGACGCAGGATGCTAGAGGTGGACTGAGCAGAGTTCTCCAGAGAACACCGCCGGACTACCCTATACCTTTGCCAGACCCTGCAACCTACCCCTTCATTTGTAAGTTACCCCACAAAATAAACCTCCCTTTTAACTACGTGGAGTGGCCTTAATAGTTTCACCAATATCTGGCGCTCACGTGGGGCAAATTCCAAAGGCCCAGGCGGCTCCCTCCCTCAGCCTCCTCCTGGCTGGCGGCTGGCGGGCACCTAAACCCGCCGGCAAAGTTCCATTTAACCAGGGGACACCTACATGGTCCCATTCCCGAAAAAGGGAACAGCAAGTCCGGTCTCAGTTTCCTGGCTTAGCTCCCAGAGCAGTGAAAACCGCTGTGAGTGAGGCATTCCCACTCCTCCCTGAGTGCCGGCTCCCCGCCACCTTGGCTCCTGCCTTCAGCTTCCGCCAGCCAAGGTCGCTAGCAGGCCTTGCTTTGGAGCTATACCAATGCCTCCTGCTGGCTGAAAAGTGCTACTGCACCCCCCAAAACCACGGAAAGGTAAGCTTCTTTCAAGTAAAAGTCCTTGATAATTTTACACCTTAAAAGTGACTAACAAATCTTGAGTAATTCTTATAATATGGCTGACAACATTACCTCACAAGAATTTAAAAACCTTTTTGCCTGTATGATGAATGACATTTTCCTTGAAATATACGACCTCCCTAAGATATATCTGGCCTGTACCATTTTGACATTCATTGTAATAATTCACACAGTGTTCAAACACTGGTTTAATAGTAAGAACAAAGATGAGTCATTATTGGGACTGATACAGGCTTTAAAAATTAGCAATGAAGGCTTACAGAAAAAGATTCTGTCTATGGAATCTGCTGACCAGGACTTACATAAAAAGATTCTCTCTCTGGAATCTGCTAACCAAGATTTACAAGTTTTAAAAGATAGCAATGAAGACTTACAGAAAAAGATTCTCTTTCTGGAATCTGCTAACCAGGAATTACAGGTTTTAAAAGATAGCTATGAGGACTTACATAAAAAGATTCTCTCTCTGGAATCTGCTAACCAGATTTTACAAAACAAGCTTGTACCCAAAATTGCTTTTATTGATAATAAATATGAGTATTTAATGGATAGAACACTAACTCTCCAGAGTGAAGTTGTAGCTACTCAGACACTATATAAGGAAGAAAAATTATCATTACTTAATAAGATAAGGTCCATGGAATCATGTGTTTCAGAAGAACATAAAAACTTCCATGATTCCATGAAAAATCTGGAATCCCTTACAAGAGAGGAGGTTTACTCCCTGGAACAGACCCTAGGAGCTCATTTACAAGCCCTGGAGGAAACTCTCAATAAACATGACAAGGGACCTAATAAGCAGAAGGGCAAGACCATACAGGTTGTAACATCTCCAAATGGCTCTCATACAATGGCTTATCCTGTTATCATCCATGAGAAGCCAGCAGATGACACACACCCCGAGCCATATACGACATATACATTACAACCAATTTCAACAATGGACTTTAAAAATATAAAGGAAGCAGTAGTTACATATGGGATACAATCCACATATGTAAAACAGATGTTAAATTTGTGGTCTACCTCACATAGAATCATTCCAGATGACTGGCATCAGTTAATTTCAGCTGTTCTAGAATATAGCCAGCAGTTACAGTGGAAAAGCTGGTTGAGAGAAGAGGCAAGAAATTTAGAACAACAAGGTAAACTCAGAGGTTTTGAGATCTCCCAAGATAAAATACTTGGTGAGGGATGTTTTGCTGACAGGAATGTACAAGCCATTTATGATGAGCATACAATATCCCTATGCCGTCCTGCAGCTCTAAATGCTTGGGAAAAAAATTCCAGAACCTGGAAAAGCAACTGAGGTATACACAAAGATATGTCAGGGACCACATGAACCCTTCACTGATTTTTTACAAAGGCTGAATACAGCTATAACAAAAGCTGTATCAGATAAAGAATAAAGAAAAGTATTAACTGAGTCCTTGGCATTTGACAATGCTAATGCAGAATGCAAAGAGTACTTACACCATTAAAGATCAGATCAGCTCCTTTGGAAGAATGGATTCAGTATACTAATGGTGTTGAATCTTTTAACTACAGTAATGAGGCTTGGATAGGAGAGACAAATCCCAGAGGTGAAAGAAGGCCCCATGGTACCAAATGTTTTAGATGTGGTACACCAGGTCATATAAGTAAAAACTGTACATGGGGTAATCCTAGAAGTAATACTCCTTCTAGGAATAGCCTAAACAGGAGACCCCAACCACCTCCTGGATTATGTAGAAGATGTGGCAAAGGCCGACATTGGACCAGTGAGTGCAGATCAAAAATAGATATACAAGGCAACCCTTTACTGGCGGGAAACGCCTCAGGGGGCCTCTTGCAGGCCCCCAAATCAAATGTGGTAAGAACATTCCCGGCCACTGTGGAAGACATTCCTCTCCAGGACAACTGAATAAACCAATGCCTATTGTAAAACCAATACTGCAATGGATGATAAAACAGCTCTGATAGATGAATCACAGTTTACAAAGAACCCAATAAAACAAATATTTTGGCAGACTTCCATAAATGAGCAAAGACCAAAGCTTAGAATTCGAATTAATGGCTTGGTTCTGGAGGGCCTGGTAGACACAGGTGCAGATGTGACTGTAATCACACCAAAATCATGGCATCCAAATTGGCCTCTTCAAGAGGTAGATGTCCAACTTTTAGGAATTGGCACCCTATCTCAGATAAAACAGAGTTCGAGATGGGTTGAATGCATAGGGCCAGAAGGACAGAGAGGAAGGCTGAAGCCATATGTAGCGAATGTAGCAGTAAATCTATGGGGCCGAGATCTGTTACAACAGTGGAATACCCAGATTAAAATTCCTACACTCTCAGAAAAGGAATACAGGCCAATGCATGTTTCTAGGAATAATATCATAACATGCTATAAAAACCAGTCACCAACCATTCAGGCTGTATACAAACAGAGCACAACTGCTGTTGAACTCTCAGAAGTACCAACTGCCTTACCTTTAAAATGGCTAACTAATAAACCTGTCTGGGTTGGACAGTGGCCTTTGACAAAAGAGAAGCTACAAGGTTTAGAACAGCTGGTTCAAGAGCAGTTAAATGCTCAACACATTGAAGAATCTACCAGCCCTTGGAATTCTTCTGTATTTGTAATTTAAAAAAAGTCTGGTAATTGGAGAATGCTGACCGATCTGAGAGCTATTAATAAAGTAATTCAGCCAATGGGCTCCCTACATACTGGGATGCCCTTGCCCTCTCTGCTACCCAAAGAATGGCCTATAATAGTTATTGACTTAAAAGACTGTTTCTTTACCATAAACTTACAAGAAAATGATAGAGAAAAATTTGCCTTCACAGTTCCTAATTATAACAATTCTCAGCCAGTCAAGAGATATCAATGGAAGGTCCTCCCACAGGGAATGTTAAACAGCCCTACCTTATGCCAATACTTTGTGCAAAAACCATTGGAGATAATTCGTGTAAAGTTTCCACAATCCATAATTTATCACTATATGGATGATATCCTATTAGCTGATGCAAAGTTAGACACATTAGAAAGCATGTTTGAAGAAGTAAAAAAAGTTTTGCCTCGCTGGGGACTGCAAATTGCTCCTGAAAAAATACAAAGAGGAGATTCTATTAATTACTTAGGATATAAGACAGAGTTACAAAAAATTAGACCCCAAAAGGTTCAACTGAGGAGAGATCGATTAAAGACTCTTAATGATTTTCAAAAGTTGTTAGGAAGCATTTCCAACTTATTGGGTATCATGGGAATACCCAAAGATGGACTACAAAATTTGGCTAATACTCTAGAAGGGGACAAAGAATTAAATAGTCCTAGAGAATTATCAGCCGAAGCTGAGAAGGAATTGGCTCTAGTAGAAAAGACAATTCGAGAAGCACATGTGGATTGTGTGGATCCAGAACTTAAATGCATTCTTGTCATATTCCCTTCCAGACATTCCCCCACAGGTATTTTGATGCAGAGGGAAGATATTATATTGGAATGGATATTCCTACCACGTAAACAAAATAAGAAATTAAAGACTTATATAGAAAATATCTCTGATTTGATTCAAAAAGGTAAATTAAGACTTCGTCAGTTGACAGGAATGGACCCAGCAGAAATTGTAGTACCTTTAACTAATGAGGAATTTTCATCACTATGGAAAGATAATGAATACTGGCAGAGAGCCTGCAGTAACTTTTTGGGAGAGATTAACAATCATTATCCCAAAAGCAAGAGGATAGAATTCATAAAGAAGACTGAATGGGTCCTTCCTCACATTGTACGACATAAGCCAATTTCTGGAGTCCTCACATTCTATACTGATGCAAATAAATCAGGGAAAGCAGGATACAAATCAGGAGACTTAAGTAAAGTGGTACAAAGTCCATACAGCTCTGTACAAAAGGCAGAACTGTATGCCATTCTTATGGTACTGATGGACTTCACAGAACCCCTCAATATAGTCACTGACTCTCAATATGCAGAGAGAGTTGTTTTACACATTGAAACTGCTGAATTTATTCCTGATAATACAGAATTAACTCCATTATTCATCCAACTGCCGGAAATCATCAGAAAAAGGGAACATCCTATATATATAACACATATCAGATCCCATACAGGTCTGCCAGGACCTCTAGCACAAGGTAATGATGAGATTGATCAGTTACTAATAGGTAATGTGCTAGAAGCCTCAGAATTTCATAAGAAACACCATGTAAATAGCAAAGGTTTGAAGAAGGATTTCTCCATTACTTGGCAACAAGCAAAGGATATTGTGAAAAAATGTCCTACTTGTTCATTCTATAACCAAACTCCATTACCTGCAGGGAGCAATCCAAAAGGTATACAAAGAAATAAAATTTGGCAGATGGATGTGTTTCATTTTGCAGAATTTGGAAGATTAAAGTATGTACACCATACCATTGACACTTATTCAGGATTTCAGTGGGCAACTCCTATGAGTTCTGAAAAGGCTGATTTTGTGATTACACACCTATTAGAAGTTATGGCCATCATGGGAATACCTGTACAAATCAAGACAGATAATGCCCCAGCATATGTCTCCAATAAAATGAGACAGTTCTTTGCTTATTACAATATAAAGCATGTTACAGGTATACCACACAATCCCACAGGCCAAGCAGTCATAGAAAGATCCAATCGAACTTTAAAGGATATGCTAAATAAACAGCAACAGGTAACAATGACTCCTAGAAATAGAGTGCATAGTGCTTTATTAACTATGAATTTTCTCAATGCTGATGAGAAAGGAACAACAGCTGCGGAGAGACATTGGACGACAAACAAAACTCCTTAGCTAAACCAACCAGTTTATTTCAAAGATGTGTTGACCTCAGAATGGAAACCTGGATATGTCCTACATTGGGGAATGGGTTTTGCTTTTGTTTCCACAGGAGAAGAAAAGCTATGGATACCAACAAAATTAATAAAAATTCGATTTGAACAGGAGAAACCCCTTGATGATGAGAAATAAAAGATCATCCACCAATGTGACATCTCCTCAGGTTGTAAGAAAAATTTAACAATCAAAGGTTGGGGTAGGCTTCTGTTTTTGTCTTTCCAGGATAATGGAAATACCCATCTTCCAGAAATCATAAGGCCTTGGATATCCGGATGTTTACAGCAGGAAGAAAGAATCTATTGGTACCAATCTATACAGGCAATCTCTGAAGTCTCCAGAAGGAAGATGGGGCCCCAACAACAACAACAACTCTACTCAATCCAGAATGATACCATGGTAATCATCATCATACTACACTTCTTGCCAGAATTTCAGACAATCTTACCCATTACTCTAAGAGTTGCTGCAAAATCTACAGTTAGTCTAACTGAGATTTAACTATCTGAGCTTTCTCACAAAACCCAACAGAGATACCATCGCCCCCTAAACAGCAGGAAGCAATTCTAAGGAAACGACGCCCCTTATCCCTTAGGTTTCATATTTCTCAGGGTTATGGATAATGGTTCTAGGGTTGTGGGTGGAAGAAACTGTTAAACTCAGTACTCTCCTGAAGGAAAGAAAATATGTCTCAAAAAAAAGGGAAAAGAAGAAATGGAATGGATATGTATAAGATATTATGGTAGACTATCACATACATTAGTAAACAAATTTAGCAATATAGCAGCCTTTGCACTGTTATGAATTCTTATATGTTGATACAAATATAAACTTTTTATATTCCTATTTAAGATAATTTGTATATTGATACAAATACAGAACTATGTTTGTTATATTGTACACATATTTTTACTCTTATTTGAAATATTTGTATATTGATACAAATGTGAATTTATGCCTGTCATACTGTATGTATGTTCTACTTCTGTTTAAGATATTCTGTATACTGATATATATTTAGGATTATTATCATATTGCATATTGCACTATACATTCTTACCTCTGTTAAAGATATTTTGTGTATTGTCACAATTTGAAGTCATTGTCCTTTTACTGTACAATTACTTACAGACTGTTTGCCTTATTTATAGGAAGTCTTAGTCCTTAGGTTGTTTAGGTAGAGGAGACTTACAGAGTTATTGTCACCTATGCTTGTCACTTCTATAATTATGTTAGTTAGGTTATCCAGATTTATAAATACATAGGTCAGATGGACAGGTAATCTCCAACCACTTCATGGACCTAGAGAATATGGCATTTAAATAATTTAGAATTCTGTTGACGTGAGACACAATTGCTCCTGGCAGCACCAATTTGATCCCGAGAGAATGTTGGGCTTCTAAGACATTTCCATTTGGAAGTTTGTCTTCTTGGCACAAAATGGCCTACTGGGCAAAGAACTGCCCTTGCCTCAACTGCTGACAGAACAAATGCTGTCCTTCTGGACAAGTGGGACACAAGGAAAGCGACCACTGTATTTGCCAAGACAGGGTAAGATGGTCTTTCAGAATTCCTGCTTCTGAAATGGTCTGTCAGATACTCTAGGCCTGTAGCCAATTTGAATGCACCAACGATACTGAGAAACGTTAGGTGACTGTCCAGGCTGCTAGCTGTCTCTCTCTACTCTTGCAAGACTACCAAAAGTTGCTTGCGTCCTTCTCCCATTTCTCAGGTATTATTATATTCCTTCTCAGGTCTTTGATGAGGTTGGACATTAGCAGTTATAGTTACAACTTAGTATATATACATATATAATATCTTAGATAGAATATATTACATATTAGACTCAGGTTCTTTAGCATAGGATACCTTTTGGAATGATCTTTGTAACATGCCACCTACCCACACTCTAGACTTCCCTGGATTTTACTATGTGTTTTTTGCTTGATATTGTTTGCACTTATTGTAATTCCAACTTATCTAAGTCATTATCCCTCATTACTCCTGGACAATATTTGATAAACATCTCTTTGTGTATAGTCTTGTATTAGGTTAGAACTTTCTTATTTAACAAAAGGGGGAGATGTAGTGGGTAGCCATCCCAGCATTGGCCTGGAAGTTCCAACCCCCATTGAGGCTTCAGTAATGATCACGCCCACAAGGCGGGGCAGAGGAAGGAGCAGAACCGAGGAGCAGGAGGAGGTGGCTCTCTTGGTTCCGGGACGCAGGACGCTAGAGGTGGACAGAGCAGAGTTCTCCAGAGAACACCGCTGGACTACCCTATACCTATGCCAGACCCTGCAACCTACCCCTTCATTTGTAAGTTACCCCACAAAACAAACCTCCCTCTTAACTACGTGGAGTGGCCTTAATAGTTTCACCAACACTTTAGTTTAACACCATTTCTGAAGGAAAATTCAGACCAGTGTTCTCATCCATGAGACACCCTCGTTTTTAACACAAGAAGCATGCTCTTCTTTCCAGCGTCTCCAATACAGCAAGAAACAGGAGCATGCCCAGAAAAAAAGAACTGTGTTTCCTACTTAAACACACCAATTCTAGTTCAACTCTGCTTATGAAACTGATACAAACCACAGCATCTCTTATATAGATGCTCTTTCGTTAATCTGAAAATCGGGTTGGGTTCGTGAACTGTGTAAATTCATTTGAGCCCAAAAATCACTGGGTTTACCAGAAATGAACTCTTGGTTGGAGGAAGACACAGAGCCTTTCGTTTAACTCCGTTTCTGAAGGAAAATTCAGACCAGTGTTGTAGTCCAGGAAACACACTCTGTTTTAACGCAAGAAGCATGTGCTTCATTCCAGAGTCTCCAATACAGCAAGAAACATGAGAATGACAAGAAAGAAAGAACTGTGTTTCTACTCATACGGTCCGTATCTAGTTGAATTCTGCTTATGAAACTCATACAAAACACAGCATCTCTTAAATAGATGCTCTTAGTTAATAGTGAAAATCGTGTTGGTTCGTGAACTGTGTAATATCATTTGGGCAAAAAAAACACTGGTTTTTTTTTACCAGAAATGAACTCTTGCTTGGATGGAAGACAGAGAGCCTTTGGTTTAACTCCGTTTCTGAAGGAAAATTCAGACCAGTGTTCTCATCCATGAAACACACTCTGTTTTAACGCAAGTAGCATGCTCTTCCTTCCATTGTCTCCAATACAGCAAGAAACATGTGCATGCCCAGAAAAAGAAGAACTGTGTTTCCTACTTAAACCCACGATTCTAGTTCAACTCTACTCATGAAACTGTTACAAAACACAGCATGTCTTACATAGATGCTCTTTCGTTAATCTGAAAATCGGGTTGGGTTCGTGAACTGTGTAAATTCATTTGAGCCCAAATATCACTGGGTTTACCAGAAATGAACTCTTGCTTGGAGGAATACACAGAGCCTTTGGTTTAACTCCGTTTCTGAAGGAAAATTCAGACCAGTGTTCTCATACACGAAACACACTCTGTTTTAACGCAAGAAGCATGCTCTACTTTCCAGAGTCCCCAATACAGCAAGAAACATGAGAATGACCAGAAAGAAAGAAATGTGTTTCTACTCATACGGTCCGTATCTAGTTCAATTCTGCTTATGAAACTCATACAAACCACAGCAACTCTTACATAGATGCTCTTTAGTTAATAGTGAAAATCATGTTCGGTTCATGAACTGTGTAAATTCATTTCAGTCGAAAATTCTCTGGGTTTACCAGAAATGAACTCTTGCTTCTAGGAAGACACAGAGCCTGGGGTTTCACTATGATTCTGAAAGAAAATTCAGACCATTGTTCTCATACACGAAACACACCCTGTTTTAACGCAGGAAGCATGCTCTTCCTTCCAGCGTCTCCAAACAGCAAGAATAATAAGCATGCCCAGAAAAAAAGAACTGTGTTTCCTACTCAATCGCACCATGTCTAGTACAATTCTGCTCATGAAACTCGTACAAACCACAGCATCATTTACCTAGATGCGCTTTAGTTAATAGTGAAAATCGTGTTGGGTTCGTGAAATGTATAAATTCATTTGAGCCGATAATTCACTGGTTTAACCAGAAATGAACTCTTGCTAGTAGGAAGACACATAGCCTTTGGTTTAACTGCATTTCTGAAGGAAAATTCAGACCAGTGATCTCATCCACGAAACACACTCTGTTTTAACGCAAGTGGCATGCTCTTCTTTCCAGCCTCTCCAATACAGCATAAAACATGAGCATGCCCAGAAAAAAAGAACTGTGTTTCCTACTCCTACGGTACATATTTAGTTCAACTCTGCTTATGAAATGCATACGAACCACAGCATCTCTTACATAGATGCTCTTTAGTTAATAGTGTAAATATTGTTGGATTCCTGAACTGTGTAAATTCATTTGATCTGAAAAAACACTGGGTTTACCAGAAATGAACTCTTGATTGGAGGAAGACACACAGTATTTGATTTAACTCTGTTTCTGAAGGAAAATTGAGACCAGTGTACTCATCCATGAAACACACTCGGATTTAACGCAAGAAGCATGCTCTTCTTTCCAGTGTCTTTAATACAGCAAGAAACATGAGCAAGCCCAGATAAAAAGAACTGTGTTTCCTACTCATACATTCCATATCTAGTTCAACTCTACTTATGAAACTCATATAGACCACAGCAGCTCTTACATAGATGCACTTTACTTAATAGTGAAAATCATATTGGGTTCATGAACTGTGTAAATTCATTTGAGTCAAAAATTCACGGGGTTTACCAGAAATGAACTCTTGCTTATACGAAGACACAGATCCTGGGTTTTAACTCCATTTCTGAAGGAAAATTCAGACCAGTGTTCTCATCCATGAGATACCCTCGGTTTTAACGCAAGAAGCATGCTCTTCTTTCCAGTGTCTCCAATACAGCAAGAAACATGAGCATGCCCAGTAAAAAAGAACTGTGTTTCCTACTCAAACGCACCATATTAGTTCAACTCTGCTTATGAAACACATACAAACCACAGCATCTCTTACATAGATGCTCTTTAGTTAATAGTGAAAAACGTGTTGGGTTCGTGAACTGTGTAAATTCAATTGAGCCGAAAATTCACTGGGTTTACCAGATATGAACTCTTGCTTCTAGGAAGACACATACCCCGGCTTTCACTCCGTGTCTGAAGGAAAATTCAGACCAGTGTTCTCATTCCTGAAACACACTCAGTTTTAACACAAGAAGCATGCTCTTATTTCCAGCGTCTGCAATACAGCAAGAAACATGAACAAGCCCAGAAAAATAGAACTGTGTTTCCTACTCATACAGACCATATCTAGTTCAACTCTACCTATGAAACTGAAACACACCACAGCAACTCTTACATAGATGCACTTTAGTTAAAAGTGAAAATGGTGTTGGGTTCGTGAAGTGTGTAAATTCATTTGAGCCGAAAATACACTGGGTTTACCAGAAATGAACTCTTGCTTGGAGGCAGACATAGAGCCTTTGGTTTAACTCCATTTCTGAAGGAAAATTCAGACCAGTATTCTCTTCCATGAGACACCCTCGGTATTATCGCAAGAAGCATGCTCTTCTTTCCAGCGTCTCCAATACAGCAAGAAACATGAGCATGCCCAGAAAATAAGAACTGTGTTTCCTACCCAAATGCATGGTATCTAGTTCGACTCTGCTTATGGAATCCATACAAACCACAGCATCTCTTACATAGATACTCTTTAGGTAATAGTGAAAATATTGTTAGATTCCTGAACTGTGTAAAATCATTTGAGCTGAAAAATCTCTGGGTTTGCCAGAAATGAACTCTTGCTTGTAGGAAGACAGAGAGCCTGGGTTTTCACTCTGATTCTGAAAGAAAATTCAGTCAAGTCTTCTCTTCCATGAAACACACTCAGTTTTAACACAAGAAGCATGCTCTTCTTTCCAGCGACTCTAATACAGCAAGAAACATGAGCAAGCCCAGATAAAAAAAACTGTTTTTTCTACTCATACAGTCCATACCTAGTTCAACTCTACTTATGAAACTCATACAGACCACAGCATCTCTTACATAGATGCACTTTAGTTAATAGTGAAAATCGTGTTGGTTCGTGAACTGTGTAAATTCATTTGAGCCCAAAAATCACTGGGTTTACCAGAAATGAACTCTTAGTTGGAGGAATACACAGAGCCATTTGTTAACTCCGTTTCTGAAGGAAAATTCAGACCAGTGTTGTAGTTCAGGAAACAAACTCTGTTTTAACCCAAGTAGCATGCTCTTCCTTCCATTGTCTCCAATAAAGCAAGAAACATGAGCATGCCCAGAAAAAAAAAGAACTGTGTTTCCTACTAAAACCCACGATTCTAGTTCAACTCTACTTATGGAACTGTTACAAAACACAGCATCTCTTACATAGATGCTCTTTCGTTAATCTGAAAATCGGGTTGGGTTCGTGAACTGTGTAAATTCATTTGAGCCCAAAAATCACTGGGTTTACCAGAAATGAACTCTTGCTTGGAGGAAGACACAGAGCCCGGGGTTTCACTATGATTCTGAAAGAAAATTCAGACCAGTGTTCTCATCCATGAAACACACTCTGTTTTAACGCAGGAAGCATGCTCTTCCTTCCAATATCTCCAAACAGCCAGAATAATAAGCATGCCCAGAAAAAAAGAACTGCGTTTCCTACCCAAAAGCACCATGCCTAGTAAAATTCTGCTCATGAAACTCATACAAACCACAGCATTACTTACCTAGATGCGTTTTAGTTAATAGTGAAAATCGTGTTGGGTTCCTGAAATTCATTTGAGCCGAAAATTCACTGGGTTTACCAGAAATGAACTCTTGCTAGTAGGAAGACATAGATCCTTTGGTTTAACTCCATTTCTGAAGGAAAATTCAGACCAGTGATCTCATCCACGAGATACACTCTGTTTTAACGCAAGTGGCATGCTCTTCTTTCTAGCCTCTCCAATACAGCATAAAACATGAGCATGCACAGAAAAAAGAACTGTGTTTCCTACTCCTACGGTACATATTTAGTTCAACTCTGCTTATGGAATGCATACAAACCACAGCATCTCTTATTTAGATGCTCTTTAGTTAATTGTGTAAATATTGTTGGATTCCTATACTGTGTAAATTCATTTGGTCCGAAAAATCACTGGGTTTACCAGAAATGAACTCTTGCTTGGAGGAAGACACACAGGCTTTGCTTTAACTCTGTTTCTGAATGAAAATTCAGACCAGTGTACTCATCCATGAAACACACTCGGTTTTAAAGCAAGAAGCATGCTCTTCTTTCCAGCGTCTCTAATACAGCAAGAAACATGAGCAAGCCCAGATAAAAAGAACTGTGTTTCCTACTCATACAATCCATATCTAGTTCAACTCTACTTATGAAACTCATACAGACTTATACATCTCTTATACAGATGCACTTTAGTTAATAGTGAAAATCGTGTTGGATTCGTGAACTGTGTAAATTCAATTGAGCCGAAAAATCACTGGGTTTACCAGAAATGAACTCTTGATTCTAGGAAGACACAGAGCCCCAAGTTTCACTCCGTTTCTGAGGGAAAATTCAGACCAGTGTTCTCATCCCTGAAACACACTGTGTTTTAATACAAGAAGCATGCTCTTCTTGCCAGCGTCTGAAATACAGCAAGAAACATGAGCAAGCCAACAAAAAAAGAACTGTGTTTCCTACTCTTTCGGACCATATCTAGTTCAACTCTACTTATGAAACTGAAACACACCACAGCAACTCTTACATAAATGCACTTTAGTTAATAGTGAAAATCGTGTTGGGTTTGTGAACTGTGCAAATTCATTTGAGCCGAAAATTCACAGGGTTTACCAGAAATGTACTCTTTCTTGGAGGCAGACACAGAGCCTTTGGTTTAACTCCATTTCTGAAGGAAAATAGAGATCAGTGTTCTCTTCCATGAGACACCCTCGGTTTTATCGCAAGAAGCATGCTCTTCTTTCCAGCGTCTCCAATACACCAAGAAACATGAGCATGCCCACAAAATAAGAACTGTGTTTTCTACCCAAACGCACCGTATCTAGTTTGACTCTGCTTATGAAATCCATACAAACCACAGCATCTCTTACATAGCTGCTCTTTAGGTAATAGTGAAAATATTGTTTGATTCCTGTACTGTGTAAAATCATTTGAGTTGAAAAATCTCTGGGTTTGCCAGAAATGAACTCTTGCTTGAGGGAAGACACAGAGCCTTTTGTTTAACTCCGTTTCTGAAGAAAATTCACCCTATTGTTCTCATCCATGAATTCCATCGGTTTTTATCCAAGAATCATGCTCTTCTTTCTAGCGTCTCCAATACAGCAAGAAACATGAGCATGCCCAGAAAAAAAGAACTGTGTTTCCTACTCATACAGTCCATATCTAGTTCAACTCTACTTATGAAACTCATACAAACCACAGCATCTCTTACATAGATGCTCTTTAGTTAATAGTGAAAATCGAGTTGGTTTCGTGAACTGTGTACATTCATTTGGGCTGAGAATTTACTGGGTTTACCAGAAATGAACTCTTGCTTGGAGGAAGAACCAGAACCTTTGGTTAACTCCGTTTCTGAAGAAAAATTCCCCCTATTGTTCTCATCCATGAGATTCATCTGTTTTAACCCAAGATGCTTGCTCTTCTTTCCAGCGTCTCCAATACATCAAGAAACATGAGCATGCCCTGAAGAAAAGAACTGTGATTCCTACTCATACGGTCCATATATAGTTCTCCTCTACTCATCAAACTCATACAAACCACAGCATCTCTTACATAGATGCTCTTTAGTTAATAGTGAAAATCGTGTTGGGTTCGTGAACTGTGTAAATTCATTTGAGCCCAAAAATCACTGGGTTTACCAGAATTGAACTCTTGGTTGGAGGAAAACACAGAGCCTTTCGTTTAACTCCGTTTCTGAAGGAAAATTCAGACCAGTGTTGTAGTCCAGGAAACACACTCTGTTTTAACGCAAGAAGCATGTGCTTCATTCCAGAGTCTCCAATACAGCAAGAAACATGAGAATGACAAGAAAGAAAGAACTGTGTTTCTACTCATACGGCCCGTATCTAGTTGAATTCTGCTTATGAAACTCATAAAAAAAACACAGCATCTGTAATATAGATGCTATTAGTTTATAGTGAAAATCGTGTTGGTTCGCGAACTGTGTAATATCATTTGGGCCAAAAAATCACTGGTTTTTACCAGAAATGAACTCTTGCTTGGATGGAAGACAGAGAGCCTTTGGTATAACTCCGTTTCTGAAGGAAAATTCAGACCAGTGTTTTATCCATGAAACATACTCTGTTGTAACGCAAGTAGCATGCTCTTCCTTCCATTGTCTCCAATACAGCAAGAAACATGAGCATGCCCAGAAAAAAAGAACTGTGTTTCCTACTCTTACAGTCCATATCTAGTTCAACTCTACTTATGAAACTCATACAAACCACAGCATCTCTTACATAGATTCTCTTTCGTTAATCCGAAAATCGGGTTGGGTTCGTGAACTGTGTAAATTCATTTGAGCCCCAAAATCACTGGTTTTACCAGAAATGAACTCTTGCATGGAGGAATACACAGAGCCTTTGGTTATCTCCGTTTCTGAGGGAAAATTCAGACCAGTGTTCTCATCCATGAAACACACTCCGATTTAAATCAAGTATCATGCTCTTCTTTCCAGAGTCTCCAATACAGCAAGAAACATGAGAATGACCAGAAACAAAACACTGTGTTTCTACTCATACAGTCCGTATCTAGTTCACTCTGCTTATGAAACTCATGCAAACCACAGCATCTCTTAAATAGATGCTCTTTAGTTAATAGTGAAAATCGTGTTTGGTTCATGAACTGTGTAAATTCATTTGAGTCGAAAAATCACTGGGTTTACCAGAAATGAACTCTTGCTTGTAGGAAGACACATAGCCTGGGGTTTAACTCCGTTTCTGAAGGAAAATTCAGACCAGTGTTCTCATCCATGAAACACACTCTGTTTTAACGCAAGGAGCATTGTCTTCCTCCTAGCATCTCCAATACAGCAAGAAACATGAGCATGCCCAGAAAAAAAGAACTTTGTTTCCTACTCAAACGCACTGTGACGAGTTCAACTCTGCTCCTGAAACTCATACAAACCACAGCATATCTTACATAGACGCTCTTGGTTAATAGTGAAAATTGTGTTGGTTCATGAACTGTGTAATATCAATTGGGCCGAAAAATCACAGGTTTTTACCAGAAATGAACTCTTGCTTGGATGGAAGACAAAGAGCCTTTGGTTTAACTCCATTTCCGAAGGAAAATTCAGACCAGTGTTCTCATCCATGAAACACACTCGGTTTTAATGCAAGTAGCATACTCTTTGTTCCAGCCTATAAAATACAGCAAGAAACATGAGCATGCCCAGAAAAAAAGGACTGTGTTTCCTACTCATACTGTCTGTATCTACATCAACTCTGCTTATGAAACACATACAAGCCACAGCATCTTTTACATAGATGCTATTAAGTTGGTAGTAAAAATAGTGTTGGGTTCGTGAACTGTGTAAATTCATGAGCCGAAAAATCACTGGGTTTACCAGAAATGAAGTCTTGCTTGGAGGATTACACAGAGCCTGGTGTTTCACTCCGTTTCTGAAGGAAAATTCAGACCAGTGTTCTCATCCATGAAACACATTCCATTTTAACGCAAGAAGCATGCTCTTCTTTCCAGGGTCTCCAATACAGCAAGAAACATGAGCAAGCCCAGAAAAAAAGAACTGTGTTTCCTACTCAAACCTACCATGACGAGTTCAACTCTGCTCATGAAACTCATACAAACCACAGAATCTCTTACATAGATGCTCTTTAGTTAATAGTGAAATTCGTTTTGGGTTCGTGAACTGTGTAATTTCATTTGAGCCGAAAATTCACTGGGTTTACCAGAAATGCACTCTTGCTTGTAGGAAGACACAGAACCCGGGGTTTAACTCTGTTTCTGAAGGAATATTCAGACCACTGTTCTCATCCATGAAACACACTTTTTTTTAAACGGAAGAAGCATGCTCTTCTTTCCAGAGTCTGCAATACAGCAAGAAACATGAGCAAGCCCAGAAAAAAAAAACTGTGTTTCCTACTCATACGGACCATATAAGTTCAACTCTGCTTATGAAACTGTTACAAACCAGAGCATCTCTTACATAGATGCTCTTTAGTTAATAGTGAAAATCGTGTTGAGTTCGTGAACTGTGTAAATTCACTTGACCCCCAAAATCACTGGGTTTGCCAGAAATGAACTTTGCTTGAAGGAAGACACAGAGTCTTTGGTTTTACTCCGTTTTTGAAGGATAATTCATACCAGTGTTCTCATCCACGAATCACACTCTGTTTTAAAGCAACGAATATGCTCTTCTTTTCAGCGTCTCCAATACAGCAAGAAATATATGCATGCCCAGAAAAAAAGAACTGTGTTTCCTACTTAAACGCACCGATTCTAGTTCAACTCTGCTTATGAACTCATACAAACCACAGCATCTCTTACATAGAGGCTCTTTAGTTAATAGTGAAAATCGAGTTGGGTTCGTGAACTGTGTACATTCATTTGGGCCGAGTATTTACTAGGATTACCAGAAATGAACTCTTGCTTGGAGGAAGACAGACAACCTTTGCTTTAACTCTGTTTCTGAATGAAAATTCAGACCTGTGTACTCATCCATGAAACACACTCCGTTTTAATGCAAGAAGCATGCTCTTCTTTCCAGCATCTCCAACACAGCTAGCAACATGAGCAAGCCCATAAATAAAGAACTGTCCATATCTACTGCAACTCTGCTTATGAAACTCATAGAAGCCACAGCATCTTTTACATAGATGCTCTTTAGTTAAGAGTGAAAATTGTGTTCACTTCGTGAACTGTGTAAATTCATTTGAGCCGAAAATTCACTGGGTTTACCAGAAATGAAGTCTTGCTTGTAGGAAGACACAGAGCCTGGAGTTTCACTCCGTTTCTGAAGGAAAATTCAGACCAGTGTTCTCATCCATGAAACACACTCTGTTTTAACGCAAAAAGCATGCTCTTCTTTCCATCGTCTCCAATATAGCAAGAAACATGAGCATGCCCAGAAAAAAAGAACTGAATTTCCTACTCATATGGCCCATATCTAGTTCAACTATGCTTATGAAACTGGTACAAACCACAGCATCTCTTACATAGATGCTCTTTCGTTAATATGAAAATCGTGTTGGGTTCGTGAACTGTGTAAATTCACTTGACCCCCAAAATCACTGGGTTTAGCAGAAATGAAGGCTTGCTTGGAGGAAGTAACAGAGCATGTGGTTTAACTCTGTTTCTGAATGAAAATTCAGACCAGTGTTCTCATCCATGAAACACACTCTGTTTTAACGCAAGAAGCATACTCTTCTTTCCAGAGTTTCCAATAAAGCAAGAAACAAGAGAATGACCAGAACGAAAGAACTGTGTTTCTACTCATATGGTCCGTATCTAGTTCAACTCTGCTTCTGAAACTCATACAAAACACAGCATTTCTTACATAGTTGCTCTTTAGTTAATAGTGAAAATCATGTTCGTTTCATGAACTGTGTAAATTCATTTTAGTCGAAAATTCACTGGGTTTACCAGAAATGAATTTTTGCTTGTAGGAAGTCACAGAGCCTGGGGTTTCACTATGATTCTGAACGAAAATTCAGACCAGTGTTCTCATCCATGAAACACACTCTGTTTTAAGACAAGAAGCATGCTCTTCCTTCCAGCGTCCCCAATACTGCAAGTAACATAAGCATGCCCAATAAAAAAGAACTGTGTTTCCTCCTCAAACGCACCGTGTCTAGTTCAAATCTGCTCATGGTACTCATACAAACCACAGCATCACTTACCTTGATGCTCTTTAGTTAATAATGAAAGTCGTGTTGTGTTCATGAACTGTGTAAATTCATTTGAGCCGAAAATTCACTGTGTTTACCAGAAATGAACTCTTTCTAGTAGTAAGACACAGAGCCTGGGGTTTAACTCCGTTTCTGAAGGAAACTTCAGACCAGTGTTCTCAACCCTGAAACACACTCTGTTTTAACACAAGAAGCATGCTCTTCTTTCCAGCGTCTGCAATACAGCAAGAAACATGAGCAACCCAGAAAAAAAGAACTGTGTTTCCTACTCATACAGTCCATATCTAGTACAATTCTACTTATGAAACTCTTACAGATCACAGCATCTCTTACATAGATGCACTTTAGTTAATAGTAAAAATCGTGTTCGGTTCGTGAACTGTGTAAATTCATTTGAGTTGAAAATTCACTGTGTTTACCAGAAATGAACTCTTGCTTGTAGGAAGACACAGAGCCTTTGGTTTAACTCCATTTCTGAAGGCGTATTCAGACCAGTGTTCTCATCCATGCGACGCCCACGGTTTTAACGCAAGAAGCATGCTCTTCTTTCCAGCGTCTCCAATACAGCAAGAAACATGAGCATGCCCAGAAAAAAAGAACTGTGTTTCCTACTCAAACGCACCGTGTCTAGTTCAACTCTGTTCATGAAACTCATACAAACCACAGCATCACATACATAGATGCTCTTTAGTTAATAGTGAAAATATTGTTGGATTCCTGAACTGTGTAATTTCATTTGAGCCGAAAATTCAATGGGTTTGCCAGAAATGAACTCTTGCTTGGAGGAAGACACAGAGCCTTTGGTTTAACTTTGTTTCTGAATGAAAATTCAGACCAGTGATCTCATCCATGAAATACACTCTGTTTTAACGCAAGTAGCATGCTCTTATTTCCAGCGTCTCCAATACAGCAAGAAACATGAGCAAGCCCAGATAAAAAGAACTGTGTTTCCTAATCCTACGGTTCATATATGTTCAACTATGCTTATTAAACTGTTACGAACCACAGCAACACTTACATAGATGCTGTTTAGTTAATAGTGAAAATCGTGTTGGGTTCGTGAACTGGGTAAATTCATTTGAGCCGAAAATTCAGTGGGTTTACCAGAAATGAACTCTTGCTTGGAGGAAGACACAGAACCCTTGGTTTAACTCCATTTCTAAGGAAAATTCAGACCAGTGTTCTCATCCATGAGACACCCTCGTTTTTAACACAAGAAGCATGCTCTTCTTTCCAGCGTCTCCAATACAGCAAGAAACAGGAGCATGCCCAGAAAAAAAGAACTGTGTTTCCTACTCAAACACACCATATCTAGTTCGACTCTGCTTATGAAACGCATAAAAACCACAGCATTTCTTACATAGATGCTCTTTACTTAATAGTGAAAATCATGTTGGATTCGTGAACTGTGTAAATTCATTTTAGCTGAAAATTCACTGGGTTTACCAGAAATGAACTCTTGCTTGTAGGTAGACACAGAGCCTGGGCATTCACTCTGATTCTGAAGTAAAATCAGACGTGTCTTCTCATCCAAGAAACACTCTCTGTTTTAACGCAAGAAGCATGCTCTTCCTTCCAGCGTCTCCAATACAGCAAGAAACATGAGCATGCCCAGAAAAAAAGAACTGTGTTTCCTACTTAAACACACCAATTCTAGTTCAACTCTGCTTATGAAACTGATACAAACCACAGCATCTCTTATACAGATGCTCTTTCGTTAATATGAAAATCGTGTTGGGTTCGTGAATTGTGTAAATTCATTTGAGCCCAACAATCACTGGGTTTACCAGAAATGAACTCTTGGTTGGAGGAAGACACAGAGCCTTTCGTTTAACTCCGTTTCTGAAGGAAAATTCAGACCAGTGTTGTAGTCCAGGAAACACACTCTGTTTTAACGCAAGAAGCATGCGCTTCATTCCAGAGTCTCCAATACAGCAAGAAACATGAGAATGACAAGAAAGAAAGAACTGTGTTTCTACTCATACGGTCCGTATCTAGTTGAATTCTGCTTATGAAACTCATACAAAACACAGCATCTCTTAAATAGATGCTCTTAGTTAATAGTGAAAATCGTGTTGGTTCGTGAACTGTGTAATATCATTTGGGCAAAAAAAACACTGGTTTTTACCAGAAATGAACTCTTGCTTGGATGGAAGACAGAGAGCCTTTGGTTTAACTCCGTTTCTGAAGGAAAATTCAGACCAGTGTTCTCATCCATGAAACACACTCTGTTTTAACGCAAGTAGCATGCTCTTCCTTCCATTGTCTCCAATACAGCAAGAAACATGTGCATGCCCAGAAAAAGAAGAACTGTGTTTCCTACTTAAACCCACGATTCTAGTTCAACTCTACTCATGAAACTGTTACAAAACACAGCATGTCTTACATAGATGCTCTTTCGTTAATCTGAAAATCGGGTTGGGTTCGTGAACTGTGTAAATTCATTTGAGCCCAAATATCACTGGGTTTACCAGAAATGAACTCTTGCTTGGAGGAATACACAGAGCCTTTGGTTTAACTCCGTTTCTGAAGGAAAATTCAGACCAGTGTTCTCATACACGAAACACACTCTGTTTTAACGCAAGAAGCATGCTCTACTTTCCAGAGTCCCCAATACAGCAAGAAACATGAGAATGACCAGAAAGAAAGAAATGTGTTTCTACTCATACGGTCCGTATCTAGTTCAATTCTGCTTATGAAACTCATACAAACCACAGCAACTCTTACATAGATGCTCTTTAGTTAATAGTGAAAATCGTGTTCGGTTCATGAACTGTGTAAATTCATTTCAGTCGAAAATTCTCTGGGTTTACCAGAAATGAACTCTTGCTTGTAGGAAGACACAGAGCCTGGGGTTTCACTATGATTCTGAAAGAAAATTCAGACCAGTGTTCTCATACACGAAACACACCCTGTTTTAACGCAGGAAGCATGCTCTTCCTTCCAGCGTCTCCAAACAGCAAGAATAATAAGCATGCCCAGAAAAAAAGAACTGTGTTTCCTAATCAATCGCACCATGTCTAGTACAATTCTGCTCATGAAACTCGTACAAACCACAGCATCATTTACCTAGATGCGCTTTAGTTAATAGTGAAAATCGTGTTGGGTTCGTGAAATGTATAAATTCATTTGAGCCGAAAATTCACTGGTTTAACCAGAAATGAACTCTTGCTAGTAGGAAGACACATAGCTTTGGTTTAACTGCATTTCTGAAGGAAAATTCAGACCAGTGATCTCATCCACGAAACACACTCTGTTTTAACGCAAGTGGCATGCTCTTCTTTCCAGCCTCTCCAATACAGCATAAAACATGAGCATGCCCAGAAAAAAAGAACTGTGTTTCCTACTCCTACGGTACATATTTAGTTCAACTCTGCTTATGAAATGCATACGAACCACAGCATCTCTTACATAGATGCTCTTTAGTTAATAGTGTAAATATTGTTGGATTCCTGAACTGTGTAAATTCATTTGATCTGAAAAATCACTGGGTTTACCAGAAATGAACTCTTGATTGGAGGAAGACACACAGTATTTGATTTAACTCTGTTTCTGAAGGAAAATTGAGACCAGTGTACTCATCCATGAAACACACTCGGATTTAACGCAAGAAGCATGCTCTTCTTTCCAGTGTCTTTAATACAGCAAGAAACATGAGCAAGCCCAGAAAAAAAGAACTGTGTTTCCTACTAAAATGCACCGTGTCGAGTTAAACTCTAGTCATGAAACTCATACAAATCAGAGCATCTCTTATATAGATGCTCTTTAGTTAATAGTGAAAATCGTCTAGGTTCGTGAACTGTGTAAATTCATTTGAGCCGAAAATTCACTGCTTTTACCAGAAATTAACTCTCGCTTGTAGGAAGACACAGAGCCTGGTGTTTAACTCCGTTTCTGAATGAAAATTCAGAACAGTGTTCTCATCCATGAAACACACTCTGTTTAAACGCAAGAAGCATGCTCTTCTTTCCAGCGTCTGCAATACACCAAGAAACATGAGCAAGCCCAGCAAAAAGGAACTGTGTCTTCTACTCATACAGGCCATATCTAGTTCAACTCTGCTTATGAAACTGATAGAATCCACAGCATCTCTTACATAGATGCTCTTTAGATAATATTGATAATCGTGTTGTGTTCGTGAACTGTGTAAATTCATTTGAGCGAAAAATCACTGGGTTTACCAGAAATGAACTCTTGCTTGGACGAAGACACAGAAATTTGCTTTAAATCCATTTCTGAAGGAAAATTCAGACCAGTGTTCTCATCCATGAGACACCCTCGTTTTTAACGCAAGAAGCATGCTCTTCTTTCCAGCGTCTCCAATACAGCAAGAAATATGAGCATGCCCAGAAAAAATGAACTGTGTTTCATACTCAAACGTACCATATCTAGTTCGACTCTGGTTATGAAACTGATACAAAAGGCAGCATCACTTACATAGACACTCTTTAGTTAATAGTGAAAATCGTGTTGGGTTCGTGAACTGTGTAAATTCATTTCAGCTGAAATATCACTGGGTTTACCAGAAATGATCTCTTTCTTGTAGGAAGACACAGATCCTGTGGTTTAAATGCGTTTCTGAAGGAAAATTCAGACCAGTGTTCTCATCCATGAAACACACTCTGTTTTAACGCAAGAAACATGCTCTTCCTTCCAGCGTCTACAACACAGCAAGAAACATGAGCATGCCCACAAAAAAAGAACTGTGTTTCCTACTCAAATGCACCGTGTAGAGTTCAACTCTAGTCATGAAACTCATACAAACCAGATAATCTCTTACATAGATGCTCTTTAGTTAATTGTGAAAATCGTCTTTGGTTCGTGAACTGTGTAAATTCCTTTGAAGCAAAAATTCACTATGTTTACCAGAAATGAACTATTTCTTGTAGGAAGACACAGAGCCAGGGTTTAACTCCGATTCTGAAGGAAAATTCAGACCATTGTCCTCATCCATGAAACACACTCTGTTTTAATGCAAGAAGCATGCTCGTCTTTCGAGCCTCCGCAATACAGCAAGAAACATGAGCAATCCCAGAAAAAAAGAACTGTGTTTCCTACTCATACGGACATCTAGTTCAACTCTGCTTATGAAACTTTTACAAACCACAGCATCACTTACACAGATGCTCTTTAGTTAATAGTGAAAATCGTGTTGGGATCGTGAACTGTGTAAATTCATTTGAGCCGAAAAATCACTGGGTTTACCAGAAATGAACTCTTGCTTGGAGGAAGACACAGAGCCATTGGTTGAACTCCATTTCTGAAGGCAAATACAGACCAGTGTTCTCATCCATGAGACACCCTCGGTTTTAACACAAGAAGCATGCTCTGCCTTCCAGCGTCTACAACACAGCAAGAAACATGAGAATGCCCAGAAAAAAAGAACTGTGTTTCCAACTCAAACGCACCAAGTCAAGTTCAACTCTAGTCATGAAACTCATACAAACCAGAGCAACTCTTTCATAGATGCTCTTTAGGTAATAGTGAAAATCATCTTTGGTTCGTGAACTGTGTACATTCATTTGAGCCGAAAAATCACTTGGTTTACAAGAAATGAACTCTTGCTTGGAGGAAGACACAGAGCCCTTGGTTTAACTCCGTTTCTGAATGGGAATTCAGACCACTATTCTCATCCATTAAACAAACTCTGATTTAACGCAAGAAGCATGCTCTTCATTCCAGGGTCACCAATACAGCAAGAAACATGAGCATGCCCAGAAAAAAAGAACTCTGTTTCGACTCATAGGGACATCTAGTTCAACTCTGCTTATAAAACTGATACAAAACACAGCATCTCTTACATAGATGATCTTTAGGTAATAATGAAAATCGTGTTGGGTACGTGAACTGTGTAAATTCATTTGAGCCGAAAATTCACTGTGTTTACAAGAAATGAACTCTTGCTTGTAGGAGGACACAGAGCCTGAGGTTTAACTCCGATTATGAGGGAAAATTCAGACCAGAATTCTCTCCAATGAAACACAATGTTTTAACACAAGAAACATGCTCTTCCTTCCAGCGTCTCCAATACAGCAAAAAACATGAGCATATCCAGAAAAAAGAACTGTGTTTCCTACTCAAACTCACCGTATCTACTTCGACTCTGCTTATGAAACTCATGCAAACCACAGCATCTCTTACATAGATGCTCTGTAGTTAGTAGTGAAAAACGTGTTGGGTTTGTGAACTGTCGAAATTCATTTGAGACAAAAAATCACTGATATACGAGAAATGAACTCTTTCTTGTTGGAAGACACAGAGCCTTTGGTTCAACGCTGTTTCTGAAGGAGAATTCAGACCAGTGTTCTCATCCATGAGACACACTTGGTTTTAACGCAAGAAGCATGCTCTTCTTTTCAGGGTCTCCAATAAAGCAAGAAACATGAGCATGCCCAGGAAAAAAGAACTGTGTTTTGACTCATAGGGACATCTAGTTCAACTCTGCTTATAAAACTGATACAAAACACAGCATCTCTTACATGTATGTTCTTTAGTTAATAATGAAAATCGTGTTGGGTTCGTGAACTGTGTAAATTCATTTCAGCCGAAAATTCACTGTGTTTACAAGAAATGAACTCTTGCATGGAGGAAGACACAGACCCTTTGGTTTAACTCTGTTTATGAAGGCAAATACAGACCAGTGTTCTCATCCATTAGACACCCACGGTTTTAATGCAAGAAGCATGCTCTTCCTTCCAGGGTCTCCAATGCAGCAAGAAACATGAGCATGCCCAGAAAAAAAGAACTGTGTTTCCTACTAAAATGCACCATGTCGAGTTAAACTCTAGTCATGAAACTCATACAAACCAGAGCATCTCTTATATAGATGCTCTTTAGTTAATAGTGAAAATCGTCTTTGGTTCATGAACTGTGTAAATTCATTTGAGCCGAAAATTCACTGCTTTTACCAGAAATTAATTCTTGCTTGTAGGAAGACACAGAGCCTGGTGTTTAACTCCGTTTCTGAATGAAAATTCAGAACAGTGTTCTCATCTATGAAACACACTCTGTTTAAATGCAAGAAGCATGCTCTTCTTTGCAGCGTCTGCAATACACCAAGAAACATGAGCAAGCCCAGCAAAAAGGAACTGTGTCTTCTACTCATACAGGCCATATCTAGTTCAACTCTGCTTATGAAACTGATAGAATCCACAGCATCTCTTACATAGAGGCTCTTTAGTTAATAGTGAAAATAGTGTTGGGTTCGTGAACTGAGTAAATTTATTTGAGCGAAAAATCACTGGGTTTACAAGAAATGAAATCTTGCTTGGATGAAGACACACAACATTTGCTTTAAATCCATTTCTGAAGGAAAATTCAGACCAGTGTTCTCATCCATGAGACATCCTCGTTTTTAACGCAAGAAGCATGCTCTTCTTTCCAGCGTCTCCAATACAGCAAGAAATATGAGCATGCCCAGAAAAAATGAACTGTGTTTCATACTCAACGTACCATATCTAGTTCGACTCTGGTTATGAAACTGATACAAAACGCAGCATCTCTTACATAGATACTCTTTAGTTAATTGTGAAAATCGTGTTGGGTTCGTGAACTGCGCAAATTCATTTGAGCTGAAATATCACTGGGTTTACCAGAAATGATCTCTTTCTTGTAGGAAGACACAGATCCTGTGGTTTAAATGCATTTCTGAGGGAAAATTCAGACCAGTGTTCTCATCCATGAAACACACTCTGTTTTAACGCAAGAAACATGCTCTTCCTTCCAGCGTCTACAACACAGCAAGAAACATGAGCATGCCCACAAAAAAAGAACTGTGTTTCCTACTCAAATGCACCGTGTAGAGTTCAACTCTAGTCATGAAACTCATACAAACCAGATAATCTCTTACATAGATGCTCTTTAGTTAATTGTGAAAATCGTCTTTGGTTCGTGAACTGTGTAAATTCCTTTGAAGCAAAAATTCACTATGTTTACCAGAAATGAACTATTTCTTGTAGGAAGACACAGAGCCAGGGTTTAACTCTGATTCTGAAGGGAAATTCAGACCAGTGTTCTCATCCATGAAACACACTCTGTTTTAATGCAAGAAGCATGCTCGTCTTTCGAGCCTCCGCAATACAGCAAGAAACATGAGCAATCCCAGAAAAAAAGAACTGTGTTTCCTACTCATACGGACATCTAGTTCAACTCTGCTTATGAAACTTTTACAAACCACAGCATCACTTACACAGATGCTCTTTAGTTAATAGTGAAAATCGTGTTGGGATCGTGAACTGTGTAAATTCATTTGAGCCGAAAAATCACTGGGTTTACCAGAAATGAACTCTTGCTTGGAGGAAGACACAGAGCCATTGGTTGAACTCCATTTCTGAAGGCAAATACAGACCAGTGTTCTCATCCATGAGACACCCTCGGTTTTAACACAAGAAGCATGCTCTGCCTTCCAGCGTCTACAACACAGCAAGAAACATGAGAATGCCCAGAAAAAAAGAACTGTGTTTCCAACTCAAACGCACCAAGTCAAGTTCAACTCTAGTCATGAAACTCATACAAACCAGAGCAACTCTTTCATAGATGCTCTTTAGGTAATAGTGAAAATCATCTTTGGTTCGTGAACTGTGTACATTCATTTGAGCTGAAAAATCACTTGGTTTACAAGAAATGAACTCTTGCTTGGAGGAAGACACAGAGCCCTTGGTTTAACTCAATTTCTGAATGGGAATTCAGACCACTATTCTCATCCATTAAACAAACTCTGATTTAACGCAAGAAGCATGCTCTTCATTCCAGGGTCACCAATACAGCAAGAAACATGAGCATGCCCAGAAAAAAAGAACTCTGTTTCGACTCATAGGGACATCTAGTTCAACTCTGCTTATAAAACTGATACAAAACACAGCATCTCTTACATAGATGATCTTTAGGTAATAATGAAAATCGTGTTGGTACCTGAACTGTGTAAATTCATTTGAGCCGAAAATTCACTGTGTTTACAAGAAATGAACTCTTGCTTGTAGGAGGACACAGAGCCTGAGGTTTAACTCCGATTATGAGGGAAAATTCAGACCAGAATTCTCTCCAATGAAACACAATGTTTTAACACAAGAAACATGCTCTTCCTTCCAGCGTCTCCAATACAGCAAGAAACATGAGCATATCCAGAAAAAAGAACTGTGTTTCCTACTCAAACTCACCGTATCTACTTCGACTCTGCTTATGAAACTCATACAAACCACAGCATCTCTTACATAGATGCTCTGTAGTTAGTAGTGAAAAACGTGTTGGGTTTGTGAACTGTCGAAATTCATTTGAGACAAAAAATCACTGATATACGAGAAATGAACTCTTTCTTGTTGGAAGACACAGAGCCTTTGGTTCAACGCTGTTTCTGAAGGAGAATTCAGACCAGTGTTCTCATCCATGAGACACACTCGGTTTTAACGCAAGAAGCATGCTCTTCTTTTCAGGGTCTCCAATACAGCAAGAAACATGAGCATGCCCAGGAAAAAAGAACTGTGTTTCGACTCATAGGGACATCTAGTTCAACTCTGCTTATAAAACTGATACAAAACACAGCATCTCTTACATGTATGTTCTTTAGTTAATAATGAAAATCGTGTTGGGTTCGTGAACTTTGTAAATTCATTTGAGCCGAAAATTCACTGGGTTTACAAGAAATGAACTCTTGCTTGGAAGAAGACACAGACCCTTTGGTTTAACTCCGTTTATGAAGGCAAATACAGACCAGTGTTCTCATCCATGAGACACCCACGGTTTTAACGCAAGAAGCATGCTCTTCCTTCTAGCGTCTCCAATGCAGCAAGAAACATGAGCATGCCCAGAAAAAAAGAACTGTGTTTCCTACTCAAATGCACCGTGTAGAGTTCAACTCTAGTCATGAAACTCATACAAACCAGAGCATCTCTTATATAGATGCTCTTTAGTTAATAGTGAAAATCGTCTTTGGTTCGTGAACTGTGTAAATTCATTTGAGCCGAAAATTCACTGCTTTTACCAGAAATTAACTCTTGCTTGTAGGAAGACACAGAGCCTGGTGTTTAACTCCGTTTCTGAATGAAAATTCAGAACAGTGTTCTCATCCATGAAACACACTCTGTTTAAACGCAAGAAGCATGCTCTTCTTTGCAGCGTCTGCAATACACCAAGAAACATGAGCAAGCCCAGCAAAAAGGAACTGTGTCTTCTACTCATACAGGCCATATCTAGTTCAACTCTGCTTATGAAACTGATAGAATCCACAGCATCTCTTACATAGATGCTCTTTAGATAATACTGATAATCGTGTTGTGTTCGTGAACTGTGTAAATTCATTTGAGCGAAAAATCACTGGGTTTACCAGAAATGAACTCTTGCTTGGACGAAGACACAGAACATTTGCTTTAAATCCATTTCTGAAGGAAAATTCAGACCAGTGTTCTCATCCATGAGACACCCTCGTTTTTAACGCAAGAAGCATGCTCTTCTTTCCAGCGTCTCCAATACAGCAAGAAATATGAGCATGCCCAGAAAAAATGAATTGTGTTTCATACTCAAATGTACCATATCTAGTTCGACTCTGTTTATGAAACTGATACAAAACGCAGCATCACTTACATAGACACTCTTTAGTTAATAGTGAAAATCGTGTTGGGTTCGTGAACTGTGTAAATTCATTTCAGCTGAAATATCACTGGGTTTACCAGAAATGATCTCTTTCTTGTAGGAAGACACAGATCCTGTGGTTTAAATGCGTTTCTGAAGGAAAATTCAGACCAGTGTTCTCATCCATGAAACACACTCTGTTTTAACGCAAGAAACATGCTCTTCCTTCCAGCGTCTACAACACAGCAAGAAACATGAGCATGCCCACAAAAAAAGAACTGTGTTTCCTACTCAAATGCACCATGTAGAGTTCAACTCTAGTCATGAAACTCATACAAACCAGATAATCTCTTACATAGATGCTCTTTAGTTAATTGTGAAAATCATCTTTGGTTCGTGAACTGTGTAAATTCCTTTGAAGCAAAAATTCACTATGTTTACCAGAAATGAACTATTTCTTGTAGGAAGACACAGAGCCGGGGTTTAACTCCGATTCTGAAGGGAAATTCAGACCAGTGTTCTCATCCATGAAACACACTCTGTTTTAATGCAAGAAGCATGCTCGTCTTTCGAGCCTCCGCAATACAGCAAGAAACATGAGCAATCCCAGAAAAAAAGAACTGTGTTTCCTACTCATACGGACATCTAGTTCAACTCTGCTTATGAAACTTTTACAAACCACAGCATCACTTACACAGATGCTCTTTAGTTAATAGTGAAAATCGTGTTGGGATCGTGAACTGTGTAAATTCATTTGAGCCGAAAAATCACTGGGTTTACCAGAAATGAACTCTTGCTTGGAGGAAGACACAGAGCCATTGGTTGAACTCCATTTCTGAAGGCAAATACAGACCAGTGTTCTCATCCATGAGACACCCTCGGTTTTAACACAAGAAGCATGCTCTGCCTTCCAGCGTCTACAACACAGCAAGAAACATGAGAATGCCCAGAAAAAAAGAACTGTGTTTCCAACTCAAACGCACCAAGTCAAGTTCAACTCTAGTCATGAAACTCATACAAACCAGAGCAACTCTTTCATAGATGCTCTTTAGGTAATAGTGAAAATCATCTTTGGTTCGTGAACTGTGTACATTCATTTGAGCCGAAAAATCACTTGGTTTACAAGAAATGAACTCTTGCTTGGAGGAAGACACAGAGCCCTTGGTTTAACTCCGTTTCTGAATGGGAATTCAGACCACTATTCTCATCCATTAAACAAACTCTGATTTAACGCAAGAAGCATGCTCTTCATTCCAGGGTCACCAATACAGCAAGAAACATGAGCATGCCCAGAAAAAAAGAACTCTGTTTCGACTCATAGGGACATCTAGTTCAACTCTGCTTATAAAACTGATACAAAACACAGCATCTCTTACATAGATGATCTTTAGGTAATAATGAAAATCGTGTTGGTACCTGAACTGTGTAAATTCATTTGAGCCGAAAATTCACTGTGTTTACAAGAAATGAACTCTTGCTTGTAGGAGGACACAGAGCCTGAGGTTTAACTCCGATTATGAGGGAAAATTCAGACCAGAATTCTCTCCAATGAAACACAATGTTTTAACACAAGAAACATGCTCTTCCTTCCAGCGTCCCCAATACAGCAAGAAACATGAGCATATCCAGAAAAAAGAACTGTGTTTCCTACTCAAACTCACCGTATCTACTTCGACTCTGCTTATGAAACTCATACAAACCACAGCATCTCTTACATAGATGCTCTTTAGTTAGTAGTGAAAAACGTGTTGGGTTTGTGAACTGTTGAAATTCATTTGAGACAAAAAATCACTGATATACGAGAAATGAACTCTTTCTTGTTGGAAGACACAGAGCCTTTGGTTCAACGCTGTTTCTGAAGGAGAATTCAGACCAGTGTTCTCATCCATGAGACACACTCGGTTTTAACGCAAGAAGCATGCTCTTCTTTTCAGGGTCTCCAATACAGCAAGAAACATGAGCATGCCCAGGAAAAAAGAACTGTGTTTCGACTCATAGGGACATCTAGTTCAACTCTGCTTATAAAACTGATACAAAACACAGCATCTCTTACATATATGTTCTTTAGTTAATAATGAAAATGGTGTTGGGTTTGTGAACTGTGTAAATTCATTTGAGCCGAAAATTCACTGTGTTTACAAGAAATGAACTCTTGCTTGGAGGAAGACACAGACCCTTTGGTTTAACTCCGTTTATGGAGGCAAATACAGACCAGTGTTCTCATCCATGAGACACCCACGGTTTTAACGCAAGAAGCATGCTCTTCCTTCCAGTGTCTCCAGTGCAGCAAGAAACATGAGCATGCCCAGAAAAAAAGAACTGTGTTTCCTACTAAAATGCACCGTGTCGAGTTAAACTCTAGTCATGAAACTCATACAAACCAGAGCATCTCTTATATAGATGCTCTTTAGTTAATAGTGAAAATCGTCTTTGGTTCATGAACTGTGTAAATTCATTTGAGCCGAAAATTCACTGCTTTTACCAGAAATTAACTCTTGCTTGTAGGAAGACACAGAGCCTGGTGTTTAACTCCGTTTCTGAATGAAAATTCAGAGCAGTGTTCTCATCCAGGAAACACACTCTGTTTAAACGCAAGAAGCATGCTCTTCTTTGCAGCGTCTGCAATACACCAAGAAACATGAGCAAGCCCAGCAAAAAGGAACTGTGTCTTCTACTCATACAGGCCATATCTAGTTCAACTCTGCTTATGAAACTGATAGAATCCACAGCATCTCTTACATAGAGGCTCTTTAGTTAATAGTGAAAATAGTGTTGGGTTCGTGAACTGAGTAAATTCATTTGAGCGAAAAATCACTGGGTTTACAAGAAATGAAATCTTGCTTGGATGAAGACACACAACATTTGCTTTAAATCCATTTCTGAAGGAAAATTCAGACCAGTGTTCTCATCCATGAGACACCCTCGTTTTTAACGCAAGAAGCATGCTCTTCTTTCCAGCATCTCCAATACAGCAAGAAATATGAGCATGCCCAGAAAAAATGACCTGTGTTTCATACTCAACGTAGCATATCTAGTTCGACTCTGGTTATGAAACTGATACAAAACGCAGCATCTCTTACATAGATACTCTTTAGTTAATTGTGAAAATCGTGTTGGGTTTGTGAACTGCGCAAATTCATTTGAGCTGAAATATCACTGGGTTTACCAGAAATGATCTCTTTCTTGTAGGAAGACACAGATCCTGTGGTTTAAATGTGTTTCTGAGGGAAAATTCAGACCAGTGTTCTCATCCATGAAACACACTCTGTTTTAACGCTAGAAACATGCTCTTCCTTCCAGCGTCTACAACACAGCAAGAAACATGAGCATGCCCACAAAAAAAGAACTGTGTTTCCTACTCAAATGCACCGTGTAGAGTTCAACTCTAGTCATGAAACTCATACAAACCAGATAATCTCTTACATAGATGCTCTTTAGTTAATTGTGAAAATCGTCTTTGGTTCGTGAACTGTGTAAATTCCTTTGAAGCAAAAATTCACTATGTTTACCAGAAATGAACTATTTCTTGTAGGAAGACACAGAGCCGGGGTTTAACTCTGATTCTGAAGGGAAATTCAGACCAGTGTTCTCATCCATGAAACACACTCTGTTTTAATGCAAGAAGCATGCTCGTCTTTCGAGCCTCCGCAATACAGCAAGAAACATGAGCAATCCCAGAAAAAAAGAACTGTGTTTCCTACTCATACGGACATCTAGTTCAACTCTGCTTATGAAACTTTTACAAACCACAGCATCACTTACACAGATGCTCTTTAGTTAATAGTGAAAATTGTGTTGGGTTCGTGAACTGTGTTAATTCATTTGAGCTGAAAAATCTCTGGGTTTACCAGAAATGATCTCTTGCTTGGATGGAAGACACAGAGCTTTTAGTTTAACTCCGTTTCTGAAGGAAAATTCAGACCAGTGTTCTCATCCATGAATCACACTCAGTTTTATCGCAAGAAGCATGCTCTTCCTTCCAGCATCTACAATGCAGCAAGAAACATGAGCATGCCCAGGAAAAAGAACTGTGTTTCCTACTGAAACGCACCATATCAAGTTCAACTATGCTCATGAAACTCATACAAACTACAGCATCTCTTACATAGATGCTCTTTAGTCAATAGAGAAAATCATGTACGGTTCGTGAACTGTGTAAATTCATTTCAGCCGAAAATTCACTGGGTTTACCAGAAATGAACTCTACCTTGTTGTTGGACACAGAGCCTTGGGTTTAACTATGTTTCTGAAGGAAAATTCAGACAAATGTTCTCATCCATGAAACACACTCTCTATTAACGCAAGAAGCATGCTCTTCTTTCCATCGTCTCGAATACAGCAAGAAACGTGAGCAAGTCCAGGAAAAATGAACTGTGTTTCCAACTCATACAGACCATATCTAGTTCAACTCTGCTTATGAAACTAATAGAAATCACAGCATCTCTTACATAGATGCTCTTTAGTTAATAGTGAAAATCATGTTGGGTTCGTGAACTGTGTAAATTCTTTTGAGCCGAAAAATCATTGTGTTTACCAGAAATGAACTCCTGCTTGGAGGAAGACACAGAGCCTTTGTTTTAAATCCAATTCTGAGGGAAAATTCAAACCAATGTTCTCATCCATGAAACACACTCGGTTTTAACGCAGGAAGCATGCTCTTCTTTCCAGGGTCACCAATACAGCAAGAAACATGAGCATGCCCAGAAAAAAAGTACTGTTTCCTACTCATATCGGCCATATCTAGTTCAACTCTGGTTATGAAACTCATACAAACCAAAGCATCTCTTACATAGATGCTCTTTAGTTAATAGTGAAAATCCTGTTGGGTTAGTGAACTCTGTAAATTCCTTTTAGCCAAAAATTCACTGTGTTTACCATAAGTGAACTCTTTTTGTAGGAAATCACAGAGCCTGGAGTTTTACACCGTTTCTGAAGGAAAATTCAGACCAGTGTTCTCATCCATTAAACAAACTCTGTTTTAACGCAAGAAGCATGCTCTTCTTTCCAGGGTTACCAATACAGCAAGAAACATGTGCATGCCCAGGAAAAAGAACTGTGTTTCCTACTCAAACGCACCATATCAAGTTAAGCTATGCTCATGAAACTCATACAAACTACAGCATCTCTTACATAGAGGCTCTTTAGTCAATAGAGAAAATCGTGTTCGGTTCGTGAACTGTGTAAATTCATTTGAGCTGAAAAATCATTGTGTTTACCAGAAATGAACTCCTGCTAGGAGGAAGACACAGAGCCTTTGGTTTAACTCCATTTGTGTAGGAAAATTCAGACCAGTGTTCTCATCCATGAAACACACTCTGTCTTAACGCAAGAAGCATGCTCTTCTTTCCAGCCTCTCCAATACAGCAAGAAACATGAGCAAACCCAGCAAAAAGAACTGTGTTTCCTACTCATACAGACCATATCTAGTTCAACTCTACTTATGAAACTGATACAAACCACAGCATCTCTTACATAGCTGCTCTTTATTTAATAGTGAAAATTGTGTTGGGTTCGTGAACTGTGTTAATTCATTTGAGCTGAAAAATCTCTGGGTTTACCAGAAATGATCTCTTGCTTGGATGGAAGACACAGAGCTTTTAGTTTAACTCTGTTTCTGAAGGAAAATTCAGACCAGTGTTCTCATCCATGAATCACACTCTGTTTTATCGCAAGAAGCATGCTCTTCCTTCCAGCATCTACAATACAGCAAGAAACATGAGCATGCCCAGGAAAAAGAACTGTGTTTCCTACCCATACGGACCATATCTAGTTCAACTGTGCTTATGAAACTAATAGAAATCACAGCATCCCTTACATAGATGCTCTTTAGCTAATAGTGAAAATCCTGTTCGGTTCGTGAACTGTGTAAATTCTTTTGTCCGAAAAATCATTGTGTTTCCCAGTAATGAACTCCTGCTTGGAGGAAGACACAGAGCCTTTGGTATAACTCCGATTCTGAAGAAAAATTCAGACCAGTGTTCTCGTCCATGAAACACACTCTGTCTTAATGCAAGAAGAATGCTCTTCTTTCCAGCGTCTGCAATACAGCAAGAAACATTAGCAAGCACACAAAAAAAGAACTGTGTTTCCTACCCATACAGACCATATCTAGTTCAACTCTGCTTATGAAACTAATAAAAAACATAGCATCTCTTATGTAGATGTTCTTTAGTTAATAGTGAAAATCGTGTTGGGTTCATGAACTGTGTAAATTCATTTGAGCCGAAAATTCACTGTGTTTACCAGAAATGAAATCTTTCATGTAGGAAGACACAGAGCATGGGGTTTAACTCCATTTGTGAAGGCATATTGAGACCAGTGTTCTCGTCCATGAAACACACTCTGTTTTAACGCAAGAAGCATGCTCCTCCTTCCAGCGTCTCCAATACAGGAAGATATATGAGCATGCCCAGTAAAAAGAACTGTGTTTCCTACTCAAACGCACCATGTCAAGGTCAACGCTGTTTATGAAACTCATACAAACCACAGCATCTCTTACATAGATGATATTTAGTTAATAGTGAAAATCGTGTTGGGTTCATGAACTGTGTATTTTCATTTGAGCCGAAAAATCATTGTGTTTACCAGAAATGATATCCTGCTTGGAGGAAGACACAGAGCCTTTTCTTTAACTCCGTTTGTGAAGGAAAATTCAGACCAGTGTTGTCATCCATGAAACACACTCTGTCTTAACGCAAGAAGAATGCTCTTCTTTCCAGCCTCTCCTATACAGCAAGAAACATGAGGAAACCCAGCAAAAAGAACTGTGTTTCCTACTCATACAGACCATATCTAGTTCAACTCTACTTATGAAACTGATACAAACCACAGCATCTCTTACATAGCTGCTCTTTATTTAATAGAGAAAGTCGTGTTGGGTTCGAGAACTGTGTTCATTCATTTGAGAGAAAAATCTCTGGGTTTACCAGAAATGAACTCTTGCTTGTAGTTGGACACAGAGCCTTGGGTTTAACTCTGTTTCTGAAGGAAAATTCAGACAAATGTTCTCATCCATGAAACACATTCTCTTTTAACACAAGAAGCATGCTCTTCTTTCCATCATCTGGAATACAGCAAGAAACATGAGCAAGCCCAGGAAAAAAGAACTGTGTTTCCTACTCATATGGACCATATCTAGTTCAACTCTGCTTATGAAACTAACAGAAATCACAGCATATCTTACATAGATGCTCTTTAGTTAATAGTGAAAATCGTGTTGGGTTTGTGAACTGTGTAAATTCTTTTGAGCCAAAAAATCATTGTGTTTACCAGAAATGAACTCCTGCTTGGAGGAAGACACAGAGCCTTTGTTTTAACTCCGATTCTGAAGGAAAATTCAAACCAATGTTCTCATCCATGAATCACACGCTGACTTAACACAAGAAGCATGCTGTTCTTTCGAGCGTCTGCAATACAGCAAGAAGAAAGAGCAAGCCCAGAAAAAAAGAACTGTGTTTCCTACCCATACGGACCTTATCTAGTAAAACTCTGCTTATGAAACTATTAGAAACACAGCATCAATAACATAGATGCTCTTTAGCTAATAGTGAAAATTCTGTTGGGTTCGTGAAGTGTGTAAATTCATTTGAGCCCAAAAATCATTGTGTTTACCCGAAATGAACTCCTCCTTGGAGGAAGACACAGAGACTTTGGTTTAACTCCCTTTCTGAAGGAAAATTCAGACCAGTTTTTTCATCCATGAAACACACTCGGTTTTAACGCAGGAAGCATGCTCTTCTTTCCAGGGTCACCAATACAGCAAGAAACATGAGCATGCCCAGAAAAAAAAAACTGTTTCCTACTCATATCAGCCATATCTAGTTCAACTTTGGTTATGAAATTCATACAAACCACAGCATCTCTTACATAGATGCTCTTTAGCTAATAGTGAAAATCGTGTTGGGTTCATGAACTCTGTAAATTCCTTTGAGCCAAAAATTCACTGTGTTTACCAGAAATGAACTCTTTCTTGTAGGAAGTAACAGAGCCTGGTGTTTAACAAAGTTTCTGAAGGAAAATTCAGACCAGGGTTCTCATCCATTAAACAAATTCTGTTTTATCGCAAGAAGCATGCTCTTGTTTCCAGGGTCACCAATACAGCAAGAAACATGAGCATCCCCAGAAAAAAAGATCTGTGTTTCCTACTCATATGGACTTCTATTCAACTCTGCTTATGAAACTGATACAGAACGCAGCATCTCTTCCATAGATGCTTTTTAGTTAATAGTGAAAATCGTGTTGGGTTCTTGAATTGTGTAAATTCATTTGAGCTGAAAAATCTCTGGGTTTACCAGAAATGAACTCTTGCTTGGATTTTAGACACAGAGCTTTTAGTTTACCCCTGTTTCTGAAGGAAAATTCAGACCAGTGTTCTCATCCATGAAACACACTTTGTTTTAACGCAAGAAGCATGCTCTTCCTTCCATCGTATACAATACTGCAAGAAACATGCACATGCCCAGGAAAAAGAACTGTGTTTCCTACTCAAACGCACCATATCAAGTTCAGCTATGCTCATGAAACTCATACAAACTACAGCATCTCTTACATAGAGGCTCTTTAGTCAATAGAGAAATTCGTGTTCGGTTCGTGAACTGTGTAAATTCATTTCAGCCGAAAATTCACTGGGTTTACCAGAAAAGAACTCTGCCTTGTTGTTGGACACAGAGCGTTGGGTTTAACTCTGTTTCTGAGGGAAAATTTAGACAAATGTTCTCATCCATGAAACACACTCTCTTTTAACGCAAGAAGCATGCTCTTCTTTCCATCCTCAGGATTACAGCAAGGAACATGAGCAAGCCCAGGAAAAATGAACTGTGTTTCCTACTCATACAGACCATATCTAGTTCAACTCTGCTTATGAAACTAATAAAAAACATAGCATCTCTTATGTAGATGTTCTTTAGTTAATAGTGAAAATCGTGTAGGGTTCATGAACTGTGTAAATTCATTTGAGCCGAAAATTCACTGGGTTTACCAGAAATGAACTCTTTCTTGTAGGAAGACACAGAGCATGGGGTTTAACTCCATTGGTGAAGGAATATTCAGACCAGTGTTCTCATCCATGAAACACACTCTGTTTTAACGCAAGATGCATGTTCTTCCTTCCAGACTCTCCAATACAGCAAGATACATGAGCATGCCCAGTAAAAAGAAATGTGTTTCCTACTCAAACGCACCATGTCAAGTTCAAAGCTGTTTATGAAACTCATACAAAGCACAGCATCTCTTACATAGATGATCTTTAGTTAATAGTGAAAATCGTGTTGGGTTCATGAACTGTGTAAATTCATTTGAGCCAAAAAATCATTGTGTTTACCAGAAATGAACTCCTGCTTAGAGGAAGACACAGAGCCTTTGGTTTAACTCCGTTTGTGACGAAAAATTCAGAACAGTGTTCTCATCCATGAAACACACTCTGTCTTAACGCAAGAAGAATGCTCTCCTTTCCAGCCTCTCCTATACAGCAAGAAATATGAGCAAACCCAGCAAAAAGAACTGTGTTTCCTACTCATACAGACCATATCTAGTTCAACTCTACTTATGAAACTGACACAAACCACAGCATCTCTTACATAGCTGCTCTTTATTTATTAGTGAAAATCGTGTTGGGTTCGTGAACTGTGTGGATTCATTTGAGCTGAAAAATCTCTGGGTTTACCAGAAATGAACTCTTGCTTGTAGTTGGACACAGAGCCTTGGGTTTAACTCTGTTTCTGAAGGAAAATTCAGACAAATGTTCTCATCCATGAAACACATTCTCTTTTAACACAAGAAGCATGCTCTTCTTTCCATCGTCTGGTATACAGCAAGAAACATGAGCACATGCAGGAAAAAAGAACTGTGTTTCCTACTCATACGGACCATATCTAGTTCAACTCTGCTTATGAAACTAATAGAAATCACAGCATCTCTTACATAGATGCTCTTTAGTTAATAGTGAAAATCGTGTTGGGTTCGTGAACTGTGTAAATTCTTTTGAGCCGAAAAATCATTGTGTTTACCAGAAATGAACTCCTGCTTGGAGGAAGACACAGAGCCTTTGTTTTAACTCCGATTCTGAAGGAAAATTCAAACCAATGTTCTCATCCATGAAACATTCTCTGTCTTAACACAGGAAGCATGCTGTTCTTTCTAGCCTCTGCAATACAGCAAGAAACATGCGCATGCCCAGGAAAAAGAACTGTGTTTCCTACTCAAACGCACCATATCAAGTTCAGCTATGCTCGTGAAACTCATACAAACTACAGCATCTCTTACATAGAGGCTCTTTAGTCAATAGAGAAAATCGTGTTCGGTTCGTGAACTGTGTAAATTCATTTCATCCGAAAATTCACTGGGTTTACCAGAAATGAACTCTACCTTGTTGTTGGACACAGAGCCTTGGGTTTAACTGTGTTTCTGAAGGGAAATTCAGACAAATGTTCTCATCCATGAAACACACTCTCTTTTAACGCAAGAAGCATGCTCTTCTTTCCGTCATCTGGAATACAGCAAGAAACATGAGCAAGCCCAGGAAAAATGAACTGTGTTTCCTACTCATACGGAGCATATCTAGTTCAAGTGTGCTTATGAAACTAATAGAAATCACAGCATCTCTTACATAGATGCTCTTTAGTTAATAGTGAAAATCCTGTTGGGTTCGTGAACTGTGTAAATACTTTTGAGCCGAAAAATCATTGTGTTTACCAAAAATGAACTCTTTCTTGTAGTTAGTCACAGAGCCTGGAGTTTAACACCCTTTCTGAAGGAAAATTCAGACCAGTGTTCTCATCCATGAAACACACTCTCTTTTAACGCAAGAAACATGCTCTTCTTTCCATCGTCTGGAATACAGCAAGAAACATGATCAAGCCCAGGAAAAATGAACTGTGTTTCCTACTCATACAGACCATATCTAGTTCAACTCTGGTTATGAAACTAATAAAAAACATAGCATCTCTTATGTAGATGTTCTTTAGTTAATAGTGAAAATCGTGTTGGGTTCATGAACTGTGTAAATTCATTTGAGCCGAAAATTCACTGTGTATACCAGAAATGAAATCTTTCAGGTAGGAAGACACAGAGCATGGGGTTTAACTCCATTTGTGAAGGAATATTCAGACCAGTGTTCTCATCCATGAAACACACTCTGTTTTAACGCAAGAAGCATGCTCTTCCTTCCAGACGCTCCAATACAGTAAGATACATGAGCATGCCCAGTAAAAAGAAATGTGTTTCCTACTCAAACGCACCATGTCAAGTTCAACGCTGCTTATGAAACTCATACAAAGCACAGCATTTCTTACATAGATGATCTTTAGTTAATAGTGAAAATCGTGTTGGGTTCATGAACTGTGTAAATTCATTTGAGCCAAAAAATCATTGTTTTTACCAGAAATGAACTCCTGCTTGGAGGAAGACACAGAGCCTTTGGTTTAACTCCGTTTGTGAAGGAAAATTCAGACCAGTGTTCTCATCCATGAAACACACTCTGTCTTAATGCAAGAAGAATGCTCTTCTTTACAGCCTCTCCTATACAGCAAGAAATATGAGCAAACCCTGCAAAAAGAACTGTGTTTCCTACTCATACAGACCATATCTAGTTCAACTCTACTTATGAAACTGATACAAACCACAGCATCTCTTACATAGCTGCTCTTTATTTAATAGTGAAAATCGTGTTGGGTTCGTGAACTGTGTGGATTCATTTGAGCTGAAAAATCTCTGGGTTTACCAGAAATGAACTCTTGCTTGTAGTTGGACACAGAGCCTTGGGTTTAACTCTGTTTCTGAAGGAAAATTCAGACAAATGTTCTCATCCATGAAACACATTCTCTTTTAACACAAGAAGCATGCTCTTCTTTCCATCGTCTGGAATACAGCAAGAAACATGAGCACACCCAGGAAAAAAGAACTGTGTTTCCTACTCATACGGACCATATCTAGTTCAACTCTGCTTATGAAACTAATAGAAATCACAGCATCTCTTTCATAGATGCTCTTTAGTTAATAGTGAAAATCGTGTTGGGTTCGTGAACTGTGTAAATTTTTTTGAGCCGAAAAATCATTGTGTTTACCAGAAATGAACTCCTGCTTGGAGGAAGACACAGAGCCTTTGTTTTAACTCCGATTCTGAAGGAAAATTCAAACCAATGTTCTCATCCATGAAACATTCTCTGTCTTAACACAGGAAGCATGCTGTTCTTTCTAGCCTCTGCAATACAGCAAGAAACATGCGCATGCCCAGGAAAAAGAACTGTGTTTCCTACTCAAACGCACCATATCAAGTTCAGCTATGCTCGTGAAACTCATACAAACTACAGCATCTCTTACATAGAGGCTCTTTAGTCAATAGAGAAAATCGTGTTCGGTTCGTGAACTGTGTAAATTCATTTCATCCGAAAATTCACTGGGTTTACCAGAAATGAACTCTACCTTGTTGTTGGACACAGAGCCTTGGGTTTAACTGCTGTGGATATCGCTCTGTACAAATAAAATGCTGTTTGGCCAGTGGCTAGGCAGGAAGTATAGGCGGGACAAGAGAGAAGAGGATTCTGGGAAGTAGAAGTCTAGAGGGAGACACCGCCAGCCGCCGCAATGAGAAGCAACATGTAAAGACACTGGTAAGCCACAAGCCATGTGGCAAAGTATAGACCAACAGAAATGGGTTAATTTAAGATAGAAGAAGTAGATAACAAGAAGCCTGCCACGGCCATACAGTTTCTAAACAATGTAAGTTTCTGTGTGCTTTCTTGGTTGGGTCTGAGCGACTGTGGGACTGGCGGGTAAGAGAGATTTGTCCTGACTGGGCCAGGCAGGAAAACTCCAACTACAAATGGCGTCCAACGTGTTGGCAAGAGTTTCCACCTAAAACCTGAGAAAAAAGATTCTAAGACGGAGCTAAAAACAGTTCCTACTTGTCTCCCTCAAGTTAGCGGCAGCCTGCTGGTTTGAGCTACTATGGCGGGTTCCTGGCGTGTGGGTCTGACCTGCAGTGTGGCGGGAATGAGGAGTCTACAAGTGGCACTTTACTCTGCTGCGTGGTGGATTTAGCCTTTGGTAGTTAAAAAAAAAAAAAAAAAAGTTTCTGGGTTATGCACTGCTTTGATAGAACTGCTTCTGATAGTTGATGGTACACATGGCTCCAGACCCAGACCCAGAGCTGGTGGTAAACTATACCACCGAAGTGTTGGAAAGCTGAGGTGGGCGGAGCCAGCAGCCACAGCAGTGCTTCAGTCTTACAAAGATGGATATTACACAGAGAATCTGGTTTGTCTTGTCTTTGGGATTTTTAACTGCAGAAAAAGATTTGATCGTAAAAGCTGTTGAGTTAAACAAATATGTAAATTTTAAAGGTAACTTGCCTTCAAAATTTGGATATAAGGATATGTTGCTTTGGAAAAGAGTCTCTGCTTTTGTTTCAACAGAAAGCCAGAGGCTGTGGATTTGTTCCAGATTAAGATACATCAGGTTTGATCAGCCAAGACCACCTGAAAGGTCTCCGATGACACCATGGCCCAGATGATCTGACATCCAGAATGGTTTCAAGGCAACTGGCTCAGAGGTTCACCCTAATGGACTACTCTATAATCCTAAAATTTTCTTTGTGTCCCCATAAGATACAGCGCCCCCCTCCAGCAGGAAGTAGTAAGAGAAACTACGCCCACATTCCCAAAATTATCAAGCTGGATTTGGAGATGGAATTGGCTCACTCCTTCTCTAAACCCAGACATATTGCTAAAAGAAAAGGTTAAGAGATTCTTGTGTCCCAAATCAGAAGAGCCCTCTGGTGTGGGACAGAGAAAAACCAATATTTTTCTTTAAAGCAGTTTGATTATAAATGAGATCTCTTTCTAAAGAAGAAAGGGGGATATGATATAGATATAATAGGATGAAAGGGTAGATTAGGGAACTTACTTCTAAAGAGCAACAACTTGTTTAAAATGTTTTACATTGGTATAGATTTTAGTCTATTGATACAAACTTAAAGTTAATTTTGTTATACTATGTATATATTTCTAGTGTTTAAGGTATTATGTTTGTATAGCTCATTTTAAATTGAAATGGATAATTAAAAATAGATTAATAATTAGTCATCTATGATAATCATACTTGTAGCCATGTTAGTTAAGTCTTCTAGATATACATAGAGATATTTCAGATAGATAGGTAATCTTCAAATATTTCAAAGACCTACAGAATATGGCATTTAAAATACTTTTAAAATTTAGACTTTCTGGACAGTGAGACATGTCTGCTCCTGGAAGCACCAATTTACTTCAGAGAGGAGGATGGGCATTAAAGACACTTCATATGGAGTTTATCTTCACCTTGGCAAAAATAGCCATTTGGGCAAGAAACTGTTCTTGCCTGGACTGCTCGATCAACTGGACATGCAGGACCTATAGAAAGGTGACCACTGAACTTTGCTTGACAAAATGGTCCTTCAGGTTCCTGCTTCGCAGAGGAAACTGCCAGACATTCTACAGGACACTGAAAGAAGTGACTGAGAGACTCTAGCCCTGTGGGCTGAAGACAAATGCCCCAACTTCACAAAGGAACATTAGGTGACTGTCCAGGCTGCCAGCTGTCTCTGTCTACCCTGCAAGACTCCCGAAAGTTGCTTGCATCCTTTTCCCGGTTCTCAGATAATATTATATCCTGCTTGGAGGAAGACACAGAGCCTTTGGTTTAACTCCGTTTGTGAAGGAAAATTCAGACCAGTGTTCTCATCCATGAAACACACTCTGTCTTAATGCAAGAAGAATGCTCTTCTTTACAGCCTCTCCTATACAGCAAGAAATATGAGCAAACCCTGCAAAAAGAACTGTGTTTCCTACTCATACAGACCATATCTAGTTCAACTCTACTTATGAAACTGATACAAACCACAGCATCTCTTACATAGCTGCTCTTTATTTAATAGTGAAAATCGTGTTGGGTTCGTGAACTGTGTGGATTCATTTGAGCTGAAAAATCTCTGGGTTTACCAGAAATGAACTCTTGCTTGTAGTTGGACACAGAGCCTTGGGTTTAACTCTCTTTCTGAAGGAAAATTCAGACAAATGTTCTCATCCATGAAACACATTCTCTTTTAACACAAGAAGCATGCTCTTCTTTCCATCGTCTGGAATACAGCAAGAAACATGAGCACACCCAGGAAAAAAGAACTGTGTTTCCTACTCATACGGACCATATCTAGTTCAACTCTGCTTATGAAACTAATAGAAATCACAGCATCTCTTTCATAGATGCTCTTTAGTTAATAGTGAAAATCGTGTTGGGTTCGTGAACTGTGTAAATTTTTTTGAGCCGAAAAATCATTGTGTTTACCAGAAATGAACTCCTGCTTGGAGGAAGACACAGAGCCTTTGTTTTAACTCCGATTCTGAAGGAAAATTCAAACCAATGTTCTCATCCATGAAACATTCTCTGTCTTAACACAGGAAGCATGCTGTTCTTTCTAGCCTCTGCAATACAGCAAGAAACATGCGCATGCCCAGGAAAAAGAACTGTGTTTCCTACTCAAACGCACCATATCAAGTTCAGCTATGCTCGTGAAACTCATACAAACTACAGCATCTCTTACATAGAGGCTCTTTAGTCAATAGAGAAAATCGTGTTCGGTTCGTGAACTGTGTAAATTCATTTCATTCGAAAATTCACTGGGTTTACCAGAAATGAACTCTACCTTGTTGTTGGACACAGAGCCTTGGGTTTAACTGTGTTTCTGAAGGGAAATTCAGACAAATGTTCTCATCCATGAAACACACTCTCTTTTAACGCAAGAAGCATGCTCTTCTTTCCGTCATCTGGAATACAGCAAGAAACATGAGCAAGCCCAGGAAAAATGAACTGTGTTTCCTACTCATACAGAGCATATCTAGTTCAACTGTGCTTATGAAACTAATAGAAATCACAGCATCTCTTACATAGATGCTCTTTAGCTAATAGTGAAAATCCTGTTGGGTTCGTGAACTGTGTAAATTCTTTTGAGCCGAAAAATCATTGTGTTTACCAAAAATGAACTCTTTCTTGTAGTTAGTCACAGAGCTTGGAGTTTAACACCCTTTCTGAAGGAAAATTCAGACCAGTGTTCTCATCCATGAAACACACTCTCTTTTAACGCAAGAAACATGCTCTTCTTTCCATCGTCTGGAATACAGCAAGAAACATGAGCAAGCCCAGGAAAAATGAACTGTGTTTCCTACTCATACAGACCATATCTAGTTCAACTCTGGTTATGAAACTAATAAAAAAACATAGCATCTCTTATGTAGATGTTCTTTAGTTAATAGTGAAAATCGTGTTGGGTTCATGAACTGTGTAAATTCATTTGAGCCGAAAATTCACTGTGTTTACCAGAAATGAAATCTTTCAGGTAGGAAGACACAGAGCATGGGGTTTAACTCCATTTGTGAAGGAATATTCAGACCAGTGTTCTCATCCATGAAACACACTCTGTTTTAACGCAAGAAGCATGCTCTTCCTTCCAGACGCTCCAATACAGTAAGATACATGAGCATGCCCAGTAAAAAGAAATGTGTTTCCTACTCAAACGCACCATGTCAAGTTCAACGCTGTTTATGAAACTCATACAAAGCACAGCATTTCTTACATAGATGATCTTTAGTTAATAGTGAAAATCGTGTTGGGTTCATGAACTGTGTAAATTCATTTGAGCCAAAAAATCATTGTTTTTTACCAGAAATGAACTCCTGCTTGGAGGAAGACACAGAGCCTTTGGTTTAACTCCGTTTGTGAAGGAAAATTCAGACCAGTGTTCTCATCCATGAAACACACTCTGTCTTAATGCAAGAAGAATGCTCTTCTTTACAGCCTCTCCTATACAGCAAGAAATATGAGCAAACCCTGCAAAAAGAACTGTGTTTCCTACTCATACAGACCATATCTAGTTCAACTCTACTTATGAAACTGATACAAACCACAGCATCTCTTACATAGCTGCTCTTTATTTAATAGTGAAAATCGTGTTGGGTTCGTGAACTGTGTGGATTCATTTGAGCTGAAAAATCTCTGGGTTTACCAGAAATGAACTCTTGCTTGTAGTTGGACACAGAGCCTTGGGTTTAACTCTCTTTCTGAAGGAAAATTCAGACAAATGTTCTCATCCATGAAACACATTCTCTTTTAACACAAGAAGCATGCTCTTCTTTCCATCGTCTGGAATACAGCAAGAAACATGAGCACACCCAGGAAAAAAGAACTGTGTTTCCTACTCATACGGACCATATCTAGTTCAACTCTGCTTATGAAACTAATAGAAATCACAGCATCTCTTTCATAGATGCTCTTTAGTTAATAGTGAAAATCGTGTTGGGTTCGTGAACTGTGTAAATTTTTTTGAGCCGAAAAATCATTGTGTTTACCAGAACTGAACTCCTGCTTGGAGGAAGACACAGAGCGTTTGTTTTAACTCCGATTCTGAAGGAAAATTCAAACCAATGTTCTCATCCATGAAACATTCTCTGTCTTAACACAGGAAGCATGCTGTTCTTTCTAGCCTCTGCAATACAGCAAGAAACATGCGCATGCCCAGGAAAAAGAACTGTGTTTCCTACTCAAACGCACCATATCAAGTTCAGCTATGCTCGTGAAACTCATACAAACTACAGCATCTCTTACATAGAGGCTCTTTAGTCAATAGAGAAAATCGTGTTCGGTTCGTGAACTGTGTAAATTCATGTCATTCGAAAATTCACTGGGTTTACCAGAAATGAACTCTACCTTGTTGTTGGACACAGAGCCTTGGGTTTAACTGTGTTTCTGAAGGGAAATTCAGACAAATGTTCTCATCCATGAAACACACTCTCTTTTAACGCAAGAAGCATGCTCTTCTTTCCATCGTCTGGAATACAGCAAGAAACATGAGCAAGCCCAGGAAAAATGAACTGTGTTTCCTACTCATACGGAGCATATCTAGTTCAAGTGTGCTTATGAAACTAATAGAAATCACAGCATCTCTTACATAGATGCTCTTTAGCTAATAGTGAAAATCCTGTTGGGTTCGTGAACTGTGTAAATTCTTTTGAGCCGAAAAATCATTGTGTTTACCAAAAATGAACTCTTTCTTGTAGTTAGTCACAGAGCCTGGAGTTTAACACAGTTTCTGAAGGAAAATTCAGACCAGTGTTCTCATCCATTAAACAAACTCTGTTTTAATGCAAGAAGCATGCTCTTCTTTCCAGGGTCACCAATACAGCAAGAAACATGAGCATGCCCAGAAAAATAGAACTGTGTTTCCTACTCATACGGACTTCCATTCAACTCTGCTTATGAAACTGATACAAAACGCAGCATCTCTTACATAGATGCTCTTTATTTAATAGTGAAAATCGTGTTGGGTTCCTGAACTGTGTGGATTCATTTGAGCTGAAAAATCTCTGGGTTTACCAGAAATGAACTTTTGCTTGTAGTTGGACACAGAGCCTTGGATTTGACTCTGTTTCTGAAGGAAAATTCAGACAAATGTTCTCATCCATGAAACACATTCTCTTTTACACAAGAAGAATGCTCTTCTTTCCATCGTCTGGAATACAGCAAGAAACATGAGCACACGCAGGAAAAAAGAACTGTGTTTCCTACTCATACGGACCATATCTAGTTCAACTGTGCTTATGAAACTAATAGAAATCACAGCATCTCTTACATAGCTGCTCTTTAGTTAATAGTGAAAATCGTGTTGGGTTCGTGAACTGTGTAAATTCTTTTGAGCCGAAAAATCATTGTGTTTACCAGAACTGAACTCCTGCTTGGAGGAAGACACAGAGCCTTTGTTTTAACTCCGATTCTGAAGGAAAATTCAAACCAATGTTCTCATCCATGAAACACACTCTGTCTTAACACAGGAAGCATGCTGTTCTTTCCAGCCTCTGCAATACAGCAAGAAACATGCGCATGCCCAGGAAAAAGAACTGTGTTTCCTACTCAAACGCACCATATCAAGTTCAGCTATGCTCATGAAACTCATACAAACTACAGCATCTCTTACATAGAGGCTCTTTAGTCAATAGAAAAAATCGTGTTCGGTTCGTGAACTGTGTAAATTTATTTCATCCGAAAATTCACTGGGTTTACCAGAAATGAACTCTACCTTGTTGTTGGACACAGAGCCTTGGGTTTAACTGTGTTTCTGAAGGGAAATTCAGACAAATGTTCTCATCCATGAAACACACTCTCTTTTAACGCAAGAAGCATGCTCTTCTTTCCATCGTCTGGAATACAGCAAGAAACATGAGCAAGCCCAGGAAAAATGAACTGTGTTTCCTATTCATACAGAGCATATCTAGTTCAACTGTGCTTATGAAACTAATAGAAATCACAGCATCTCTTACATAGATGCTCTTTAGCTAATAGTGAAAATATTGTTGGGTTCGTGAACTGTGTAAATTCTTTTGAGCCGAAAAATCATTGTGTTTACCAAAAATGAACTCTTTCTTGTAGTTAGTCACAGAGCCTGGAGTTTAACACAGTTTCTGAAGGAAAATTCAGACCAGTGTTCTCATCCATTAAACAAACTCTGTTTTAACACAAGAAGCATGCTCTTCTTTCCAGGGTCACCAATACAGCAAGAAACATGAGCATGCCCAGAAAAATAGAACTGTGTTTCCTACTCATACGGACTTCCATTCAACTCTGCTTATGAAACTGATACAAAACGCAGCATCTCGTATATAGATGCTCTTTAGTTAATAGTGAAAATCGTGTTGGGTTCGTGAATTGTGTAAATTCATTTGAGCTGAAAAATCTCTGGGTTTACCAGAAATGAACTCTTGTTTGAATGTGAGAGACAGAGCTTTTAGTTTACCTCTGTTTCTGAAGGAAAATTCAGACCAGTGTTCTCATCCATGAAACACACTTTGTTTTAACGCAAGAGGCATGCTCTTCCTTCAATCGTATACAATACAGCAAGAAACATGCACATGCCCAGGAAAAAGAACTGTGTTTCCTACTCAAACGCACCATATCAAGTTCAGCTATGCTCATGAAACTCATACAAACTACAGCATCTCTTACATAGAGGCTCTTTAGTCAATAGAGAAATTCGTGTTCGGTTCGTGAACTGTGTAAATTCATTTCAGCCGAAAATTCACTGGGTTTACCAGAAATGAACTCTACCTTGTTGTTGGACACAGAGCCTTGGGTTTAACTCTGTTTCTGAAGGAAAATTCAGACAAATGTTCTCATCCATGAAACACACTCTCTTTTAACGCAAGAAGCATGCTCTTCTTTCCATCGTCTGGAATACAGCAAGAAACATGAGCAAGCCCAGGAAAAATGAACTGTGTTTCCTACTCATACAGACCATATCTAGTTCAACTCTGCTTATGAAACTAATAAAAAACATAGCATCTCCTATGTAGATGTTCTTTAGTTAATAGTGAAAATGGTGTTGGGTACATGAACTGTGTAAATTCATTTGAGCCGAAAATTCACTGTGTTTACCAGAAATGAACTCTTTCATGTAGGAAGACACAGAGCATGGGGTTTAACACCATTTGTGAAGGAATATTCAGACCAGTGTTCTCATCCATGAAACACACTCTGTTTTAACGCAAGAAGCATGCTCCCCCTTCCAGCATCTCCAATACAGCAAGATACATGAGCATGCCCAGTAAAAAGAACTGTGTTTCCTACTCAAACGCACCATGTCAAGTTCAACGCTGTTTATGAAACTCATACAAACCACAGCATCTCTTACATAGATGATCTTTAGTTAATAGTGAAAATCGTGTTGGATTCATGAACTGTGTAAATTCATTTGAGCCAAAAAATCATTGTGTTTACCAGAAATGAACTCCTGCTTGGAGGAAGACACAGAGCCTTTGGTTTAACTCCGTTTGTGAAGGAAAATTCAGACCAGTGTTCTCATCCATGAAACACACTGTCTTAACGCAAGAAGAATGCTCTTCTTTCCAGCCTCTCCTATACAGCAAGAAATATGAGCAAACCCAGCAAAAAGAACTGTGTTTCCTACTCATACAGACCATATCTAGTTCAACTCTGTTTATGAAACTGATACAAACCACTGCATCTCTTACATAGCTGCTCTTTATTTAATAGTGAAAATCGTGTTGGTTTCGTGAACTGTGTTGATTCATTTGAGCTGAAAAATCTCTGTGTTTACCAGAAATGAACTCTTGCTTGTAGTTGGACACAGAGCCTTGGGTTTGACTCTGTTTCTGAAGGAAAATTCAGACAAATGTTCTCATCCATGAAACACATTCTCTTTTAACACAAGAAGCATGCTCTTCTTTCCATCGTCTGGAATACAGCAAGAAACATGAGCACACCCAGGAAAAAAGAACTGTGTTTCCTACTCATACGGACCATATCTAGTTCAACTCTGCTTATGAAACTAATAGAAATCACAGCATCTCTTACGTAGATGCTCTTTAGTTAATAGTGAAAATCGTGTTGGGTTCGTGAACTGTGTAAATTCTTTTGAGCCGAAAAATCATTGTGTTTACCAGAAATGAACTCCTGCTTGGAGGAAGACACAGAGCCTTTGTTTTAACTCTGATTTTGAAGGAATATTCAAACCAATGTTCTCATCCATGAAGCACACTCGGTCTTAACACAGGAAGCATGCTGTTCTTTCCAGCGTCTGCAACACAGCAAGAAACATGCGCATGCCCAGGAAAAAGAACTGTGTTTCCTACTCAAACGCACCATATCAGGTTCAGCTATGCTCATGAAACTCATACAAACTACAGCATCTCTTACATAGAGGCTCTTTAGTCAATAGAGAAAATCGTGTTCGGTTCGTGAACTGTGTAAATTCATTTCATCCGAAAATTCACTGGGTTTACCAGAAATGATCTCTACCTTGTTGTTGGACACAGAGCCTTGGGTTTAACTGTGTTTCTGAAGGGAAATTCAGACAAATGTTCTCATCCATGAAACACACTCTCTTTTAACGCAAGAAGCATGCTCTTCTTTCCATCGTCTGGAATACAGCAAGAAACATGAGCAAGCCCAGGAAAAATGAACTGTGTTTCCTACTCATACGGAGCATATCTAGTTCAAGTGTGCTTATGAAACTAATAGAAACCACAGCATCTCTTACATAGATGCTCTTTAGCTAATAGTGAAAATCCTGTTGGGTTCGTGAACTGTGTAAATTCTTTTGAGCCGAAAAATCATTGTGTTTACCAAAAATGAACTCTTTCTTGTAGTTAGTCACAGAGCCTGGAGTTTAACACCGTTTCTGAAGGAAAATTCAGACCAGTGTTCTCATCCATTAAACAAACTCTGTTTTAACGCAAGAAGCATGCTCTTCTTTCCAGGGTCACCAATACAGCAAGAAACATGAGCATGCCCAGAAAAATAGAACTGTGTTTCCTACTCATATGGACTTCCATTCAACTCTGCTTATGAAACTGATACAAAACGCAGCATCTCTTACATAGATGCTCTTTAGTTAATAGTGAAAATAGTGTTGGGTTCGTAAATTGTGTAAATTCATTTGAGCTGAAAAATCTCTGGGTTTACCAGAAATGAACTCTTGCTTGGATGTGAGACACAGAGCTTTTAGTTTACCTCTGTTTCTGAAGGAAAATTCAGACCAGTGTTCTCATCCATGAAACACACTTTGTTTTAACGCAAGAAGCATGCTCTTCCTTCCATCGTATACAATACAGCAAGAAACATGCACATGCCCAGGAAAAAGAACTGTGTTTCCTACTCAAACGCACCATATCAAGTTCAGCTATGCTCATGAAACTCATACAAACTACAGCATCTCTTACATAGAGGCTCTTTAGTCAATAGAGAAATTCGTGTTCGGTTCGTGAACTGTGTAAATTCATTTCAGCCGAAAATTCACTGGGTTTAACAGAAATGAACTCTACCTTGTTGTTGGACACAGAGCCTTGGGTTTAACTCTGTTTCTGAAGGAAAATTCAGACAAATGTTCTCATCCATGAAACACACTCTCTTTTAACGCAAGAAGCATGCTCTTCTTTCCATCCTCAGGATTACAGCAAGAAACATGAGCAAGCCCAGGAAAAATGAACTGTGTTTCCTACTCATACAGACCATATCTAGTTCAACTCTGCCTATGAAACTAATAAAAAACATAGCATCTCTTATGTAGATGTTCTTTAGTTAATAGTGAAAATCGTGTTGGGTTCGTGAACTGTGTAAATTCTTTTGAGCCGAAAAATCATTGTGTTTACCAGAAATGAACTCCTGCTTGGAGGAAGACACAGAGCCTTTGTTTTAACTCTGATTTTGAAGGAATATTCAAACCAATGTTCTCATCCATGAAGCACACTCGGTCTTAACACAGGAAGCATGCTGTTCTTTCCAGCGTCTGCAACACAGCAAGAAACATGCGCATGCCCAGGAAAAAGAACTGTGTTTCCTACTCAAACGCACCATATCAGGTTCAGCTATGCTCATGAAACTCATACAAACTACAGCATCTCTTACATAGAGGCTCTTTAGTCAATAGAGAAAATCGTGTTCGGTTCGTGAACTGTGTAAATTCATTTCATCCGAAAATTCACTGGGTTTACCAGAAATGATCTCTACCTTGTTGTTGGACACAGAGCCTTGGGTTTAACTGTGTTTCTGAAGGGAAATTCAGACAAATGTTCTCATCCATGAAACACACTCTCTTTTAACGCAAGAAGCATGCTCTTCTTTCCATCGTCTGGAATACAGCAAGAAACATGAGCAAGCCCAGGAAAAATGAACTGTGTTTCCTACTCATACGGAGCATATCTAGTTCAAGTGTGCTTATGAAACTAATAGAAATCACAGCATCTCTTACATAGATGCTCTTTAGCTAATAGTGAAAATCCTGTTGGGTTCGTGAACTGTGTAAATTCTTTTGAGCCGAAAAATCATTGTGTTTACCAAAAATGAACTCTTTCTTGTAGTTAGTCACAGAGCCTGGAGTTTAACACCGTTTCTGAAGGAAAATTCAGACCAGTGTTCTCATCCATTAAACAAACTCTGTTTTAACGCAAGAAGCATGCTCTTCTTTCCAGGGTCACCAATACAGCAAGAAACATGAGCATGCCCAGAAAAATAGAACTGTGTTTCCTACTCATATGGACTTCCATTCAACTCTGCTTATGAAACTGATACAAAACGCAGCATCTCTTACATAGATGCTCTTTAGTTAATAGTGAAAATAGTGTTGGGTTCGTAAATTGTGTAAATTCATTTGAGCTGAAAAATCTCTGGGTTTACCAGAAATGAACTCTTGCTTGGATGTGAGACACAGAGCTTTTAGTTTACCTCTGTTTCTGAAGGAAAATTCAGACCAGTGTTCTCATCCATGAAACACACTTTGTTTTAACGCAAGAAGCATGCTCTTCCTTCCATCGTATACAATACAGCAAGAAACATGCACATGCCCAGGAAAAAGAACTGTGTTTCCTACTCAAACGCACCATATCAAGTTCAGCTATGCTCATGAAACTCATACAAACTACAGCATCTCTTACATAGAGGCTCTTTAGTCAATAGAGAAATTCGTGTTCGGTTCGTGAACTGTGTAAATTCATTTCAGCCGAAAATTCACTGGGTTTAACAGAAATGAACTCTACCTTGTTGTTGGACACAGAGCCTTGGGTTTAACTCTGTTTCTGAAGGAAAATTCAGACAAATGTTCTCATCCATGAAACACACTCTCTTTTAACGCAAGAAGCATGCTCTTCTTTCCATCCTCAGGATTACAGCAAGAAACATGAGCAAGCCCAGGAAAAATGAACTGTGTTTCCTACTCATACAGACCATATCTAGTTCAACTCTGCCTATGAAACTAATAAAAAACATAGCATCTCTTATGTAGATGTTCTTTAGTTAATAGTGAAAATCGTGTTGGGTTCGTGAACTGTGTAAATTCTTTTGAGCCGAAAAATCATTGTGTTTACCAGAAATGAACTCCTGCTTGGAGGAAGACACAGAGCCTTTGTTTTAACTCTGATTTTGAAGGAATATTCAAACCAATGTTCTCATCCATGAAGCACACTCGGTCTTAACACAGGAAGCATGCTGTTCTTTCCAGCGTCTGCAACACAGCAAGAAACATGCGCATGCCCAGGAAAAAGAACTGTGTTTCCTACTCAAACGCACCATATCAGGTTCAGCTATGCTCATGAAACTCATACAAACTACAGCATCTCTTACATAGAGGCTCTTTAGTCAATAGAGAAAATCGTGTTCGGTTCGTGAACTGTGTAAATTCATTTCATCCGAAAATTCACTGGGTTTACCAGAAATGATCTCTACCTTGTTGTTGGACACAGAGCCTTGGGTTTAACTGTGTTTCTGAAGGGAAATTCAGACAAATGTTCTCATCCATGAAACACACTCTCTTTTAACGCAAGAAGCATGCTCTTCTTTCCATCGTCTGGAATACAGCAAGAAACATGAGCAAGCCCAGGAAAAATGAACTGTGTTTCCTACTCATACGGAGCATATCTAGTTCAAGTGTGCTTATGAAACTAATAGAAACCACAGCATCTCTTACATAGATGCTCTTTAGCTAATAGTGAAAATCCTGTTGGGTTCGTGAACTGTGTAAATTCTTTTGAGCCGAAAAATCATTGTGTTTACCAAAAATGAACTCTTTCTTGTAGTTAGTCACAGAGCCTGGAGTTTAACACCGTTTCTGAAGGAAAATTCAGACCAGTGTTCTCATCCATTAAACAAACTCTGTTTTAACGCAAGAAGCATGCTCTTCTTTCCAGGGTCACCAATACAGCAAGAAACATGAGCATGCCCAGAAAAATAGAACTGTGTTTCCTACTCATATGGACTTCCATTCAACTCTGCTTATGAAACTGATACAAAACGCAGCATCTCTTACATAGATGCTCTTTAGTTAATAGTGAAAATAGTGTTGGGTTCGTAAATTGTGTAAATTCATTTGAGCTGAAAAATCTCTGGGTTTACCAGAAATGAACTCTTGCTTGGATGTGAGACACAGAGCTTTTAGTTTACCTCTGTTTCTGAAGGAAAATTCAGACCAGTGTTCTCATCCATGAAACACACTTTGTTTTAACGCAAGAAGCATGCTCTTCCTTCCATCGTATACAATACAGCAAGAAACATGCACATGCCCAGGAAAAAGAACTGTGTTTCCTACTCAAACGCACCATATCAAGTTCAGCTATGCTCATGAAACTCATACAAACTACAGCATCTCTTACATAGAGGCTCTTTAGTCAATAGAGAAATTCGTGTTCGGTTCGTGAACTGTGTAAATTCATTTCAGCCGAAAATTCACTGGGTTTAACAGAAATGAACTCTACCTTGTTGTTGGACACAGAGCCTTGGGTTTAACTCTGTTTCTGAAGGAAAATTCAGACAAATGTTCTCATCCATGAAACACACTCTCTTTTAACGCAAGAAGCATGCTCTTCTTTCCATCCTCAGGATTACAGCAAGAAACATGAGCAAGCCCAGGAAAAATGAACTGTGTTTCCTACTCATACAGACCATATCTAGTTCAACTCTGCCTATGAAACTAATAAAAAACATAGCATCTCTTATGTAGATGTTCTTTAGTTAATAGTGAAAATCGTGTTGGGTTCGTGAACTGTGTAAATTCTTTTGAGCCGAAAAATCATTGTGTTTACCAGAAATGAACTCCTGCTTGGAGGAAGACACAGAGCCTTTGTTTTAACTCTGATTTTGAAGGAATATTCAAACCAATGTTCTCATCCATGAAGCACACTCGGTCTTAACACAGGAAGCATGCTGTTCTTTCCAGCGTCTGCAACACAGCAAGAAACATGCGCATGCCCAGGAAAAAGAACTGTGTTTCCTACTCAAACGCACCATATCAGGTTCAGCTATGCTCATGAAACTCATACAAACTACAGCATCTCTTACATAGAGGCTCTTTAGTCAATAGAGAAAATCGTGTTCGGTTCGTGAACTGTGTAAATTCATTTCATCCGAAAATTCACTGGGTTTACCAGAAATGATCTCTACCTTGTTGTTGGACACAGAGCCTTGGGTTTAACTGTGTTTCTGAAGGGAAATTCAGACAAATGTTCTCATCCATGAAACACACTCTCTTTTAACGCAAGAAGCATGCTCTTCTTTCCATCGTCTGGAATACAGCAAGAAACATGAGCAAGCCCAGGAAAAATGAACTGTGTTTCCTACTCATACGGAGCATATCTAGTTCAAGTGTGCTTATGAAACTAATAGAAATCACAGCATCTCTTACATAGATGCTCTTTAGCTAATAGTGAAAATCCTGTTGGGTTCGTGAACTGTGTAAATTCTTTTGAGCCGAAAAATCATTGTGTTTACCAAAAATGAACTCTTTCTTGTAGTTAGTCACAGAGCCTGGAGTTTAACACCGTTTCTGAAGGAAAATTCAGACCAGTGTTCTCATCCATTAAACAAACTCTGTTTTAACGCAAGAAGCATGCTCTTCTTTCCAGGGTCACCAATACAGCAAGAAACATGAGCATGCCCAGAAAAATAGAACTGTGTTTCCTACTCATACAGACCATATCTAGTTCAACTCTGCCTATGAAACTAATAAAAAACATAGCATCTCTTATGTAGATGTTCTTTAGTTAATAGTGAAAATCGTGTTGGGTTCATGAACTGTGTAAATTCATTTGAGCCGAAAATTCACTGTGTTTACCAGAAATGAAATCTTTCATGTAGGAAGACACAGAGCATGGGGTTTAACTCCATTTGTGAAGGAATATTCAGACCAGTGCTCTCATCCATGAAACACACTCTGTTTTAACGCAAGAAGCATGCTCTTCCTTCCAGACTCTCCAATACAGCAAGATACATGAGCATGCCCAGTAAAAAGAAATGTGTTTCCTACTCAAACGCACCATGTCAAGTTCAACGCTGTTTATGAAACTCATACAAACCACAGCAACAGTTACATAGATGATCTTTAGTTAATAGGGAAAATCGTGTTGGGTTCATGAACTGTGTAAATTCATTTGAGCCAAAAAATCATTGTGTATACCAGAAATGAACTCCTGCTTGGAGGAAGACACAGAGCTTTTGGTTTAACTCCGTTTGTGAAGGAAAATTCAGACCAGTGTTCTCATCTTTGAAACACACTGTCTTAACGCAAGAAGAATGCTCTTCTTTCCAGCCTCTCCTATACAGCAAGAAATATGAGCAAACCCAGCAAAAAGAACTGTGTTTCCTACTCATACAGACCATATCTAGTTCAACTCTACTTATGAAACTGATACAAACCACAGCATATCTTACATAGCTGCTCTTTATTTAATAGTGAAAATCGTGTTGGGTTCGTGAACTGTGTTGATTCATTTGAGCTGAAAAATCTCTGTGTTTACCAGAAATGAACTCTTGCTTGTGGTTGGACACAGAGCCATGGGTTTAACTCTATTTCTGAAGGAAAATTCAGACAAATGTTCTCATCCATGAATCACATTCTCTTTTATCACAAGAAGCATGCTCTTCCTTCCAGCGTCTACAATACAGCAAGAAACATGAGCATGCCCAGGAAAAAGAACTGTGTTTCCTACTGAAACGCACCATATCAAGTTCAACTATGCTCATGAAACTCATACAAACTACAGCATCTCTTACATAGATGCTCTTTAGTCAATAGAGAAAATCGTGTTCGGTTCGTGAACTGTGTAAATTCATTTCAGCGGAAAATTCACTTGGTTTACCAGAAATGAACTCTTGCTTGTGGTTGGACACAGAGCCTTGGGTTTATCTCTGTTCCTGAAGGAAAATTCAGACAAATGTTCTCATCCATGAAACACACTCTCTTTTAACACAAGAAGCATGCTCTTCTTTCCATCGTCTGGAATACAGCAAGAAACATGAGCAAGCCCAGGAAAAAAGAACTGTGTTTCCTACTCATACGGACCATATCTAGTTCAAGTGTGCTTATGAAACTAATAGAAATCACTGCATCTCTTACATAGATGCTCTTTAGTTAATAGTGAAAATCGTGTTGGGTCTGTGAACTGTGTAAATACTTTTGAGCCGAAAAATCATTGTGTTTCCCAGAAATGAACTCCTGCTTGGAGGAAGACACAGAGCCTTTGGTTTAACTCCCTTTCTGAAGGAAAATACAGACCAGTTTTTTCGTCCATGAAACACACTCGGTTTTAAGGCAGGAAGCATGCTCTTCTTTCCAGGGTCACCAATACAGCAAGAAACATGAGAATGCCCAGAAAAAAAGAACGGTTTCCTCCTCATATCGGCCATATCTAGTTCAACTCGGGTTATGAAACTCCTACAAACCACAGCATCTCTTATATAAATGCTCTTTAGTTAATAGTGAAAATCGTGTTGGGTTCGTGAACTCTGTAAATTCCTTTGAGCCAAAAATTCACTGTGTTTACCAGAAATGAACTCTTTCTTGTAGTTAGTCACAGAGCCTGGAGTTTAACACCGTTTCTGAAGGAAAATTCAGACCAGTGTTCTCATCCATTAAACAAACTCTGTTTTAACGCAAGAAGCATGCTCTTCTTTTCAGGGTCACCAATACAGCAAGAAACATGAGCATGCCCAGAAAAATAGAACTGTGTTTCCTACTCATACGGACTTCCATTCAACTCTGCTTATGAAACTGATACAAAACGCAGCATCTCTTACATAGATGATCTTTAGTTAATAGTGAAAATCGTGTTGGATTCATGAACTGTGTAAATTCATTTGAGCCAAAAAATCATTGTGTTTACCAGAAATGAACTCCTGCTTGGAGGAAGACACAGAGCCTTTGGTTTAACTCCGTTTGTGAAGGAAAATTCAGACCAGTGTTCTCATCCATGAAACACACTGTCTTAACGCAAGAAGAATGCTCTTCTTTCCAGCCTCTCCTATACAGCAAGAAATATGAGCAAACCCAGCAAAAAGAACTGTGTTTCCTACTCATACAGACCATATCTAGTTCAACTCTGTTTATGAAACTGATACAAACCACAGCATCTCTTACATAGCTGCTCTTTATTTAATAGTGAAAATCGTGTTGGTTTCGTGAACTGTGTTGATTCATTTGAGCTGAAAAATCTCTGTGTTTACCAGAAATGAACTCTTGCTTGTAGTTGGACACAGAGCCTTGGGTTTGACTCTGTTTCTGAAGGAAAATTCAGACAAATGTTCTCATCCATGAAACACATTCTCTTTTAACACAAGAAGCATGCTCTTCTTTCCATCGTCTGGAATACAGCAAGAAACATGAGCACACCCAGGAAAAAAGAACTGTGTTTCCTACTCATACGGACCATATCTAGTTCAACTCTGCTTATGAAACTAATAGAAATCACAGCATCTCTTACGTAGATGCTCTTTAGTTAATAGTGAAAATCGTGTTGGGTTCGTGAACTGTGTAAATTCTTTTGAGCCGAAAAATCATTGTGTTTACCAGAAATGAACTCCTGCTTGGAGGAAGACACAGAGCCTTTGTTTTAACTCTGATTTTGAAGGAATATTCAAACCAATGTTCTCATCCATGAAGCACACTCGGTCTTAACACAGGAAGCATGCTGTTCTTTCCAGCGTCTGCAACACAGCAAGAAACATGCGCATGCCCAGGAAAAAGAACTGTGTTTCCTACTCAAACGCACCATATCAGGTTCAGCTATGCTCATGAAACTCATACAAACTACAGCATCTCTTACATAGAGGCTCTTTAGTCAATAGAGAAAATCGTGTTCGGTTCGTGAACTGTGTAAATTCATTTCATCCGAAAATTCACTGGGTTTACCAGAAATGATCTCTACCTTGTTGTTGGACACAGAGCCTTGGGTTTAACTGTGTTTCTGAAGGGAAATTCAGACAAATGTTCTCATCCATGAAACACACTCTCTTTTAACGCAAGAAGCATGCTCTTCTTTCCATCGTCTGGAATACAGCAAGAAACATGAGCAAGCCCAGGAAAAATGAACTGTGTTTCCTACTCATACGGAGCATATCTAGTTCAAGTGTGCTTATGAAACTAATAGAAACCACAGCATCTCTTACATAGATGCTCTTTAGCTAATAGTGAAAATCCTGTTGGGTTCGTGAACTGTGTAAATTCTTTTGAGCCGAAAAATCATTGTGTTTACCAAAAATGAACTCTTTCTTGTAGTTAGTCACAGAGCCTGGAGTTTAACACCGTTTCTGAAGGAAAATTCAGACCAGTGTTCTCATCCATTAAACAAACTCTGTTTTAACGCAAGAAGCATGCTCTTCTTTCCAGGGTCACCAATACAGCAAGAAACATGAGCATGCCCAGAAAAATAGAACTGTGTTTCCTACTCATATGGACTTCCATTCAACTCTGCTTATGAAACTGATACAAAACGCAGCATCTCTTACATAGATGCTCTTTAGTTAATAGTGAAAATAGTGTTGGGTTCGTAAATTGTGTAAATTCATTTGAGCTGAAAAATCTCTGGGTTTACCAGAAATGAACTCTTGCTTGGATGTGAGACACAGAGCTTTTAGTTTACCTCTGTTTCTGAAGGAAAATTCAGACCAGTGTTCTCATCCATGAAACACACTTTGTTTTAACGCAAGAAGCATGCTCTTCCTTCCATCGTATACAATACAGCAAGAAACATGCACATGCCCAGGAAAAAGAACTGTGTTTCCTACTCAAACGCACCATATCAAGTTCAGCTATGCTCATGAAACTCATACAAACTACAGCATCTCTTACATAGAGGCTCTTTAGTCAATAGAGAAATTCGTGTTCGGTTCGTGAACTGTGTAAATTCATTTCAGCCGAAAATTCACTGGGTTTAACAGAAATGAACTCTACCTTGTTGTTGGACACAGAGCCTTGGGTTTAACTCTGTTTCTGAAGGAAAATTCAGACAAATGTTCTCATCCATGAAACACACTCTCTTTTAACGCAAGAAGCATGCTCTTCTTTCCATCCTCAGGATTACAGCAAGAAACATGAGCAAGCCCAGGAAAAATGAACTGTGTTTCCTACTCATACAGACCATATCTAGTTCAACTCTGCCTATGAAACTAATAAAAAACATAGCATCTCTTATGTAGATGTTCTTTAGTTAATAGTGAAAATCGTGTTGGGTTCGTGAACTGTGTAAATTCTTTTGAGCCGAAAAATCATTGTGTTTACCAGAAATGAACTCCTGCTTGGAGGAAGACACAGAGCCTTTGTTTTAACTCTGATTTTGAAGGAATATTCAAACCAATGTTCTCATCCATGAAGCACACTCGGTCTTAACACAGGAAGCATGCTGTTCTTTCCAGCGTCTGCAACACAGCAAGAAACATGCGCATGCCCAGGAAAAAGAACTGTGTTTCCTACTCAAACGCACCATATCAGGTTCAGCTATGCTCATGAAACTCATACAAACTACAGCATCTCTTACATAGAGGCTCTTTAGTCAATAGAGAAAATCGTGTTCGGTTCGTGAACTGTGTAAATTCATTTCATCCGAAAATTCACTGGGTTTACCAGAAATGATCTCTACCTTGTTGTTGGACACAGAGCCTTGGGTTTAACTGTGTTTCTGAAGGGAAATTCAGACAAATGTTCTCATCCATGAAACACACTCTCTTTTAACGCAAGAAGCATGCTCTTCTTTCCATCGTCTGGAATACAGCAAGAAACATGAGCAAGCCCAGGAAAAATGAACTGTGTTTCCTACTCATACGGAGCATATCTAGTTCAAGTGTGCTTATGAAACTAATAGAAATCACAGCATCTCTTACATAGATGCTCTTTAGCTAATAGTGAAAATCCTGTTGGGTTCGTGAACTGTGTAAATTCTTTTGAGCCGAAAAATCATTGTGTTTACCAAAAATGAACTCTTTCTTGTAGTTAGTCACAGAGCCTGGAGTTTAACACCGTTTCTGAAGGAAAATTCAGACCAGTGTTCTCATCCATTAAACAAACTCTGTTTTAACGCAAGAAGCATGCTCTTCTTTCCAGGGTCACCAATACAGCAAGAAACATGAGCATGCCCAGAAAAATAGAACTGTGTTTCCTACTCATACAGACCATATCTAGTTCAACTCTGCCTATGAAACTAATAAAAAACATAGCATCTCTTATGTAGATGTTCTTTAGTTAATAGTGAAAATCGTGTTGGGTTCATGAACCGTGTAAATTCATTTGAGCCGAAAATTCAGTGTGTTTACCAGAAATGAAATCTTTCATGTAGGAAGACACAGAGCATGGGGTTTAACTCCATTTGTGAAGGAATATTCAGACCAGTGCTCTCATCCATGAAACACACTCTGTTTTAACGCAAGAAGCATGCTCTTCCTTCCAGACTCTCCAATACAGCAAGATACATGAGCATGCCCAGTAAAAAGAAATGTGTTTCCTACTCAAACGCACCATGTCAAGTTCAACGCTGTTTATGAAACTCATACAAACCACAGCAACAGTTACATAGATGATCTTTAGTTAATAGGGAAAATCGTGTTGGGTTCATGAACTGTGTAAATTCATTTGAGCCAAAAAATCATTGTGTATACCAGAAATGAACTCCTGCTTGGAGGAAGACACAGAGCTTTTGGTTTAACTCCGTTTGTGAAGGAAAATTCAGACCAGTGTTCTCATCCATGAAACACACTGTCTTAACGCAAGAAGAATGCTCTTCTTTCCAGCCTCTCCTATACAGCAAGAAATATGAGCAAACCCAGCAAAAAGAACTGTGTTTCCTACTCATACAGACCATATCTAGTTCAACTCTACTTATGAAACTGATACAAACCACAGCATATCTTACATAGCTGCTCTTTATTTAATAGTGAAAATCGTGTTGGGTTCGTGAACTGTGTTGATTCATTTGAGCTGAAAAATCTCTGTGTTTACCAGAAATGAACTCTTGCTTGTGGTTGGACACAGAGCCATGGGTTTAACTCTATTTCTGAAGGAAAATTCAGACAAATGTTCTCATCCATGAATCACATTCTCTTTTATCACAAGAAGCATGCTCTTCCTTCCAGCGTCTACAATACAGCAAGAAACATGAGCATGCCCAGGAAAAAGAACTGTGTTTCCTACTGAAACGCACCATATCAAGTTCAACTATGCTCATGAAACTCATACAAACTACAGCATCTCTTACATAGATGCTCTTTAGTCAATAGAGAAAATCGTGTTCGGTTCGTGAACTGTGTAAATTCATTTCAGCGGAAAATTCACTTGGTTTACCAGAAATGAACTCTTGCTTGTGGTTGGACACAGAGCCTTGGGTTTATCTCTGTTCCTGAAGGAAAATTCAGACAAATGTTCTCATCCATGAAACACACTCTCTTTTAACACAAGAAGCATGCTCTTCTTTCCATCGTCTGGAATACAGCAAGAAACATGAGCAAGCCCAGGAAAAAAGAACTGTGTTTCCTACTCATACGGACCATATCTAGTTCAAGTGTGCTTATGAAACTAATAGAAATCACTGCATCTCTTACATAGATGCTCTTTAGTTAATAGTGAAAATCGTGTTGGGTCTGTGAACTGTGTAAATACTTTTGAGCCGAAAAATCATTGTGTTTCCCAGAAATGAACTCCTGCTTGGAGGAAGACACAGAGCCTTTGGTTTAACTCCCTTTCTGAAGGAAAATACAGACCAGTTTTTTCGTCCATGAAACACACTCGGTTTTAAGGCAGGAAGCATGCTCTTCTTTCCAGGGTCACCAATACAGCAAGAAACATGAGAATGCCCAGAAAAAAAGAACGGTTTCCTCCTCATATCGGCCATATCTAGTTCAACTCTGGTTATGAAACTCCTACAAACCACAGCATCTCTTATATAAATGCTCTTTAGTTAATAGTGAAAATCGTGTTGGGTTCGTGAACTCTGTAAATTCCTTTGAGCCAAAAATTCACTGTGTTTACCAGAAATGAACTCTTTCTTGTAGTTAGTCACAGAGCCTGGAGTTTAACACCGTTTCTGAAGGAAAATTCAGACCAGTGTTCTCATCCATTAAACAAACTCTGTTTTAACGCAAGAAGCATGCTCTTCTTTTCAGGGTCACCAATACAGCAAGAAACATGAGCATGCCCAGAAAAATAGAACTGTGTTTCCTACTCATACGGACTTCCATTCAACTCTGCTTATGAAACTGATACAAAACGCAGCATCTCTTACATAGATGATCTTTAGTTAATAGTGAAAATCGTGTTGGATTCATGAACTGTGTAAATTCATTTGAGCCAAAAAATCATTGTGTTTACCAGAAATGAACTCCTGCTTGGAGGAAGACACAGAGCCTTTGGTTTAACTCCGTTTGTGAAGGAAAATTCAGACCAGTGTTCTCATCCATGAAACACACTGTCTTAACGCAAGAAGAATGCTCTTCTTTCCAGCCTCTCCTATACAGCAAGAAATATGAGCAAACCCAGCAAAAAGAACTGTGTTTCCTACTCATACAGACCATATCTAGTTCAACTCTGTTTATGAAACTGATACAAACCACAGCATCTCTTACATAGCTGCTCTTTATTTAATAGTGAAAATCGTGTTGGTTTCGTGAACTGTGTTGATTCATTTGAGCTGAAAAATCTCTGTGTTTACCAGAAATGAACTCTTGCTTGTAGTTGGACACAGAGCCTTGGGTTTGACTCTGTTTCTGAAGGAAAATTCAGACAAATGTTCTCATCCATGAAACACATTCTCTTTTAACACAAGAAGCATGCTCTTCTTTCCATCGTCTGGAATACAGCAAGAAACATGAGCACACCCAGGAAAAAAGAACTGTGTTTCCTACTCATACGGACCATATCTAGTTCAACTCTGCTTATGAAACTAATAGAAATCACAGCATCTCTTACGTAGATGCTCTTTAGTTAATAGTGAAAATCGTGTTGGGTTCGTGAACTGTGTAAATTCTTTTGAGCCGAAAAATCATTGTGTTTACCAGAAATGAACTCCTGCTTGGAGGAAGACACAGAGCCTTTGTTTTAACTCTGATTTTGAAGGAATATTCAAACCAATGTTCTCATCCATGAAGCACACTCGGTCTTAACACAGGAAGCATGCTGTTCTTTCCAGCGTCTGCAACACAGCAAGAAACATGCGCATGCCCAGGAAAAAGAACTGTGTTTCCTACTCAAACGCACCATATCAGGTTCAGCTATGCTCATGAAACTCATACAAACTACAGCATCTCTTACATAGAGGCTCTTTAGTCAATAGAGAAAATCGTGTTCGGTTCGTGAACTGTGTAAATTCATTTCATCCGAAAATTCACTGGGTTTACCAGAAATGATCTCTACCTTGTTGTTGGACACAGAGCCTTGGGTTTAACTGTGTTTCTGAAGGGAAATTCAGACAAATGTTCTCATCCATGAAACACACTCTCTTTTAACGCAAGAAGCATGCTCTTCTTTCCATCGTCTGGAATACAGCAAGAAACATGAGCAAGCCCAGGAAAAATGAACTGTGTTTCCTACTCATACGGAGCATATCTAGTTCAAGTGTGCTTATGAAACTAATAGAAACCACAGCATCTCTTACATAGATGCTCTTTAGCTAATAGTGAAAATCCTGTTGGGTTCGTGAACTGTGTAAATTCTTTTGAGCCGAAAAATCATTGTGTTTACCAAAAATGAACTCTTTCTTGTAGTTAGTCACAGAGCCTGGAGTTTAACACCGTTTCTGAAGGAAAATTCAGACCAGTGTTCTCATCCATTAAACAAACTCTGTTTTAACGCAAGAAGCATGCTCTTCTTTCCAGGGTCACCAATACAGCAAGAAACATGAGCATGCCCAGAAAAATAGAACTGTGTTTCCTACTCATATGGACTTCCATTCAACTCTGCTTATGAAACTGATACAAAACGCAGCATCTCTTACATAGATGCTCTTTAGTTAATAGTGAAAATAGTGTTGGGTTCGTAAATTGCGTAAATTCATTTGAGCTGAAAAATCTCTGGGTTTACCAGAAATGAACTCTTGCTTGGATGTGAGACACAGAGCTTTTAGTTTACCTCTGTTTCTGAAGGAAAATTCAGACCAGTGTTCTCATCCATGAAACACACTTTGTTTTAACGCAAGAAGCATGCTCTTCCTTCCATCGTATACAATACAGCAAGAAACATGCACATGCCCAGGAAAAAGAACTGTGTTTCCTACTCAAACGCACCATATCAAGTTCAGCTATGCTCATGAAACTCATACAAACTACAGCATCTCTTACATAGAGGCTCTTTAGTCAATAGAGAAATTCGTGTTCGGTTCGTGAACTGTGTAAATTCATTTCAGCCGAAAATTCACTGGGTTTAACAGAAATGAACTCTACCTTGTTGTTGGACACAGAGCCTTGGGTTTAACTCTGTTTCTGAAGGAAAATTCAGACAAATGTTCTCATCCATGAAACACACTCTCTTTTAACGCAAGAAGCATGCTCTTCTTTCCATCCTCAGGATTACAGCAAGAAACATGAGCAAGCCCAGGAAAAATGAACTGTGTTTCCTACTCATACAGACCATATCTAGTTCAACTCTGCCTATGAAACTAATAAAAAACATAGCATCTCTTATGTAGATGCTCTTTAGTTAATAGTGAAAATCGTGTTGGGTTCGTGAACTGTGTAAATTCTTTTGAGCCGAAAAATCATTGTGTTTACCAGAAATGAACTCCTGCTTGGAGGAAGACACAGAGCCTTTGTTTTAACTCTGATTTTGAAGGAATATTCAAACCAATGTTCTCATCCATGAAGCACACTCGGTCTTAACACAGGAAGCATGCTGTTCTTTCCAGCGTCTGCAACACAGCAAGAAACATGCGCATGCCCAGGAAAAAGAACTGTGTTTCCTACTCAAACGCACCATATCAGGTTCAGCTATGCTCATGAAACTCATACAAACTACAGCATCTCTTACATAGAGGCTCTTTAGTCAATAGAGAAAATCGTGTTCGGTTCGTGAACTGTGTAAATTCATTTCATCCGAAAATTCACTGGGTTTACCAGAAATGATCTCTACCTTGTTGTTGGACACAGAGCCTTGGGTTTAACTGTGTTTCTGAAGGGAAATTCAGACAAATGTTCTCATCCATGAAACACACTCTCTTTTAACGCAAGAAGCATGCTCTTCTTTCCATCGTCTGGAATACAGCAAGAAACATGAGCAAGCCCAGGAAAAATGAACTGTGTTTCCTACTCATACGGAGCATATCTAGTTCAAGTGTGCTTATGAAACTAATAGAAACCACAGCATCTCTTACATAGATGCTCTTTAGCTAATAGTGAAAATCCTGTTGGGTTCGTGAACTGTGTAAATTCTTTTGAGCCGAAAAATCATTGTGTTTACCAAAAATGAACTCTTTCTTGTAGTTAGTCACAGAGCCTGGAGTTTAACACCGTTTCTGAAGGAAAATTCAGACCAGTGTTCTCATCCATTAAACAAACTCTGTTTTAACGCAAGAAGCATGCTCTTCTTTCCAGGGTCACCAATACAGCAAGAAACATGAGCATGCCCAGAAAAATAGAACTGTGTTTCCTACTCATATGGACTTCCATTCAACTCTGCTTATGAAACTGATACAAAACGCAGCATCTCTTACATAGATGCTCTTTAGTTAATAGTGAAAATAGTGTTGGGTTCGTAAATTGTGTAAATTCATTTGAGCTGAAAAATCTCTGGGTTTACCAGAAATGAACTCTTGCTTGGATGTGAGACACAGAGCTTTTAGTTTACCTCTGTTTCTGAAGGAAAATTCAGACCAGTGTTCTCATCCATGAAACACACTTTGTTTTAACGCAAGAAGCATGCTCTTCCTTCCATCGTATACAATACAGCAAGAAACATGCACATGCCCAGGAAAAAGAACTGTGTTTCCTACTCAAACGCACCATATCAAGTTCAGCTATGCTCATGAAACTCATACAAACTACAGCATCTCTTACATAGAGGCTCTTTAGTCAATAGAGAAATTCGTGTTCGGTTCGTGAACTGTGTAAATTCATTTCAGCCGAAAATTCACTGGGTTTAACAGAAATGAACTCTACCTTGTTGTTGGACACAGAGCCTTGGGTTTAACTCTGTTTCTGAAGGAAAATTCAGACAAATGTTCTCATCCATGAAACACACTCTCTTTTAACGCAAGAAGCATGCTCTTCTTTCCATCCTCAGGATTACAGCAAGAAACATGAGCAAGCCCAGGAAAAATGAACTGTGTTTCCTACTCATACAGACCATATCTAGTTCAACTCTGCCTATGAAACTAATAAAAAACATAGCATCTCTTATGTAGATGTTCTTTAGTTAATAGTGAAAATCGTGTTGGGTTCGTGAACTGTGTAAATTCTTTTGAGCCGAAAAATCATTGTGTTTACCAGAAATGAACTCCTGCTTGGAGGAAGACACAGAGCCTTTGTTTTAACTCTGATTTTGAAGGAATATTCAAACCAATGTTCTCATCCATGAAGCACACTCGGTCTTAACACAGGAAGCATGCTGTTCTTTCCAGCGTCTGCAACACAGCAAGAAACATGCGCATGCCCAGGAAAAAGAACTGTGTTTCCTACTCAAACGCACCATATCAGGTTCAGCTATGCTCATGAAACTCATACAAACTACAGCATCTCTTACATAGAGGCTCTTTAGTCAATAGAGAAAATCGTGTTCGGTTCGTGAACTGTGTAAATTCATTTCATCCGAAAATTCACTGGGTTTACCAGAAATGATCTCTACCTTGTTGTTGGACACAGAGCCTTGGGTTTAACTGTGTTTCTGAAGGGAAATTCAGACAAATGTTCTCATCCATGAAACACACTCTCTTTTAACGCAAGAAGCATGCTCTTCTTTCCATCGTCTGGAATACAGCAAGAAACATGAGCAAGCCCAGGAAAAATGAACTGTGTTTCCTACTCATACGGAGCATATCTAGTTCAAGTGTGCTTATGAAACTAATAGAAATCACAGCATCTCTTACATAGATGCTCTTTAGCTAATAGTGAAAATCCTGTTGGGTTCGTGAACTGTGTAAATTCTTTTGAGCCGAAAAATCATTGTGTTTACCAAAAATGAACTCTTTCTTGTAGTTAGTCACAGAGCCTGGAGTTTAACACCGTTTCTGAAGGAAAATTCAGACCAGTGTTCTCATCCATTAAACAAACTCTGTTTTAACGCAAGAAGCATGCTCTTCTTTCCAGGGTCACCAATACAGCAAGAAACATGAGCATGCCCAGAAAAATAGAACTGTGTTTCCTACTCATACAGACCATATCTAGTTCAACTCTGCCTATGAAACTAATAAAAAACATAGCATCTCTTATGTAGATGTTCTTTAGTTAATAGTGAAAATCGTGTTGGGTTCATGAACTGTGTAAATTCATTTGAGCCGAAAATTCACTGTGTTTACCAGAAATGAAATCTTTCATGTAGGAAGACACAGAGCATGGGGTTTAACTCCATTTGTGAAGGAATATTCAGACCAGTGCTCTCATCCATGAAACACACTCTGTTTTAACGCAAGAAGCATGCTCTTCCTTCCAGACTCTCCAATACAGCAAGATACATGAGCATGCCCAGTAAAAAGAAATGTGTTTCCTACTCAAACGCACCATGTCAAGTTCAACGCTGTTTATGAAACTCATACAAACCACAGCAACAGTTACATAGATGATCTTTAGTTAATAGGGAAAATCGTGTTGGGTTCATGAACTGTGTAAATTCATTTGAGCCAAAAAATCATTGTGTATACCAGAAATGAACTCCTGCTTGGAGGAAGACACAGAGCTTTTGGTTTAACTCCGTTTGTGAAGGAAAATTCAGACCAGTGTTCTCATCCATGAAACACACTGTCTTAACGCAAGAAGAATGCTCTTCTTTCCAGCCTCTCCTATACAGCAAGAAATATGAGCAAACCCAGCAAAAAGAACTGTGTTTCCTACTCATACAGACCATATCTAGTTCAACTCTACTTATGAAACTGATACAAACCACAGCATATCTTACATAGCTGCTCTTTATTTAATAGTGAAAATCGTGTTGGGTTCGTGAACTGTGTTGATTCATTTGAGCTGAAAAATCTCTGTGTTTACCAGAAATGAACTCTTGCTTGTGGTTGGACACAGAGCCATGGGTTTAACTCTATTTCTGAAGGAAAATTCAGACAAATGTTCTCATCCATGAATCACATTCTCTTTTATCACAAGAAGCATGCTCTTCCTTCCAGCGTCTACAATACAGCAAGAAACATGAGCATGCCCAGGAAAAAGAACTGTGTTTCCTACTGAAACGCACCATATCAAGTTCAACTATGCTCATGAAACTCATACAAACTACAGCATCTCTTACATAGATGCTCTTTAGTCAATAGAGAAAATCGTGTTCGGTTCGTGAACTGTGTAAATTCATTTCAGCGGAAAATTCACTTGGTTTACCAGAAATGAACTCTTGCTTGTGGTTGGACACAGAGCCTTGGGTTTATCTCTGTTCCTGAAGGAAAATTCAGACAAATGTTCTCATCCATGAAACACACTCTCTTTTAACACAAGAAGCATGCTCTTCTTTCCATCGTCTGGAATACAGCAAGAAACATGAGCAAGCCCAGGAAAAAAGAACTGTGTTTCCTACTCATACGGACCATATCTAGTTCAAGTGTGCTTATGAAACTAATAGAAATCACTGCATCTCTTACATAGATGCTCTTTAGTTAATAGTGAAAATCGTGTTGGGTCTGTGAACTGTGTAAATACTTTTGAGCCGAAAAATCATTGTGTTTCCCAGAAATGAACTCCTGCTTGGAGGAAGACACAGAGCCTTTGGTTTAACTCCCTTTCTGAAGGAAAATACAGACCAGTTTTTTCGTCCATGAAACACACTCGGTTTTAAGGCAGGAAGCATGCTCTTCTTTCCAGGGTCACCAATACAGCAAGAAACATGAGAATGCCCAGAAAAAAAGAACGGTTTCCTCCTCATATCGGCCATATCTAGTTCAACTCTGGTTATGAAACTCCTACAAACCACAGCATCTCTTATATAAATGCTCTTTAGTTAATAGTGAAAATCGTGTTGGGTTCGTGAACTCTGTAAATTCCTTTGAGCCAAAAATTCACTGTGTTTACCAGAAATGAACTCTTTCTTGTAGTTAGTCACAGAGCCTGGAGTTTAACACCGTTTCTGAAGGAAAATTCAGACCAGTGTTCTCATCCATTAAACAAACTCTGTTTTAACGCAAGAAGCATGCTCTTCTTTTCAGGGTCACCAATACAGCAAGAAACATGAGCATGCCCAGAAAAATAGAACTGTGTTTCCTACTCATACGGACTTCCATTCAACTCTGCTTATGAAACTGATACAAAACGCAGCATCTCTTACATAGATGCTCTTTAGTTAATAGTGAAAATAGTGTTGGGTTCGTAAATTGTGTAAATTCATTTGAGCTGAAAAATCTCTGGGTTTACCAGAAATGAACTCTTGTTTGGATGTTAGACACAGAGCTTTTAGTTTACCTCTGTTTCTGAAGGAAAATTCAGACCAGTGTTCTCATCCATGAAACACACTTTGTTTTAACACAAGAAGCATGCTCTTCCTTCCATCGTCTACAATACAGCAAGAAACATGCACATGCCCAGGAAAAAGAACTGTGTTTCCTACTCAAACGCACCATATCAAGTTCAGCTATGCTCATGAAACTCATACAACTACAGCATCTCTTACATAGAGGCTCTTTGGTCAATAGAGAAAATCGTGTTCGGTTCGTGAACTGTGTAAATTCATTTCAGCCAAAAATTCACTGGGTTTACCAGAAATGAACTCTACCTTGTTGTTGGACACAGAGCCTTGGCTTTAACTATGTTTCTGAAGGGAAATTCAGACAAATGTTCTCATCCATGAAACACACTCTCTTTTAACGCAAGAAGCATGCTCTTCTTTCCATCGTCTGGAATACAGCAAGAAACATGAGCAAGTCCAGGAAAAATGAACTGTGTTTCCTACTCATACAGACCATATCTAGTTCAACTGTGCTTATGAAACTAATAGAAATCACAGCATCTCTTACATAGATGCTCTTTAGCTAATAGTGAAAATCCTGTTGGGTTCGTGAACTGTGTAAATTCTTTTGAGCCGAAAAATCATTGTGTTTACCAAAAATGAACTCTTTCTTGTAGTTAGTCACAGAGCCTGGAGTTTAACACCGTTTCTGAAGGAAAATTCAGACCAGTGTTCTCATTCATTAAACAAACTCTGTTTTAACGCAAGAAGCATGCTCTTCTTTCCAGGGTCACCAATACAGCAAGAAACATGAGCATGCCCAGAAAAATAGAACTGTGTTTCCTACTCATACGGACTTCCATTCAACTCTGCTTATGAAACTGATACAAAACGCAGCATCTCTTACATAGATGCTCTTTAGTTAATAGTGAAAATAGTGTTGGGTTCGTAAATTGTGTAAATTCATTTGAGCTGAAAAATCTCTGGGTTTACCAGAAATGAACTCTTGCTTGGATGTGAGACACAGAGCTTTTAGTTTACCTCTGTTTCTGAAGGAAAATTCAGACCAGTGTTCTCATCCATGAAACACACTTTGTTTTAACGCAAGAAGCATGCTCTTCCTTCCATCATATACAATACAGCAAGAAACATGCACATGCCCAGGAAAAAGAACTGTGTTTCCTACTCAAACGCACCATATCAAGTTCAGCTATGCTCATGAAACTCATACAAACTACAGCATCTCTTACATAGATGCTCTTTAGTTAATAGTGAAAATCGTGTTGGGTCTGTGAACTGTGTAAATACTTTTGAGCCAAAAAATCATTGTGTTTACCAGAAATGAACTCCTGCTTGGAGGAAGACACAGAGCCTTTGGTTTAACTCCCTTTCTGAAGGAAAATACAGACCAGTTTTTTCATCCATGAAACACACTTGGTTTTAAGGCAGGAAGCATGCTCTTCTTTCCAGGGTCACCAATACAGCCAGAAACATGAGAATGCCCAGAAAAAAAGAACGGTTTCCTACTCATATCGGCCATATCTAGTTCAACTCTGGTTATGAAACTCCTACAAACCACAGCATCTCTTATATAAATGCTCTTTAGTTAATAGTGAAAATCGTGTTGGGTTCGTGAACTCTGTAAATTCCTTTGAGCCAAAAATTCACTGTGTTTACCAGAAATGAACTCTTTCTTGTAGTTAGTCACAGAGCCTGGAGTTTAACACCGTTTCTGAAGGAAAATTCAGACCAGTGTTCTCATCCATTAAACAAACTCTGTTTTAACGCAAGAAGCATGCTCTTCTTTTCAGGGTCACCAATACAGCAAGAAACATGAGCATGCCCAGAAAAATAGAACTGTGTTTCCTACTCATACGGACTTCCATTCAACTCTGCTTATGAAACTGATACAAAACGCAGCATCTCTTACATAGATGCTCTTTAGTTAATAGTGAAAATAGTGTTGGGTTCGTAAATTGTGTAAATTCATTTGAGCTGAAAAATCTCTGGGTTTACCAGAAATGAACTCTTGCTTGGATGTTAGACACAGAGCTTTTAGTTTACCTCTGTTTCTGAAGGAAAATTCAGACCAGTGTTCTCATCCATGAAACACACTTTGTTTTAACACAAGAAGCATGCTCTTCCTTCCATCGTCTACAATACAGCAAGAAACATGCACATGCCCAGGAAAAAGAACTGTGTTTCCTACTCAAACGCACCATATCAAGTTCAGCTATGCTCATGAAACTCATACAACTACAGCATCTCTTACATAGAGGCTCTTTAGTCAATAGAGAAAATCGTGTTCGGTTCGTGAACTGTGTAAATTCATTTCATCCGAAAATTCACTGGGTTTACCAGAAATGATCTCTACCTTGTTGTTGGACACAGAGCCTTGGGTTTAACTGTGTTTCTGAAGGGAAATTCAGACAAATGTTCTCATCCATGAAACACACTCTCTTTTAACGCAAGAAGCATGCTCTTCTTTCCATCGTCTGGAATACAGCAAGAAACATGAGCAAGCCCAGGAAAAATGAACTGTGTTTCCTACTCATACGGAGCATATCTAGTTCAAGTGTGCTTATGAAACTAATAGAAATCACAGCATCTCTTACATAGATGCTCTTTAGCTAATAGTGAAAATCCTGTTGGGTTCGTGAACTGTGTAAATTCTTTTGAGCCGAAAAATCATTGTGTTTACCAAAAATGAACTCTTTCTTGTAGTTAGTCACAGAGCCTGGAGTTTAACACCGTTTCTGAAGGAAAATTCAGACCAGTGTTCTCATCCATTAAACAAACTCTGTTTTAACACAAGAAGCATGCTCTTCTTTCCAGGATCACCAATACAGCAAGAAACATGAGCATGCCCAGAAAAATAGAACTGTGTTTCCTACTCATACGGACTTCCATTCAACTCTGCTTATGAAACTGATACAAAACGCAGCATCTCTTACATAGATGCTCTTTAGTTAATAGTGAAAATAGTGTTGGGTTCGTAAATTGTGTAAATTCATTTGAGCTGAAAAATCTCTGGGTTTACCAGAAATGAACTCTTCCTTGGATGTGAGACACAGAGCTTTTAGTTTACCTCTGTTTCTGAAGGAAAATTCAGACCAGTGTTCTCATCCATGAAACACACTTTGTTTTAACGCAAGAAGCATGCTCTTCCTTCCATTGTATACAATACAGCAAGAAACATGCACATGCCCAGGAAAAAGAATTGTGTTTCCTACTCAAACGCACCATATCAAGTTCAGCTATGCTCATGAAACTCATACAAACTACAGCATCTCTTACATAGAGGCTCTTTAGTCAATAGAGAAATTCGTGTTCGGTTCGTGAACTGTGTAAATTCATTTCAGCCGAAAATTCACTGGGTTTAACAGAAATGAACTCTACCTTGTTGTTGGACACAGAGCCTTGGGTTTAACTCTGTTTCTGAAGGAAAATTCAGACAAATGTTCTCATCCATGAAACACACTCTCTTTTAACGCAAGAAGCATGCTCTTCTTTCCATCCTCAGGATTACAGCAAGAAACATGAGCAAGCCCAGGAAAAATGAACTGTGTTTCCTACTCATACAGATCATATCTAGTTCAACTCTGCCTATGAAACTAATAAAAAACATAGCATCTCTTATGTAGATGTTCTTTAGTTAATAGTGAAAATCGTGTTGGGTTCATGAACTGTGTAAATTCATTTGAGCCGAAAATTCACTGTGTTTACCAGAAATGAAATCTTTCATGTAGGAAGACACAGAGCATGGGGTTTAACTCCATTTGTGAAGGAATATTCAGACCAGTGCTCTCATCCATGAAACACACTCTGTTTTAACGCAAGAAGCATGCTCTTCCTTCCAGACTCTCCAATACAGCAAGATACATGAGCATGCCCAGTAAAAAGAAATGTGTTTCCTACTCAAACGCACCATGTCAAGTTCAACGCTGTTTATGAAACTCATACAAACCACAGCAACAGTTACATAGATGATCTTTAGTTAATAGGGAAAATCGTGTTGGGTTCATGAACTGTGTAAATTCATTTGAGCCAAAAAATCATTGTGTATACCAGAAATGAACTCCTGCTTGGAGGAAGACACAGAGCTTTTGGTTTAACTCCGTTTGTGAAGGAAAATTCAGACCAGTGTTCTCATCCATGAAACACACTGTCTTAACGCAAGAAGAATGCTCTTCTTTCCAGCCTCTCCTATACAGCAAGAAATATGAGCAAACCCAGCAAAAAGAACTGTGTTTCCTACTCATACAGACCATATCTAGTTCAACTCTACTTATGAAACTGATACAAACCACAGCATATCTTACATAGCTGCTCTTTATTTAATAGTGAAAATCGTGTTGGGTTCGTGAACTGTGTTGATTCATTTGAGCTGAAAAATCTCTGTGTTTACCAGAAATGAACTCTTGCTTGTGGTTGGACACAGAGCCATGGGTTTAACTCTATTTCTGAAGGAAAATTCAGACAAATGTTCTCATCCATGAATCACATTCTCTTTTAACACAAGAAGCATGCTCTTCCTTCCAGCGTCTACAATACAGCAAGAAACATGAGCATGCCCAGGAAAAAGAACTGTGTTTCCTACTGAAACGCACCATATCAAGTTCAACTATGCTCATGAAACTCATACAAACTACAGCATCTCTTACATAGATGCTCTTTAGTCAATAGAGAAAATCGTGTTCGGTTCGTGAACTGTGTAAATTCATTTCAGCGGAAAATTCACTTGGTTTACCAGAAATGAACTCTTGCTTGTGGTTGGACACAGAGCCTTGGGTTTAATCTCTGTTTCTGAAGGAAAATTCAGACAAATGTTCTCATCCATGAAACACACTCTCTTTTAACACAAGAAGCATGCTCTTCTTTCCATCGTCTGCAATACAGCAAGAAACATGAGCAAGCCCAGGAAAAAAGAACTGTGTTTCCTACTCATACGGACCATATCTAGTTCAAGTGTGCTTATGAAACTAATAGAAATCACAGCATCTCTTACATAGATGCTCTTTAGCTAATAGTGAAAATCCTGTTGGGTTCGTGAACTGTGTAAATTCTTTTGAGCCGAAAAATCATTGTGTTTACCAGAAATGAACTCCTGCTTGGAGGAAGACACAGAGCCTTTGTTTTAACTCTGATTCTGAAGGAAAATTCAAACTAATGTTCTCATCCATGAAAGACACTCTGTGTTAACACAAGAAGCATGCTGTTCTTTCCAGCGTCTGCAATACAGCAAGAAACAAGAGCAAGCCCAGAAAAAAACAACTGTGTTTCCTACCCATACGGACCATATCTAGTACAACTCTGCTTATGAAACTATTAGAAACACACCATCAATAACATAGATGCTCTTTAGCTAATAGTGAAAATCCTGTTGGGTTCGTGAACTGTGTAAATTCATTTGAGCCCAAAAATCATTGTGTTTACCCGAAATGAACTCCTGCTTGGAGGAAGACACAGAGCCTTTGGTTTAACTCCCTTTCTGAAGGAAAATTCAGACCAGTTTTTTCATACATGAAACACACTCGTTTTTAACGCAGGATGCATGCTCTTCTTTCCAGGGTCACCAATACAGAATGAAACATGAGCATGCCCAGAAAAAAAGAACTGCTTCCTACTCATATCGGCCATATCTAGTTCAACTCTGGTTATGAAACTGATACAAACCACAGCATCTCTTACATAGATGCTCTTTAGTTAATAGTGAAAATCGTGTTGGGTTCGTGAAATCTGTAAATTCCTTTGAGCCAAAAATTCACTGTGTTTACCAGAAATGAACTCTTTCTTGTAGTTAGTCACAGAGCCTGGAGTTTAACACCGTTTCTGAAGGAAAATTCAGACCAGTGTTCTCATCCATTAAACAAACTCTGTTTTAACGCAAGAAGCATGCTCTTCTTTCCAGGGTCACCAATACAGCAAGAAACATGAGCATGCCCAGAAAAATAGAACTGTGTTTCCTACTCATACGGACTTCCATTCAACTCTGCTTATGAAACTGATACAAAACGCAGCATCTCTTACATAGATGCTCTTTAGTTAATAGTGAAAATCGTGTTGGGTTCGTGAATTGCGTAAATTCATTTGAGCTGAAAAATCTCTGGATTTACCAGAAATGAACTCTTGCTTGGATGTTAGACACAGAGCTTTTAGTTTACCTCTGTTTCTGAAGGAAAATTCAGACCAGTGTTCTCATCCATGAAACAAACTTTGTTTTAACGCAAGAAGCATGCTCTTCCTTCCATCGTCTACAATACAGCAAGATACATGAGCATGCCCAGTAAAAAGAACTGTGTTTCCTACTCAAACGCACCATGTCAAGTTCAACGCTGTTTATGAAACTCATACAAACCACAGCATCTCTTACATAGATGATCTTTAGTTAATAGTGAAAATCGTTTTGGGTTCGTGAACTGTGTAAATTCATTTGAGCCGAAAAATCATTGTGTTTACCAGAAATGAACTCCTGCTTTGAGGAAGACACAGAGCCTTTGGTTTAACTCCATTTGTGTAGGAAAATTCAGACCAGTGTTCTCATCCATGAAACACACTCTGTCTTAACGCAAGAAGCATGCTCTTCTTTCCAGCCTCTCCAATACAGCAAGAAACATGAGCAAACCCAGCAAAAAGAACTGTGTTTCCTACTCATACAGACCATATCTAGTTCAACTCTACTTATGAAACTGATACAAACCACAGCATCTCTTACATAGCTGCTCTTTATTTAATAGTGAAAATTGTGTTGGGTTCGTGAACTGTGTTAATTCATTTGAGCTGAAAAATCTCTGGGTTTACCAGAAATGATCTCTTGCTTGGATGGAAGACACAGAGCTTTTAGTTTAACTCCGTTTCTGAAGGAAAATTCAGACCAGTGTTCTCATCCATGAATCACACTCTGTTTTATCGCAAGAAGCATGCTCTTCCTTCCAGCATCTACAATACAGCAAGAAACATGAGCATGCCCAGGAAAAAGAACTGTGTTTCCTACTGAAACGCACCATATCAAGTTCAACTATGCTCATGAAACTCATACAAACTACAGCATCTCTTACATAGATGCTCTTTAGTCAATAGAGAAAATCATGTACGGTTCGTGAACTGTGTAAATTCATTTCAGCCGAAAATTCACTGGGTTTACCAGAAATGAACTCTACCTTGTTGTTGGACACAGAGCCTTGGGTTTAACTCTGTTTCTGAAGGAAAATTCAGACAAATGTTCTCATCCATGAAACACACTCTCTTTTAACGCAAGAAGCATGCTCTTCTTTCCATCGTCTCGAATACAGCAAGAAACCTGAGCAAGTCCAGGAAAAATGAACTGTGTTTCCTACTCATACAGACCATATCTAGTTCAACTCTGCTTATGAAACTAATAGAAATCACAGCATCTCTTACAGAGATGCTCTTTAGTTAATAGTGAAAATCGTGTTGGGTTCGTGAACTGTGTAAATTCTTTTGAGCCGAAAATCATTGTGTTTACCAGAAATGAACTCCTGCTTGGAGGAAGACACAGAGCCTTTGTTTTAACTCCAATTATGAAGGAAAATTCAAACCAATGTTCTCATCCATGAAACACACTCTGTCTTAACACAAGAAGCATGCTGTTCCTCCCAGCATCTGCAATACAACAAGAAACAAGTGCAAGCCCAGAAAAAAAGAACTGTGTTTCCTACCCATACGGACCATATCTAGTACAACTCTGCTTATGAAACTATTAGAAACACAGCATCAATAACATAGATGCTCTTTAGCTAATAGTGGAAATCCTGTTGGGTTCGTGAACTTTGTAAATTCATTTGCGCCCAAAAATCATTGTGTTTACCAGAAATGAACTCCTGCTTGGAGGAAGACACAGAGCCTTTGGTTTAACTCCCTTTCTGAAGGAAAATTCAGACCAGTTTTTTCATACATGAAACACACTCGGTTTTAACGCAGGAAGCATGCTCTTCTTTCCAGGTTCACCAATACAGAAAGAAACATGAGCATGCCCAGAAAAAAGAACTGTTTCCTACTCTTATCGGCCATATCTAGCTCAACTCTGGTTATGAAAATCATACAAACCACAGCATCTCTTACATAGATGCTCTTTAGTTAATAGTGAAAATCGTGTTGGGTTCGTGAACTCTGTAAATTCCTTTGAGCCAGAAATTCACTGTGTTTACCAGAAATGAACTCTTTCTTGTAGTTTGTCACAGAGCCTGGTGTTTAACACCGTTTCTGAAGGAAAATTCAACCAGTGTTCTCATCCATTAAACAAACTCTGTTTTAACGCAAGAAGCATGCTCTTCTTTCCAGGGTCACCAATACAGCAAGAAACATGAGCATGCCCAGAAAAATAGAACTGTGTTTCCTACTATACGGACTTCCATTCAACTCTGCTTATGAAACTGATACAAAACGCAGCATCTCTTACATAGATGCTATTTAGGTAATAGTGAAAATCGTGTTGGGTACATGAATTGTGTAAATTCATTTGAGCTAAAAAAATCTCTGGGTTTACCAGAAATGAACTCTTCCTTGGATGTGAGACACAGAGCTTTTAGTTTAACTCCGATTCTGAAGGAAAATTCACACCAGTGTTCTCGTCCATGAAACACACTCTGTCTTAAAGCAAGAAGCATGCTCTTCTTTCCAGGGTTACCAATATAGCAAGAAACATGCGCATGCCCAGAAAAATAGAACTGTGTTTCCTACTCATACGGACTTCCATTCAACTCTGCTTATGAAACTGATACAAAACGCAGCATCTCTTACATAGATGCTCTTTAGTTAATAGTGAAAATAGTGTTGGGTTCGTGAATTGCGTAAATTCATTTGAGCTGAAAAATCTCTGGGTTTATCAGAAATGAACTCTTGCTTGGATGTTAGACACAGAGCTCTTAGTTTACCTCTGTTTCTGAAGGAAAATTCAGACCAGTGTTCTCATCCATGAAACACACTTTGTTTTAACGCAAGAAGCATGCTCTTCCTTCCATCGTCTACAATACAGCAAGATACATGAGCATGCCCAGTAAAAAGAACTGTGTTTCCTACTCAAACGCACCATGTCAAGTTCAACGCTGTTTATGAAACTCATACAAACCACAGCATCTGTTACATAGATGATCTTTAGTTAATAGTGAAAATCGTGTTGGGTTCATGAACTGTGTAAATTCATTTGAGCCGAAAAATCATTGTGTTTACCAGAAATGAACTCCTGTTTGGAGGAAGACACAGAGCCTTTGGATTAACTCCGTTGTGAAGGAAAATTCACACCAGTGTTCTCATCCATGAAACACACTCTGTCTTAACGCAAGAAGAATGCTGTTCTATCCAGCCTCTCCTATACAGCAAGAAACATGAGCAAACACAGCAAAAAGAACTGTGTTTCCTACTCATACAGACCATATCTAGTTCAACTCTGCTTATGAAACTAATAGAAATCACAGCATCTCTTACAGAGATGCTCTTTAGTTAATAGTGAAAATCGTGTTGGGTTCGTGAACTGTGTAAATTCTTTTGAGCCAAAAAATCATTGTGTTTACCAGAAATGAACTCCTGCTTGGAGGAAGACACAGAGCCTTTGTTTTAACACTGATTCTGAAGGAAAATTCAAACTAATTTTCTCATCCATGAAAGACACTCTGTGTTAACACAAGAAGCATGCTGTTCTTTATAGCGTCTGCAATACAGCAAGAACCAAGAGCAAGCCCAGAAAAAAACAACTGTGTTTCCTACCCATACGGACCATATCTAGTACAACTCTGCTTATGAAACTATTAGAAACACACCATCAATAACATAGATGCTCTTTAGCTAATAGTGAAAATCCTGTTGGGTTCGTGAACTGTGTAAATTCATTTGAGCCCAAAAATCATTGTGTTTACCCGAAATGAACTCCTGCTTGGAGGAAGACACAGAGCCTTTGGTTTAACTCCCTTTCTGAAGGAAAATTCAGACCAGTTTTTTCATCCATGAAACACACTCGGTTTTAACGCAGGATGCATGCTCTCTTCTTTCCAGGGTCACCAATACAGAATGAAACATGAGCATGCCCAGAAAAAAAGAACTGTTTCCTACTCATATCGGCCATATCTAGTTCAACTCTGGTTATGAAACTGATACACACCACAGCATCTCTTACATAGATGCTCTTTAGTTAATAGTGAAAATCGTGTTGGGTTCGTGAACTCTGTAAATTCCTTTGAGCCAAAAATTCACTGTGTTTACCAGAAATGAACTCTTTCTTGTAGTTAGTCATAGAGCCTGGAGTTTAACACCGTTTCTGAAGGAAAATTCAGACCAGTGTTCTCATCCATTAAACAAACTCTGTTTTAACGCAAGAAGCATGCTCTTCTTTCCAGGGTCACCAATACAGCAAGAAACATGAGCATGCCCAGAAAAATAGAACTGTGTTTCCTACTCATACGGACTTCCATTCAACTCTGCTTATGAAACTGATACAAAACGCAGCATCTCTTACATAGATGCTCTTTAGTTAATAGTGAAAATCGTGTTGGGTTCGTGAATTGCATAAATTCATTTGAGCTGAAAAATCACTGGGTTTACCAGAAATGAACTCTTGCTTGGATGTTAGACACAGAGCTTTTAGTTTACCTCTGTTTCTGAAGGAAAATTCAGACCAGTGTTCTCATCCATGAAACACACTTTGTTTTAACGCAAGAAGCATGCTCTTCCTTCCATCGTCTACAATACAGCAAGATACATGAGCATGCCCAGTAAAAAGAACTGTGTTTCCTACTCAAACGCACCATGTCAAGTTCAACGCTGTTTATGAAACTCATACAAACCACAGCATCTCTTTCATAGATGATCTTTAGTTAATAGTGAAAATCGTTTTGGGTTCGTGAACTGTGTAAATTCATTTGAGCCGAAAAATCATTGTGTTTACCAGAAATGAACTCCTGCTTTGAGGAAGACACAGAGCCTTTGGTTTAACTCCATTTGTGTAGGAAAATTCAGACCAGTGTTCTCATCCATGAAACACACTCTGTCTTAACGCAAGAAGCATGCTCTTCTTTCCAGCCTCTCCAATACAGCAAGAAACATGAGTAAACCCAGCAAAAAGAACTGTGTTTCCTACTCATACAGACCATATCTAGTTCAACTCTACTTATGAAACTGATACAAACTACAGCATCTCTTACATAGCTGCTCTTTATTTAATAGTGAAAATTGTGTTGGGTTCGTGAACTGTGTTAATTCATTTGAGCTGAAAAATCTCTGGGTTTACCAGAAATGATCTCTTGCTTGGATGGAAGACACAGAGCTTTTAGTTTAACTCCGTTTCTGAAGGAAAATTCAGACCAGTGTTCTCATCCATGAATCACACTCTGTTTTATCGCAAGAAGCATGCTCTTCCTTCCAGCATCTACAATACAGCAAGAAACATGAGCATGCCCAGGAAAAAGAACTGTGTTTCCTACTGAAATGCACCATATCAAGTTCAACTATGCTCATGAAACTCATACAAACTACAGCATCTCTTACATAGATGCTCTTTAGTCAATAGAGAAAATCATGTACGGTTCGTGAACTGTGTAAATTCATTTCAGCCGAAAATTCACTGGGTTTACCAGAAATGAACTCTACCTTGTTGTTGGACACAGAGCCTTGGGTTTAACTCTGTTTCTGAAGGAAAATTCAGACAAATGTTCTCATCCATGAAACACACTCTCTTTTAACGCAAGAAGCATGCTCTTCTTTCCATCGTCTCGAATACAGCAAGAAACCTGAGCAAGTCCAGGAAAAATGAACTGTGTTTCCTACTCATACAGACCATATCTAGTTCAACTCTGCTTATGAAACTAATAGAAATCACAGCATCTCTTACAGAGATGCTCTTTAGTTAATAGTGAAAATCGTGTTGGGTTCGTGAACTGTGTAAATTCTTTTGAGCCGAAAAATCATTGTGTTTACCAGAAATGAACTCCTGCTTGGAGGAAGACACAGAGCCTTTGTTTTAACTCCAATTATGAAGGAAAATTCAAACCAATGTTCTCATCCATGAAACACACTCTGTCTTAACACAAGAAGCATGCTGTTCCTCCCAGCATCTGCAATACAACAAGAAACAAGTGCAAGCCCAGAAAAAAAGAACTGTGTTTCCTACCCATACGGACCATATCTAGTACAACTCTGCTTATGAAACTATTAGAAACACAGCATCAATAACATAGATGCTCTTTAGCTAATAGTGGAAATCCTGTTGGGTTCGTGAACTTTGTAAATTCATTTGCGCCCAAAAATCATTGTGTTTACCCGAAATGAACTCCTGCTTGGAGGAAGACACAGAGCCTTTGGTTTAACTCCCTTTCTGAAGGAAAATTCAGACCAGTTTTTTCATACATGAAACACACTCGGTTTTAACGCAGGAAGCATGCTCTTCTTTCCAGGATCACCAATACAGAAAGAAACATGAGCATGCCCAGAAAAAAGAACTGTTTCCTACTCTTATCGGCCATATCTAGTTCAACTCTGGTTATGAAAATCATACAAACCACAGCATCTCTTACATAGATGCTCTTTAGTTAATAGTGAAAATCGTGTTGGGTTCGTGAACTCTGTAAATTCCTTTGAGCCAAAAATTCACTGTGTTTACCAGAAATGAACTCTTTCTTGTAGTTTGTCACAGAGCCTGGTGTTTGACACCGTTTCTGAAGGAAAATTCAACCAGTGTTCTCATCCATTAAACAAACTCTGTTTTAACGCAAGAAGCATGCTCTTCTTTCCAGGGTCACCAATACAGCAAGAAACATGAGCATGCCCAGAAAAATAGAACTGTGTTTCCTACTATACGGACTTCCATTCAACTCTGCTTATGAAACTGATACAAAACGCAGCATCTCTTACATAGATGCTCTTTAGGTAATAGTGAAAATCGTGTTGGGTACATGAATTGTGTAAATTCATTTGAGCTAAAAAAATCTCTGGGTTTACCAGAAATGAACTCTTCCTTGGATGTGAGACACATAGCTTTTAGTTTACCTCTGTTCTTAAGGAAAATTCAGACCAGTGTTCTCATCCATGAAACACACTTTGTTTTAACGCAAGAAGTATGCTCTTCCTTCCATCGTATACAATACAGCAAGAAACATGCACATGCCCAGGAAAAAGAACTGTGTTTCCTACTCAAACGCACCATATCAAGTTCAGCTATGCTCATGAAACTCATACAAACTACAGCATCTCTTACATAGAGGCTCTTTAGTCAATAGAGAAATTCGTGTTTGGTTCGTGAACTGTGTAAATTCATTTCAGCCGAAAATTCACTGGGTTTACCAGAAATGAACTCTACCTTGTTGTTGGACACAGAGCCTTGGGTTTAACTCTGTTTCTGAAGGAAAATTCAGACATATGTTCTAATCCATGAAACACACTCTCTTTTAATGCAAGAAGCCTGTTTTTCTTTCCATCGTCTGGAATACAGCAAGAAACATGACCAAGCCCAGGAAAAATGAACTGTGTTTCCTACTCATACAGACCATATCTAGTTCAACTGTGCTTATGAAACTAATAGAAATCACAGCATCTCTTACATAGATGCTCTTTAGCTAATAGTAAAAATCCTGTTGGGTTCGTGAACTGTGTAAATTCTTTTGAGCCGAAAAATCATTGTGTTTCCCAGAAATGAACTGCTGCTTGGAGGAAGACAGAGAGCCTTTGGTTTAACTCCGATTCTGAAGGAAAATTCAGACCGGTGTTCTCATCCTTGAAACACACTCTGTCTTAACACAAGAAGCATGGTCTTCTTTCCAGCGTCTGCAATACAGCAAGAAACATGAGCAAGCCCAGAAAAAAAGAACTGTGTTTCCTACCCATACGGACCATATCTAGTTCAACTCTGCTTATGAAACTAATAAAAAAGACAGCATCACTTATGTAGATGTTCTTTCGTTAATAGTGAAAATCGTTTTGGGTTCATGAAGTGTGTAAATTCATTTGAGCCGAAAATTCACTGTGTTTACCAGAAATGAACTCTTTCATGTAGGAAGACACAGAGCATGGGGTTTAACTCCATTTGTGAAGGAAAATTCAGACCAGTGCTCTCATCCATGAAACACACTCTGTCTTAACGCAAGAAGAATGCTCTTCTTTCCAGCCTCTCCTATACAGCAAGAAACATGAGCAATCCCAGCAAAAAGAACTGTGTTTCCTACTCATACAGACCATATCTAGTTCAACTCTACTTATGAAACTGATACAAACCACAGCATCTCTTACATAGATGTTCTTTATTTAATACTGAAAAACTTGTTCGGCTTGTGAACTGTGTAAATTCCTTGGAGGCAAAAATTCAATGTGTTTACCAGAAATGATCTCTTTCTTGTAGAAAGACACAGAGCCTGGGGTTTAACTCTGTTTCTGAAGGAAAATTCAGACCAGTGTTCTCATCCATTAAACAAAATCTGTTTTAACGCAAGAATCATGCTCTTCTTTCCAGGGTCACCAATACAGCAAGAAACATGAGCATGCCCAGAAAAAAAGAACTGTGTTTCCTACTTAATCGCATCGATTCTTGTACAACCCTGCTTATGAAACTGATACAAACGCAGCATCTCTTATATAGATGCTCTTTAGTTAATAGTGAAAATCGTGTTGGGTTGGTGAACTCTGTAAATTCATTTGAGCTGAAAAATCTCTGGGTTTACCAGAAATGAAGTCTTGCTTGGATGGAAGACACAGAGCCTTTAGTTTAACTCCGTTTCTGAAGGAAAATTCAGACCAGTGTTCTCATCCATGAAACACACTCTGTTTTAACGCAAGAAGCATACTCTTCCTTCCAGCGTCTCCAATACAGCAAGAAACATGAGCAAGCCAGGAAAAAAGAATTGTGTTTCCTACTCATATGGACATCTAGTTCAACACTGCTTATCAAACTGATACAAAACACAGCATCTCTTACATAGATGCTCTTTAGTTAATAGTGAAAATCATGTTGGGGTCGTGAACTGTGTAAATTGTTTTGAGCCGAAAAATCTCTGGGTTTACCAGAAATGAACTCTTGCTTGTAGGAAGACACAGATCATATGGTTTATCTCTGATTCTGAAGGAAAATTCAGACCAGTGTTCTCATCTATGAAACACAATTGGTTTTACGCAAGAAGTATGCTCTTCTTTCCAGCGTCTCCAATACAGCAAGAAACATGAGCATGCCCAGAAAAAAAGAACTGTGATTCCTACTCAAACGCACCATATCTAGTTCGACTCTCCCTATGGAATTCATACAAACCACCGCATCGCTTACTTAGATGCTCTTTAGTTAATAGTGATAATCGTGTTGGGTTCGTGAACTATGTAAATTCATTTGAGCCGAAAATTCACTGGGTTTTCCAGAAATTAACTCTTGCTTGTAGGAAGACACAGATCCTGGGTTTTAACTCTGATTCTGAAGGAAAATTTAGACCAGTGTTCTCATCCATGGAAGTACACTCTGTTTTAACACAAGCTGCTTGCTCTTACTTCCAGCATTTCCAATACAGCAAGAAACATGAGCAAGCACAGAAAAAAAGAACTGTGTTTCCTACTCATACGGATCATATCTAGTTCAACTCTGCTTATGAAACTGTTACAATCCACAGCATCTCTTACTAGATGCTCCTTAGTTAATAGTGAAAATCGTGTTGTGTTCTTGAACTGTGTAAATTGATTTTAGCCGAAAAATCACTGGGTTTACCAGAAATGAACTCTTGCTTGGAGGAAGACAAAGAGCCTGGGGTTTAACTCCGATTATGAAGGAAAATTCAGACCAGTGTTCTCATACATGAAACACACTTTGTTTTAACGCAGGAAGCATGCTCTTCCTTCCAGCGTCTACAATACAGCAAGAAACATGAGCATGCCCAGAAAAAAAGAACTGTGTGTCCTACTCATATGGACCATATCTAGTTCAACTCTTCTTATGAAACTCATACAAACCACTGCATCTCTTATATAGATGCTCTTTGGTTAATAGTGAAAATCGTGTTGGGTTCGTGAACTGTGTAAATTCATTTGAGCCAAAAGTTCAATGGGTTTTATCAGAAATGAACTCTTGCTTGTAGGAAGACACAGAGCCTTGAGTTTAACTCCGTTTCTGAAGGAAAATTCAAACCAGTCTCTGATCCATGAAACACACTCTGTTTTAATGCAAGAAGCATGCTCTTCTTTTGTGCCTCTGCAATACAGCAAGAAACATGAGCATGACCAGGAAAAAGAACTGTGTTTCCTTCTCAAATGCACGATATCAAGTTCAACTATGCTCATGAAACACATACAAACCGCAGCATCTCTTACATAGATGATCTTTAGTTAATAGTGAAAATCGTGTTGAGTTCATGAACTGTGTAAATTCATTAGAGCTGAAAAATCATTGTTTTTACCAGAAATGAACTCCTGATTGGAGGAAGACACAGAACCTTTGGTTTAACTCCGTTTCTGAAGGACAATTCAGAACAGTGTTCTCATCCATGAAACACACTATGTCTCAACTCAAGAAGAATGCTCTTCTTTCAAGCCTTTCCAATACAGCAAGAAACATGAGCAAGCCCAGCAAAAAGAAATGTGTTTTCTATTCATACAGACCTTATCTAGTTCAACTCTACTTACGAAACTGATACAAACCACAGCATCTCTTACATTGATACTCTTTAGTTAATAGTGAAAATTGTGTTGGGTTTGTGAACTGTGTAAATTCCTTTGAGCCAAAAATTCACTGTGTTTACCAGAAATTAACTCTTTCTTGTAGGAAGACACAGAGCCTGGGGTTGAACTCCGTTTCTGAAGGAAAATTCAGACCAGTGTTCTCATCCATTAAACAAACTCTGTTTTAACGCAAGAAGCATGCTCTTCTTTCCAGGGTCACCAATACAGCAAGAAACATGAGCATGCCTAGAAAAAAAGAACTGGGTTTCCTAATTAAACACATCGATTCTAGTACAACCCTGCTTATGAAACCGATACAAAATGCAGCATCTCTTACATAGATGCTCTTTAGTTAATAGTGAAAATCATGTTGGGTTTGTGAAGTTTCTAAATTAATTTGAACTGAAAAATCTCTGGGTTTACTGGAAAAGATCTCTTGCTTAGATGGAAGACACAGAGCCTTTAGTTTAACTCCATTTCTAAAGGAAAATTCAGACCAGTGTTCTCATCCATGAAACACACTCTGTTTTAACGCAAGAAGCATGCTGTTCTTTTGAGCATCTGCAATACAGCATGAAACATGAGAATGCCCAGAAAAATAGAAGTGTGTTTCCTATTCAAACGCACCGTATGTAGTTCGACTCTGCTTATGAAACTCATACAAACAACAGCATCTCTTACATAGATGCTCTTTAGTTAATAGTGAAAATCGTGTGGGGTTCGTGAATTGTGTAAATTCATTTGAGCTGAAAAATCAATGTGTTTACTGGAAATGAACTCTTTTGTGGATGGAAGACACAGAGCCTTTGATTCAACTCATTTCTGAAGGAAAATTCAGACCAGTGTTCTCATCCATGAAACACACTCTGTTTTAATGCAAGAATCATGCTCCACTTTCGAGCCTCTGCAATACAGCAAGAATCATGAGCAAGCCCAGAAAAAAAGAACTGTGTTTCCTACTCATACGGACCATATCTAGTTCAAATCTGTTTATGAAACTGATTCAAACCACAGCATTATTTACATAGATGCTCGTTAGTTAATAGTGAAAATCGTGTTGGGTTCGTGAACTGTGTAAAATCATTTGAGCCGAAAATTCACTGGGTTTACCAGAAATGAACTCCTGCTAGTAGGAAGACACAGAGCATTTGGTTTAACTCCGATTCTAAAGGAAAATCAAGACCAGTGGACTCATCCATGAAACACACGCTGTTTTAACGCCAGAAGCATGCTCTTCCTTCCAGGGTTTCCAATACAGCAAAAAACATGAGCATGCCCAGAAAAAAGAACTGTGTTTCCTACTGGAACACACCGTAGCTACTTCGACTCTGCTTATGAAACTCATACAAACCACAGCACCTCTTACATAGATGCTCTTTAGTTAATAGTGAAAATATTGTTGGGTTCGTGAACTGTGTAAATTCATTTGAGCTGAAAATTCACTGGGTTTACCAGAAATGAACTCTTGATTGTAGGAAGACACAAAGCCTGGGGTTTAACTCTGATTCTGAAGGAAAATCCAGACAAGTGTTCTCATCCATTAAACACACTCTGTTTTAATGCAAGAAGCACGCTCTTCCTTCCAGTGTCTCCAATACAGCAAGAAATATGAGCCTGCCCAGAAAAAAAAGAACTGTGTTTCCTACTCATATGGTCCATATCTAGTTCAACTCTGCTTACGAAACTCATACAAACCACAGCATCTCTTACATAGATGCTCTTTAGTTAATAGTGAAAGACTTCTTGGGTTCGTGAACTATGTAAATTCCTGTTAGCCGAAAAATCACTGTGTTTACCAGAAATGAACTGTTTCTTATAGGAAGACACAGAGCCAGGGGTTTAACTCCGTTTCTGAAGGAAATTTCAGACCAGTGTTCTCATCCATGAAACACACTCTGTTTTAACGCAACAAGCATGATCTTAATTCCAACGTTTCCAATACAGCAAGAAACATGAGCATGCCCAGAAAAAAGAACTGTTTTTCTTACTCAAACACACCGTATCTACTTCGACTCTGCTTATGAAACTCATACAAACCACAGCATCTCTTACATAGATGCTCTTTAGTTAATAGTGAAAATATTGTCGGGTTCGTGAACTTTGTAAATTTATTTGAGCTGAAAATTCACTGGGTTTACCAGAAATGAACTCTTGCTTGTAGGAAGACACAGAGCCTGGGGTTTAACTCCGATTCTGAAGGAAAAGGCAGACTAGTGTTCTCATCCATGATACACACTCTGTTTTAACGCAAGAAGCATGGTCTTAATTCCAGCGTTTCCAATACAGCAAGAAACATGAGCATGCCCAGAAAAAAGAACTGTTTTTCTTACTCAAACGCACTGTATCTACTTCGACTCTGCTTATGAAACTCATACAAACCACAGCATCTCTTACATAGATTCTCTTTAGTTAATAGTGAAAAACTTGTTGGGTTCATGAACTGTGTATATTCCTTTGAGTCGAAAATTCACTGTGTTTACCAGAAATGAACTCTTGCTTGGATGGAAGAAACAGAGACTTTGGTTCAACTCCGTTTCTTAAGGAAAATTCAGACTAGTGACCTAATCCACGAAATACACTCGGTTTTAACGCAAGAAACATGCTCTTCTTTCCAGCCTCTCCAATACATCAAGAAACATGAGCATGCCAGAAAAAAAAAAAAGAATTGTGTTCCCTACTCATATGGTCCATATCCTATTCAACTCTGCTTATGAAACTGATACAAACCACAGCATCTCTTACATAGATGCTCTTTAGTTAATAGTGAAAAACGTGTTGGTTTCATGAACTGTGTAAATTCATTTGAGCCTAAAATTCTCTGCTTTACCAGAAATGAACTGTTTCTTGTAGGAAGAAACAACGCCAGGGGTTGAACTCTGTTTCTGAAGGAAAATTCAGACCATTGTTCTCATCCATGAAACACACTCTGGTTTAACGCAAGAAGCATGCTCTTCTTTGGAGCCTCTGCAATACAGGAAGAAACATGAGCAAGCCCAGAAAATGAACTGTGTTTCCTAGTCATACGGACATCTAGTTCAACTCTGATTATTAAACTGATCCTAAACACAGCATCTCTTACATAGATGCTCTTTAGTTAATAGTGAAAATCGAGTTGGGTTCGTGAATTGTGTAAATTCGTTTGAGAGGAAAATCAGTGTGTTTACCTGAAATGAACTCTTTTGTGGATGGAAGACACAGAGCCTTTGGTTCAACTCTGTTTCTGAAGGAAAATTCAGACCAGTGCTCTCATCCATGAAACACACTCTGTTTTAATGCAAGAAGCATGCTCCTCTTTCGAGCCTCTGCAATACAGCAAGAAACATGAGCAAGCCCAGGAAAAAAGAACTGTGTTCCTACTCATACGGACCATTTCTAGTTCAAATCTGTTTATGAAACTGATACAAACCACAGCATTATTTACATAGATGCTCTTTAGTTAATAGTGAAAATCGTGTTGGGTTCCTGAACTGTGTAAATTGATTTGAGCCGAAAATTCCCTGGGTTTACCAGAAATGAACTCTTGCTTGTAGGAAGACACAGAGCCAAGGCTTTAAATCTGATTCTGAAGTGAAATTCAGAAAAGTGTTCTCATCCATGAAACACACTCTATTTTAACGCAAGAAGCATGCTCTTCTTTCTAGCATCTGCAATACAGCAAGGAACATGAGCATGTAAAAAAAAAAAACTGTGTTTCCTACTCATAAGGACCTTATCTACTTCAACTCTGCTTATGTTACTTGTGCAAACCACATCATCTCTTACAGAGATGCTCTTTAGTTAATAGTGAAAAACGTGTTGGGTTCGTGAAGTGTGTATATTCATCTGACTTGAAAATTCACTGGGTTAACCAGAAATGAAGTCTTGCTTGTAGGAAGACATAGAGCCTTTGGTTTAACTCTGTTTCTGAAGGGAAATTCAGACCAGTGTTCTCATCCATGAAACACACTCTGTTTTAATGCAAGAAGCAAGCGCTTCTTTCCAGCTTCTGCAATACAGCAAGGAACATGAGCATGCCCAGAAATAAAGAACTGTGTTTCCTAATCATACAGACAATATCTAGTTCAACTCTGTTTAAGACACTGATACAAACCACTGCATTTATTACATAGATGCTCTTTAGTTAATAGTGAAAATCGTGTTGGTTTCGTGAACTGTGTAAATTCATTTGAGCCGAAAAATAACTGGGTTTACTGGAAATGAACACTTGCTTGTAGGAAGACACACAGCAGGGAGTTAATTCTGATTCTGAAGTGAAATTCAGAAACGTGTTCTCATCCATAAAACACACTCTGATTTAAAGCAAGAAGCATGCTCTTCTTTCCAGCGTCTGCAATACAGCAAGAAACATGAGCATGGCCAGAAAAAAAGAACTGTGTTTCCTACTGATACAGAACATATCTAGTTCAACTCTGCTTATGAAACTGATAAAAAAAAACAACATAATTTCTTACATAGATGCTATTTAGTAAATAGTGAAAAAAGTGTTGGGTTCGTGAACTGTGTAAATTCATTTGAGCCGAAAATTCACTGTGTTTACCAGAAATGAATTCTGGCTTTTAGGAAGACACAGACCATTTGGTTTAACTCCGTTTCTGAAGGGAATTTCAGACCAGTGTTCTCATCCATGAAACACACTCTGTTTTAACATAAAAAGCAAGCTCTACTTTCCAGCGTCTGCAATACAGAAAGGATCAAGAGCATGCGAAAAGAAAAGAACTGTGTTTCCTACTCTTAAGGACCATATCTAGTTCAACTCTGCTTAAGAAACTGATACAAACCACAGCATTTCTTACATAGATGCTGTTTTGGTAATAGTGAAAATCGTGTTGGTTTCATGAACTGGGTAAGTTCATTTGAGCCAAAAAATAACTATATTTACCAGAAATGAACTCTTGCTTGGAGGATGACACAGAGCATGGAGTTTAACTCCATTCTAAAGGGAGATACAGAAAAGTGTTCTCATCCATGAACCACACTCGGTTTTTACGGAAGAATCATGCTCTTCTTTCTAGCGTCTGCAATACAACAAGAAACATGAGCATGCCCAGACAAAAAGGACTGTGTTTCCTACTCATATGGACCGTATCTAGTTCAACTCTGCTTATGAAACTCATGCAAACCACAGCAAATCTTATACCGATGCTCTTTAGTTAATAGTGAAAAACGTGTAGGGTTCGTGAACTGTGTATATTCATTTCACCTGAAAATTCACTGCGTTTACCAGAAATGAACTCTTGATTGTAGGAAGACAAAGAGCATTTGGTTTAACTCCATTTCTAAAGGGAAATTCATACCAGTGTTCTCATATATGAAACACACTCTGTTTTAAGGCAAGAAGCATTCTCTTCTTTCCAGAGTCTGCAATACAGCAAGGAACATGAGCTTGCGCAAAAAAAAAAGAACTGTGTTTCCTACTCATACGGAACATATCTAGTTCAACTCTGGTTATGAAACTGATACAAACCACAGCATCTCTTACATAGATGCTCTTTAGTAAATAGTGAAAACCGTGTTGGTTTCCTGGACTGTGTAAATTCTTTTGAGCCATATCATCACTGCGTTTACCAGAAATGAACTCTTGCTTGTAGGAAGACACAGAGCCTTTGGTTTAACTCCGATTCTAAAGGAAAATCAAGACCAGTGGTCTCATCCATGAAACACACGCTGTTTTAATGCCAGAAGCATGCTCTAACTTCCAGGGTTTCCAATACAGCAAAAAACATGAGCATGCCCAGAAAAAAGAACTGTGTTTCCTACTCAAACGCACCGTAGCTACTTCGACTCTGCTTATGAAACTCATACAAACCACAGCACCTCTTACATAGATGCTCTTTAGTTAATAGTGAAAATATTGTTGGGTTCGTGAACTGTGTAAATTCATTTGAGCCGAAATTCACTGGGTTTACCAGAAATGAACTCTCGCTTGTAGGAAGACACAGAGCCTGGGGTTTAACTCTGATTCTGAAGGAAATCCAGACAAGTGTTCTCATCCATTAAACACACTCTGTTATAACGCAAGAAGCATGCTCTTCTTTCCAGCATCTGCAATACAGCAAGAAACATGAGCATGGCCAGAAAAAAAGAACTGTGTTTCCTACTGATACGGAACATATCTAGTTCAACTCTGCTTATGAAACTGATAAAAACCACATCATTTCTTACATAGATGCTCGTTAGTTAATAGTGAAAAAAGTGTTGGGTTCGTGAACTGTGTAAATTCATTTGAGCTGAAAATTCAATGTGTTTACCCGAAATGAACTCTTGCTTGTAGGAAGACACAGACCATTTGGTTTAAATCCGTTTCTGAAGGGAATTTCAGACCAGTGTTCTCATCCATGAAACACACTCTGTTTTAACATAAAAAGCAAGCTCTACTTTCCAGCGTCTGCAATACAGAAAGGATCAAGAGCATTCGAAAAGAAAAGAACTGTGTTTCCTACTCATAAGGACCATATCTAGTTCAACTCTGCTTAAGAAACTGATACAAACCACAGCATTTCTTACATAGATGCTGTTTTGGTAATAGTGAAAATCGTGTTGGTTTCATGAACTGGGTAAGTTCATTTGAGCCGAAAAATAACTGTATTTACCAGAAATGAACTCTTGCTTGGAGAATGACACAGAGCATGGAGTTTAACTCCATTCAAAAGGGAGGTACAGAAAATGTTCTCATCCATGAACCACACTCGGTTTTTACGGAAGAATCATGCTCTTCTTTCTAGCGTCTGCAATACAACAAGAAACATGAGCATGACCAGACAAAAAGGACTGTGTTTCCTACTCATATGGACCGTATCTAGTTCAACTCTGGTTATGAAACTGAAACACATCACATCATATCTTAGATAGATGCTCTTTAGTTAATAGTGAAAATCGTGTTGGGTTCGTGAACTGTGTAAATTCATTTGAGCCAAAAAATAACTGGGTCTACCGGAAATGTACTCTTGCTTGTAGGATGACACAGAGCATGGAGGTTAACTCCGATTCTGAAGTGAAATTCAGAAAAGTGTTCTTATCCATGAAACACACTCTGTTTTAAGGCAAGGAACATGCTCTTCTTTCCAGCGTCTGCAATACAGCAAGGAAGATGAGCATGCGCAAAAAACAAAAGAACTGTGTTTCCTGCTCATACGGACCATATCTAGTTCAACTCTGCTTATGAAACTGATTCAAACCACATCATTTCCTACATAGATGCTCTTTAGTTAATAGTGAAAACCGTGTTGGTTTCCTGAAATGTGTAAATTCATTTGAGCCGTATAATCACTGCGTTTACCAGAAATGAACTCTTGCTTGTAGGAAGACACAGAGCCTTTGGTTTAACTCTGTTTCCTAAGGGAAATTCAGACCAGTGTTCTCATATATGAAAAACACTCTGTTTTAAGGCAAGAAGCATGGTCTTCTTTCCAGCGTCTGCAATATAGCAAGAAACATGAGCTTGGCCAGAAAAAAAGAACTGTGTTTCCTACTCATACGGAACATTTCTAGTTCAACTCTGCTTATGAAACTGATACAAACCACATCATCTCTTACATAGATGCTCTTTAGGTAATAATGAAAAAGGTGTTGGTTTCGTGAACTGTGTAAATTCATTTGAGCCGTATATTCACTGCGTTTACCGGGAATGAACTCTTGCTTGTAGGAAACACAGAGGGTTTGGTGTAACTCCGTTTCTGAAGGGAAATTCAGACCAGTGTTCTCATCCCTGAAACACACTCTGTTTTAATGGAAGAAGCAAGCTATTCTTTCCAGCATCTGCAATACAGCAAGGAACATGAGCATGCCCAGAAAAAAAGAACTGTGTTTCCTACTCCTACGGAACATTTCTAGTTCAACTCTGCTTAAGAAACTGATACAAACTACAGCATCTCTTACATAGATGCTCTTTAGTTAATAGTGAAAATCGTGTTGGTTTCGTGAACTGTGTAAATTCATTTGAGATGAAAAATAACTGTGTTTACCGGAAATGAACTCTTGCATGTAGGATAACACAGAGCATGGAGTTTAACCCCGATTCTAAAGGGAAATTCAGAAAAGTGTTCTCTTCCATGAAACACACTCTGTTTTAACGGAAGCAGAATGCTCTTCTTTCTAGCGTCTGCAATATCGCAAGAAACATGAGCATGCCCAGAAAAAAAGAACTGTGTTTCCTACTCAACGGACCGTATCTAATTGAACTCTGCTTATGAAACGGATACAAACCACAGCATCTTTTACATAGATGCTCTTTAGTTAATAGTGAAAATCGTTTTGGTTTCATGGAATGTTTAAATTCATTTGAACCGTATATTCACTGCGTGTACCAGAAATGAACTCTTGCTTTTAGGAAGACACAGAGCCTTTGATTTAACTCTGTTTCTAAAGGGAAATTCACACCAGTGTTCTCATCAATGAAACACACTCTGTTTAAACGCAAGAAGCAAGCTCTTCTTTCCAGCGTCTGCAATACAGCAAGGAACATGAGCATGCGAAAAAAAAAAAAGAACTGTGTTTCCTACTCATACGGACCATATCTAGTTCAACTCTGCTTAAGTAACTGATACAAACCACAGAATCTCTACATAGATGCATTGTAGGTAATATTGAAAATCGTGTTGGTTTCGTGAACTGTGTAAATTCATTTGAGCCGAAAAATAACTGGGTCTACCGGAAATGTACTCTTGCTTGTAGGATGACACAGAGCATGGAGGTTAACTCCGATTCTGAAGTGAAATTCAGAAAAGTGTTCTCATCCATGAAACACACTCTGTTTTAAGGCAAGGAGCATGCTCTTCTTTCCAGCGTCTGCAATACAGCAAGGAACATGAGCATGCGCAAAAAACAAAAGAACTGTGTTTCCTGCTCATACGGACCATTTCTAGTTCAACTCTGCTTATGAAACTGATTCAAACCACATCATTTCTTACATAGATGCTCTTTAGTTAATAGTGAAAAACGTGCCGGGTTCGTGATCTGCGTAAATTCATTTGAGCCGAAAATTCACTGCGTTTACCAGAAATGAACTCTTGCTTGTAGGAAGACACAGAGCATTTGGTTTAACACCGTTTCTGAAGGGAAATTCGGACCAGTGTTCTCATCCAAGAAACACACTCTGTTTTAACGCAAAGAGCAAGCTCTTCTTTCCAGCGTCTGCAAGACAGCAAGGAACATGAGCATGCCCAGAAAAAAAGAACTGAGTTTCCTACTCATACGGACCATATCTAGTTCAACTCTGCTTATGAAACTATTACAAAACACAGCATCACTTACATAGATACCTTTTATTTAATAGTGAAAAACTTGTTGGTTTTGTGAACTGTATAAATTCACTGGAGCCGTATATTCACTGCGTTTACCATAATGAACACTTGCTTGTAGGAAGACACAGAGCCTTTGGTTTAACTCCGTTTCTAAAGGGAAATTCACACCAGTGTTCTCATATATGAAACACACTCTGTTTTAAGGCAAGAAGCATGCTCTTCTATTCAGCGTATGCAATACAGCAAGGAACATGAGCATGCCCCAAAAAAAATAAAGCACTGTGTTTCCTGCTCATATGGATCATATCTAATTCAACTCTGCTCATGAAACTGATAAAAAACCACAGCATCTCTTACATAGATGCTCTGTAGGTAATAGTGAAAATCGTGTTGGTTTCGTGAACTGTGTAAATTCATTTGAGCCGAAAAATAACTGGGTTTACCGGAAATGAACTTTTGGTTGTAGGAAGACACAGAGCATTGGGGTTAACTCTGATTCTGAAGGGAAATTCAGAAAAGTGTTCTCATAAATGAAACACACTCTGTTTTAATGGAAGAAGCATGCACTTCTTTCTAGTGTCTGCAATACAGCAAGAAACATGATCATGCCCAGAAAAAAAGAACTGTGTTTCCTACTTATATGGGCAGTATCTAGTTCAATTCTCCTTATGAAACTCAAACACACTACAGCAAACCTTATACCGATGCTCTTTAGTTAATAGTGAAATACGTGTTGGATTCGTGAACTGTGTATATTCATTTCACCTGAAAATTCACTGGGTTTACCAGAAATGAACTCTTACTTGTAGGAAGACACAGAGCATGGAGTTTAACTCTGATTCTGAAGTGAAATTGAGAAAAGTGTTCTCATCCATGAAACACACTCTGTTCTAAGGCAAGAAGCATGCTCTTCTTTCCAGCGTCTGTAATACAGCAAGGAACATGAGCATGCGCCAAAAAAAAGAACTGTGTTTCCTGCTCATAGGGACCCTATCAAGATTAACTCTGCTTATGAAACTGATACAAACCACATCATTTCTTACATAGATGCTCTTTAGTTAATAGTGAAAACGGGTTGGGTTCGTGAACTGCTTAAATTCATTTGAGCCGAAAATTCACTGCGTTTACCAGAAATGAACTCTTGCTTGTAGGAAGACACAGACCATTTGGTTTAAATCCGTTTCTGAAGGGAATTTCAGACCAGTGTTCTCATCCATGAAACACACTCTGTTTTAACATAAAAAGCAAGCTCTACTTTCCAGCGTCTGCAATACAGAAAGGATCAAGAGCATTCGAAAAGAAAAGAACTGTGTTTCCTACTCATAAGGACCATATCTAGTTCAACTCTGCTTAAGAAACTGATACAAACCACAGCATTTCTTACATAGATGCTGTTTTGGTAATAGTGAAAATCGTGTTGGTTTCATGAACTGGGTAAGTTCATTTGAGCCGAAAAATAACTGTATTTACCAGAAATGAACTCTTGCTTGGAGAATGACACAGAGCATGGAGTTTAACTCCATTCAAAAGGGAGATACAGAAAATGTTCTCATCCATGAACCACACTCGGTTTTTACGGAAGAATCATGCTCTTCTTTCTAGCGTCTGCAATACAACAAGAAACATGAGCATGACCAGACAAAAAGGACTGTGTTTCCTACTCATATGGACCGTATCTAGTTCAACTCTGGTTATGAAACTGAAACACACCACATCATATCTTAGATAGATGCTCTTTAGTTAATAGTGAAAATCGTGTTGGGTTCGTGAACTGTGTAAATTCATTTGAGCCGAAAAATAACTGGGTCTACCGGAAATGTACTCTTGCTTGTAGGATGACACAGAGCATGGAGGTTAACTCCGATTCTGAAGTGAAATTCAGAAAATTGTTCTCATCCATGAAACACACTCTGTTTTAAGGCAAGGAGCATGCTCTTCTTTCCAGCGTCTGCAATACAGCAAGGAACATGAGCATGTGCAAAAAACAAAAGAACTGTGTTTCCTGCTCATACGGACCATATCTAGTTCAACTCTGCTTATGAAACTGATTCAAACCACATCATTTCCTACATAGATGCTCTTTAGTTAATAGTGAAAACCGTGTTGGTTTCCTGAAATGTGTAAATTCATTTGAGCCGTATAATCACTGCGTTTACCAGAAATGAACTCTTGCTTGTAGGAAGACACAGAGCCTTTGGTTTAACTCCGTTTCCTAAGGGAAATTCAGACCAGTGTTCTCATATATGAAAAACACTCTGTTTTAAGGCAAGAAGCATGGTCTTCTTTCCAGCGTCTGCAATATAGCAAGAAATATGAGCTTGGCCAGAAAAAAAGAACTGTGTTTCCTACTCATACGGAACATTTCTAGTTCAACTCTGCTTATGAAACTGATACAAACCACATCATCTCTTACATAGATGCTCTTTAGGTAATAATGAAAAAGGTGTTGGTTTCGTGAACTGTGTAAATTCATTTGAGCCGTATATTCACTGCGTTTACCGGGAATGAACTCTTGCTTGTAGGAAACACAGAGGGTTTGGTGTAACTCCGTTTCTGAAGGGAAATTCAGACCAGTGTTCTCATCCCTGAAACACACTCTGTTTTAATGGAAGAAGCAAGCTATTCTTTCCAGCATCTGCAATACAGCAAGGAACATGAGCATGCCCAGAAAAAAAGAACTGTGTTTCCTACTCCTACGGAACATTTCTAGTTCAACTCTGCTTAAGAAACTGATACAAACTACAGCATCTCTTACATAGATGCTCTTTAGTTAATAGTGAAAATCGTGTTGGTTTCGTGAACTGTGTAAATTCATTTGAGATGAAAAATAACTGTGTTTACCGGAAATGAACTCTTGCATGTAGGATAACACAGAGCATGGAGTTTAACCCCGATTCTAAAGGGAAATTCAGAAAAGTGTTCTCTTCCATGAAACACACTCTGTTTTAACGGAAGCAGAATGCTCTTCTTTCTAGCATCTGCAATATCGCAAGAAACATGAGCATGCCCAGAAAAAAAGAACTGTGTTTCCTACTCAACGGACCGTATCTAATTGAACTCTGCTTATGAAACGGATACAAACCACAGCATCTTTTACATAGATGCTCTTTAGTTAATAGTGAAAATCGTTTTGGTTTCATGGAATGTTTAAATTCATTTGAACCGTATATTCACTGCGTGTACCAGAAATGAACTCTTGCTTTTAGGAAGACACAGAGCCTTTGATTTAACTCTGTTTCTAAAGGGAAATTCACACCAGTGTTCTCATCAATGAAACACACTCTGTTTAAACGCAAGAAGCAAGCTCTTCTTTCCAGCGTCTGCAATACAGCAAGGAACATGAGCATGCGAAAAAAAAAAAAAAGAACTGTGTTTCCTACTCATACGGACCATATCTAGTTCAACTCTGCTTAAGTAACTGATACAAACCACAGAATCTCTACATAGATGCATTGTAGGTAATATTGAAAATCGTGTTGGTTTCGTGAACTGTGTAAATTCATTTGAGCCGAAAAATAACTGGGTCTACCGGAAATGTACTCTTGCTTGTAGGATGACACAGAGCATGGAGGTTAACTCCGATTCTGAAGTGAAATTCAGAAAAGTGTTCTCATCCATGAAACACACTCTGTTTTAAGGCAAGGAGCATGCTCTTCTTTCCAGCGTCTGCAATACAGCAAGGAACATGAACATGCGCAAAAAACAAAAGAACTGTGTTTCCTGCTCATACGGACCATATCTAGTTCAACTCTGCTTATGAAACTGATTCAAACCACATCATTTCTTACATAGATGCTCTTTAGTTAATAGTGAAAAACGTGCCGGGTTCGTGATCTGCTTAAATTCATTTGAGCCGAAAATTCACTGCGTTTACCAGAAATGAACTCTTGCTTGTAGGAAGACACAGAGCCTTTGGTTTAACACCCTTTCTGAGTGGAAAGTCGGACCAGTGTTCTCATCCATGAAACACACTCTGTTTTAACGCAAGAAGCAAGCTCTTCTTTCCAGCGTCAGCAATACAGCAAGGAACATGAGCATGCGCAAAAAAAGGACTGTGTTTCCTACTCATACGGACCGCATCTAGTTCAACTCTACTTATGAAACTCATACAAACCACAGCAAATCTTACACCGATGTTCTTTAGTTAATAGTGAAAAACATGTTGGGTTCGAGAACTGTGTATATTCATTTCACCTGAAAATTCACTGGGTTTACCAGAAATGAACTCTTGTTTGTAGGAAGACACAGAGCATGGAGTTTAATTCTGATTCTGAAGTGAAATTCAGAAAAGTATTCTCATCCATGAAACACACTCTGTTTTAACGCAAGAAGCATGCTCTTCTTTACAGCGTCTTAAATACAGCAAGGAACATGAGCATGCGCAAAATAAAGAAATGTGTTTCCTGCTCATACGGACCATATCTAGTTCAACTCTGTTTATGAAACTGATACAAACCACATCATTTCTTACATAGATGCCCTTTAGTTAATAGTGAAAAACCTGTTTGTTTCATGAATTGTATAAATTAATTGGAGCCGTATATTCACTGCGTTAACCAGAAATGAACTCTTGCTTGTAGGAAGACACAGAGCCTTTGGTTTAACTCCGTTTCTAAAGAGAAATTCACACCAGTGTTCTCATATATGAAACACACTCTGTTTTAAGGCAAGAAGCATGCTCTTCTCTCCAGCGTATGCAATACAGCAAGGAACATGAGCATGCCGCCCCCAAAAAAGCACTGTGTTTCCTGCACATACGGATCATATCTAATTCAACTCTGCTTATGAAACTGATACAAACCACAGCATCTCTTACATAGATGCTCTGTAGGTAATAGTGAAAATCGTGTTGGTTTCGTGTCCTGTATAAATTCATTTGAGCCGAAAAATAACTGGGTTTACCAGAAATGAACTCTTGCTTGTAGGATGACACAGAGCATGGAGTTTAACTCTGATTCTAAAGGGAAAATCAAAAAAGTGTTCTCATCCATGAAACACACTCTGTTTTAACGCAAGAAGCATGCTCTTCTTTCCAGCGTATGCAATAGAGCAAGGAACATGAGCATGCGCAAAAAAAAGAACTGTGTTTCCTGCTCATATGGACAATATCTAGTTCAACTCTGCTTAGGAAACTGATACAAACCACATCATTTCTTATGTAGATGCTCTTTAGATAATAGTGAAAAACGTGTTGGATTCGTGAACTGCATATATTCATTTGAGCCACAAATTCCCTGCGTTTACCAGAAATAAACTCTTGCTTGTAGAAAGACACAGAGCATTTGGTTTAACACCATTTCTGAAGGGAAATTCGGACCAGTGTTCTCATCCATGAAACACACTGTTTTAACGCAAGAAGCATGCTCTTCTTTCCAGGGTATGCAATACAGCAAGGAACATGAGCATGTGCAAAAAAAAAAAAAAAAAACTGTGTTTCCTGCTCATACGGACCATATCTAGTTCAACTCTGCTTAGGAAACTGATACAAACCACATCATTTCTTATGTAGATGCTCTTTAGATAATAGTGAAAAACGTGTTGGATTCGTGAACTGGGTATATTCATTGGAGCCACAAATTCCCTGCGTTTACCAGAAATAAACTCTTGCTTGTAGAAAGACACAGAGCATTTGGTTTAACACCATATCTGAAGGGAAATTCGGACTAGTGTTCTCATCCATGAAACACACTGTTTTAACGCAAGAAGCATGCTCTTCTTTCCAGCGTATGCAATACAGCAAGGAACATGAGCATGTGCAAAAAAAAAAAACTGTGTTTCCTGCTCATACGGACCATATCTAGTTCAACTCTGCTTAGGAAACTGATACAAACCACATCATTTCTTATGTAGATGCTCTTTAGATAATAGTGAAAAACGTGTTGGATTCGTGAACTGCGTATATTCATTTGAGCCACAAATTCCCTGCGTTTACTAGAAATAAACTCTTGCTTGTAGAAAGACACAGAGCATTTGGTTTAACACCGTTTCTGAAGGGAAATTCGGACCAGTGTTCTCATCCATGAAACACACTGTTTTAACGCAAGAAGCAAGCGCTTCTTTCCAGCTTCTGCAATACAGCAAGGAACATGAGCATGCCCAGAAAAAAAGAACTGTGTTTCCTACTCCTATGGACCATATCTAGTTCAACTCTGCTTAAGAAACTAATACAAACCACAGCAAATCTTATACCGATGCTCTTTAGCTAATAGTGAAAAACATGTTGGGTTCGAGAACTGTGTATATTCATTTCACCTGAAAATTCACTGGGTTTACCAGAAATGAACTCTTGCTTGTAGGAAGACACAGAGCATGGAGTTTAACTCTGATTCTGAAGTAAAATTCAGAAGAGTGTTCTCATCCATGAAACACCCTCAGTTTTAACGCAAGAAGCATGCTCTTCTTTCCAGCGAGTGCAATACAGCAAGAAACATGAGCATGCCCAGAAAAAATGAACTGAGTTTCCTACTCATACGGACCATATCTAGTTCAACTCTGCTTATGAAACTATTACAAAACACAGCATCTCTTACATAGATGCTCTTTAGTTAATAGTGAAAAACGTGTTGGTTTCGTGAACTGTATATATTCATTGGAACCGTATATTCACTGCGTTTACCAGAAATGAACTCTTGCTTGTAGGAAGACACACATCATTTGGTTTAACTCTGTTTCTGAAGGGAAATTCAGACAAGTGTTCTCATCCATGAAACACACTCTGTTTTAACGCAAGAAGCAAGCTCTTCTTTCCAGCGTCTGCAATAACGCAAGAAACATGAGCATGACCATAAAAAAAGAACTGTATTTCCTACTCCTGCGGACCATATCTAATTCAACTCTGCTTAAAAAACTGATACCAAGCACAGCATCTCTTACATAGATGCTCTTCAGTGAATAGTGAAAATCGTGTTGGTTTCGTAAACTGTGTAAATTCATTTGAGCCGTAAAATATCTGGGTCTACTGGAAATGAACTCTTGCTTGTAGGAAGACACAGAGCCTTTGGTTTAACTCTGTTTCTAAAGGGAAATTCACACCAGTGTTCTCATATATGAAACACACTCTGTTTTAAGGCAAGAAGCATGCTCTTCTGTCCAGCGTATGCAATACAGCAAGGAACATGATCATTCCCAGAAAAAAAGAACTGTGTTTCCTACTCATACGGACCGTATCTAGTTCAATTTTCCTTATGAAACTCATAGAAACCACAGCAAATCTTACAACCATGCTCTTTAGTTAATAGTGAAAAACGTGCTGGGTTCGTGAACTGTGTATATTCATTTCACCTGAAAATTCACTGCGTTTACCAGAAATGAACTCTTGCTTGTAGGAAGACACAGAGCATGGAATTTAACTCTGATTCAGAAGTGAATTTGAGAAAAGTGATCTCATCCATGAAACACACTCTGTTTTAAAGCAAGAAGCATGCTCTTCTTTCCAGCGTATGCAATACAGCAAGGAACATGAGCTTGCGCAAAAAAAAGAACTGTGTTTCCTGCTCATACGGACCATATCTAGTTCAACTCTGCTTAGGAAACTGATACAAACCACATCATTTCTTATGTAGATGCTCTTTAGATAATAGTGAAAAACGTGTTGGATTCGTGAACTGCATATATTCATTTGAGCCACAAATTCCCTCCGTTTACCAGAAATAAACTCTTGCTTGTAGAAAGACACAGAGCATTTGGTTTAACACCATTTCTGAAGGGAAATTCGGACCAGTGTTCTCATCCATGAAACACACTGTTTTAACGCAAGAAGCAAGCTCTTCTTTCCAGCTTCTGCAATACAGCAAGGAACATGAGCATGCCCAGAAAAAAAGAACTGTGTTTCCTACTCCTATGGACCATATCTAGTTCAACTCTGCTTAAGAAACTGATACAAACCACAGCATCTCGTAAATAGATGCTCTGAAGGTAATAGTGAAAATCGTGTTGGTTTTGTGAACTGTGTAAATTCATTTGAGCCGAAAATTCACTGCGTTTACCAGAAGTGAACTCTTTCTTGTAGGAAGACACAGAGCATTTGGTTTAACACCGTTTCTGAAGGGAAATTCGGACCAGTGTTCTCACCATGAAACACACTCTGTTTTAACGCAAGAAGCATGCTCTTCTTTCTAGTGAGTGCAATACAGCAAGAAACATGAGCATGCCCAGAAAAAATGAACTGAGATTCCTACTCATACAGACCATATCTAGTTCAACTCTGCTTATGAAACTATTACAAAATACAGCATCTATTACATAGATGCTCTTTAGTTAATAGTGAAAAACATGTTGGTTTCGTGAACTGTATATATTCATTGGAACCGTATATTCACTGCGTTTACCCGAAATGAACTCTTGCTTTTAGGAAGACACACATCATTTGGTTTAACTCCGTTTTTGAAGGGAAATTCAGACAAGTGTTCTCATCCATGAAACACACTCTGTTTTAACGCAAGAAGCAAGCTCTTCTTTCCAGCGTCTGCAATACCGCAAGGAACATGAGCATGCCCATAAAAAAAGAACTGTGTTTCCTACTCCTGCACACCACGTCTAGTTCAACTATGCTTAAAAAACTGATACAAAGCACAGCATCTCTTACATAGATGCTCTTCACTAATAGTGAAAATCGTGTTGGTTTCGTGAACTGTGTAAATTCATTTGAGCCGAAAATTCACTGTGTTTACCCGAAATGAAATCTTGCTTGTAGGAAGACACAGAGCATTTGGTTTAACAACGTTTCTGAAGGGAAATTCAGAAAAGTGTTCTCAAATATGAAACACACTCTGTTTTAACGCAAGAAGCAAGCTCTTCCTTCCAGCGTCTGCAATACAGCAAGGAACATGAGCATGCGCAAAAAAAATGAACTGTGTTTCCTAATCATACGGACCATAGCTAGTTCAACTCTGCTTAAGAAACTGATACAAACCACAGCATCTCGTAAATAGATGCTCTGTAGGTAATAGTGAACATCGTGCAGGTTTCGTGAACTGTGTAATTTCATTTGAGCCGAAAAATAACTGGTTTTACCAGAAATGAACTCTTGCTTGTAGGATGACACAGAGCATGGAGTTTAACTCTGATTCTAAAGGGAAATTCAGAAAGGTGTTCTCATCCATGAAACACACCCTGTGTTAACGAAAGAAGCATGCTCTTCTTTCCAGTGAGTGCAATACAGCAAGAAACATGAGCATGCCCAGAAAAAAAGAACTGTGTTTCCTACTCATGGGGACCGAATCTAGTTCAACTCTGCTTATGAAACGATTACAAACCACAGCATCTCTTACATAGATGCTCTTTAGTTAATAGTGAAAAACGTGTTGGTTTCGTGAACTGAATAAATTCATTGGAGCCGTATATACACTGCGTTTACTGGAAATGAACTCTTGCTTGTAGGAAGACACACATCATTTGGTTTAACTCCGTTTCTGATGGGTAATTCAGACCAGTGTTCTCATCCCTGAAACACACTCTGTTTTAACTCAAGAAGCAAGCCCTTCTTTCCAGTGCCTGCAATACTGCAAGGAACATGAGAAAGGCCAGAAAAAAGAACTGTGTTTCCTACTCCTATGGACCATATCTAGTTCAACTCTGCTTAAGAAACTGATACCAAGCACAGCATCTCTTAAATAGATGCTCTTTAGTTAATAGTGAAAATCGTGTTGGTTTCGTGAACTGTGTAAATTCATTTGAGCCGAAAAATAACTGGGTCTACCAGAAATGAACACTTGCTTGTAGGATGACACATAGCATGGATTTTAACTCCGATACTAAAGGGAAATTCAGAAAAGTGTTCTCTTTAATGAAACACACTCTGTTTTAAGGCAAGGAGCATGCTCTTCTTTCCAGTGTCTGCAATACAGCAAGAAACATGAGCATGCACAAAAAAAAAAAAGAACTGTGTTTCCTACTCATACGGACCATATCTAGTTCAACTATGCTTATGAAACTCATACAAACCAAGGCAAATCTTACACCGATTCTCTTTAGCTAATACTGAAAAACTTGTTGGGTTCGATAACTGTGTATATTCATTTCACCTGAAAATTCACTGGGTTTACCAGAAATGAACTCTTGCTTGTAGGAAGACACAGAGCATGGAGTTTAACTCTGATTCTGAAGTGAAATTCAGAAAAGAGTTCTCATCCATGAAACACACTCTGTTTTAACGCAAGAAGCAAGCTCTTCTTTCCAGCTTCTGCAATACCGCAAGGAACATGAGCATGCCCATAAAAAAAGAACTGCGTTTCCTACTCCTACGGACCATATCTAGTTCAACTCTGCTTAAAAAAACTGATACCAAGCACAGCATCTCTTACATAGATGCTCTTCAGTTAATAGTGAAAATCGTGTTGATTTCGTGAACTGTGTAAATTCATTTGAGCCGAAAAATAACTGGGTCTACCGGAAATGCACTCTTGCTTGTAGGAAGACACGGATCCTTTGGTTTAACTCTGATTCTAAAGGGAAATTCACATCAGTGTTCTCATATATGAAACACACTATATTTTAAGGCAAGAAGCATGCTCTTCTATCCAGCGTATGCAATTCAGCAAGGAACACGAGCATTCCCAGAAAAAAAGAACTTTGTTTCCTACTCATACGGACTGTATCTAGTTCAATTCTCCTTATGAAACTCATACAAACCACAGCAAATCTTACAACCATGCTCTTTAGTTAATAGTGAAAAACGTGTTGGGTTCGTGAACTGTGTATATTCATTTCACCTGAAAATTCACTGCGTTTACCAGAAATGAACTCTTGCTTGTAGGAAGACACAGAGCATGGAGTTTAACTCTGATTCTCAAGTGAAATTCAGAAAAGTGTTCTCATCCATGAAACACACTCTGTTTTAAGGCAAGAAGCATGCTCTTCTATAAAGCGTATGCAATACAGCAAGGAACATGAGCTTGCCCAAAAAAAAGCACTGTGTTTCCTACTCATACGGATCATTTCTAATTCAACTCGGCTTATGCAACTGATACAAACCACAGCATCTCTTACATAGATGCTCTGTAGGTATTAGTGAAAATCGTGTTGGTTTCGTGAACTGTGTAAATTCATTTTAGCCGAAAAATAACTTGGTTTACCGGAAATGAACTCTTGCTTGTAGGATGACACAGAGCATGGAGTTTAACTCCGACTCTAAAGGGAAAATGAAAAAAGTGTTCTCATCCATGAAACACACTCTGTTTTAACGGAAAAAGCATGTTCTTCTTTCTAGCGTTTGCTTTACAGCAAGAAACATGAGGATGCCCAGAAAAAAAGAACTGTGTTTCCTACTCATATGGACCATATCTAGTTCAACTCTGCTTATGAAACTCATACAAACCACAGCAAATCTTACACCGATGCTCTTTAGCTAATAGTGAAAAACATGTTGGGTTCGAGAACTGTGTATATTCATTTCACCTGAAAATTCACTGGGTTTACCAGAAATGAACTCTTGCTTGTAGGAAGACACAGCGCATGGAGTTTAACTCTGATTCAGAAGTGAATTTCAGAAAAGTGTTGTCATCCATGAAACACACTCTGTTTTAACGCAAGAAGCATGCTCTTCTTTCCAGCGAGTGCATACACCAAGAAACATGAGCATGCCCAGAAAAAATGAACTGAGATTCCTACTCATACGGACCATATCTAGTTCAACTCTGCTTATGAAACTATTACAAAATACAGCATCTCTTACATAGATGCTCTTTAGTTAATAGTGAAAAACGTGTTGGTTTCTTGAACTGTATATATTCATTGGAACCATATATTCACTGCGTTTACCAGAAATGAACTCTTGCTTTTAGGAAGACACACATCATTTGTTTTAACTCCGTTTTTGAAGGGAAATTCAGACAAGTGTTCTCATCCATGAAACACACTCTGTTTTAACGCAAGAAACAAGCTCTTCTTTCCAGCGTCTGCACTACCGCAAGGAACATGAGCATGCCCATAAAAAAAGAACTGTGTTTCCTACTCCTGCACACCACGTCTAGTTCAACTATGCTTAAAAAACTGATACAAAGCACAGCATCTCTTACATAGATGCTCTTCACTAATAGTGAAAATCGTGTTGGTTTCGTGAACTGTGTAAATTCATTTGAGCCGAAAATTCACTGTGTTTACCCGAAATGAAATCTTGCTTGTAGGAAGACACAGAGCATTTGGTTTAACAACGTTTCTGAAGGGAAATTCAGAAAAGTGTTCTCAAATATGAAACACACTCTGTTTTAACGCAAGAAGCAAGCTCTTCCTTCCAGCGTCTGCAATACAGCAAGGAACATGAGCATGCGCAAAAAAAATGAACTGTGTTTCCTAATCATACGGACCATAGCTAGTTCAACTCTGCTTAAGAAACTGATACAAACCACAGCATCTCGTAAATAGATGCTCGGTAGGTAATAGTGAACATCGTGCAGGTTTCGTGAACTGTGTAATTTCATTTGAGCCGAAAAATAACTGGTTTTACCAGAAATGAACTCTTGCTTGTAGGATGACACAGAGCATGGAGTTTAATTCTGATTCTAAAGGGAAATTCAGAAAGGTGTTCTCATCCATGAAACACACCCTGTGTTAACGAAAGAAGCATGCTCTTCTTTCCAGTGAGTGCAATACAGCAAGAAACATGAGCATGCCCAGAAAAAAAGAACTGTGTTTCCTACTCATGGGGACCGAATCTAGTTCAACTCTGCTTATGAAACGATTACAAACCACAGCATCTCTTACATAGATGCTCTTTAGTTAATAGTGAAAAACGTGTTGGTTTCGTGAACTGAATAAATTCATTGGAGCCGTATATACACTGCGTTTACTGGAAATGAACTCTTGCTTGTAGGAAGACACACATCATTTGGTTTAACTCCGTTTCTGATGGGTAATTCAGACCAGTGTTCTCATCCCTGAAACACACTCTGTTTTAACTCAAGAAGCAAGCCCTTCTTTCCAGCGCCTGCAATACTGCAAGGAACATGAGAAAGGCCAGAAAAAAGAACTGTGTTTCCTACTCCTATGGACCATATCTAGTTCAACTCTGCTTAAGAAACTGATACCAAGCACAGCATCTCTTAAATAGATGCTCTTTAGTTAATAGTGAAAATCGTGTTGGTTTCGTGAACTGTGTAAATTCAATTGAGCCGAAAAATAACTGGGTCTACCAGAAATGAACACTTGCTTGTAGGATGACACATAGCATGGATTTTAACTCCGATACTAAAGGGAAATTCAGAAAAGTGTTCTCTTTAATGAAACACACTCTGTTTTAAGGCAAGGAGCATGCTCTTCTTTCCAGTGTCTGCAATACAGCAAGAAACATGAGCATGCACAAAAAAAAAAAAGAACTGTGTTTCCTACTCATACGGACCATATCTAGTTCAACTATGCTTATGAAACTCATACAAACCAAGGCAAATCTTACACCGATGCTCTTTAGCTAATACTGAAAAACTTGTTGGGTTCGATAACTGTGTATATTCATTTCACCTGAAAATTCACTGGGTTTACCAGAAATGAACTCTTGCTTGTAGGAAGACACAGAGCATGGAGTTTAACTCTGATTCTGAAGTGAAATTCAGAAAAGAGTTCTCATCCATAAAACACACTCTGTTTTAACGCAAGAAGCAAGCTCTTCTTTCCAGCTTCTGCAATACCGCAAGGAACATGAGCATGCCCATAAAAAAAGAACTGCGCTTCCTACTCCTACGGACCATATCTAGTTCAACTCCGCTTAAAAAACCTGATACCGAGCACAGCATCTCTTACATAGATGCTCTGTAGGTATTAGTGAAAATCGTGTTGGTTTCGTGAACTTTGTAAATTCATTTGAGCCGAAAAATAACTGGGTCTACCGGAAATGCACTCTTGCTTGTAGGAAGACACGGATCCTTTGGTTTAACTCTGATTCTAAAGGGAAATTCACATCAGTGTTCTCATATATGAAACACACTATATTTTAAGGCAAGAAGCATGCTCTTCTATCCAGCGTATGCAATTCAGCAAGGAACACGAGCATTCCCAGAAAAAAAGAACTGTGTTTCCTACTCATACGGACCGTATCTAGTTCAATTCTCCTTATGAAACTCATACAAACCACAGCAAATCTTACAACCATGCTCTTTAGTTAATAGTGAAAAACGTGTTGGGTTCGTGAACTGTGTATATTCATTTCACCTGAAAATTCACTGCGTTTACCAGAAATGAACTCTTGCTTGTAGGAAGACACAGAGCATGGAGTTTAACTCTGATTCTCAAGTGAAATTCAGAAAAGTGTTCTCATCCATGAAACACACTCTGTTTTAAGGCAAGAAGCATGCTCTTCTATAAAGCGTATGCAATACAGCAAGGAACATGAGCTTGCCCAAAAAAAAGCACTGTGTTTCCTACTCATACGGATCATTTCTAATTCAACTCGGCTTATGCAACTGATACAAACACAGCATCTCTTACATAGATGCTCTGTAGGTATTAGTGAAAATCGTGTTGGTTTCGTGAACTGTGTAAATTCATTTGAGCCGAAAAATAACTTGGTTTACCGGAAATGAACTCTTGCTTGTAGGATGACACAGAGCATGGAGTTTAACTCCGACTCTAAAGGGAAAATGAAAAAAGTGTTCTCATCCATGAAACACACTCTGTTTTAACGGAAGAAGCATGTTCTTCTTTCTAGTGTCTGCTTTACAGCAAGAAACATGAGGATGCCCAGAAAAAAAGAACTGTGTTTCCTACTCATATGGACCATATCTAGTTCAACTCTGCTTATGAAACTCATACAAACCACAGCAAATCTTACACCGATGCTCTTTAGCTAATAGTGAAAAACATGTTGGGTTCGAGAACTGTGTATATTCATTTCACCTGAAAATTCACTGGGTTTACCAGAAATGAACTCTTGCTTGTAGGAAGACACAGCGCATGGAGTTTAACTCCGATTCAGAAGTGAATTTCAGAAAAGTGTTGTCATCCATGAAACACACTCTGTTTTAACGCAAGAAGCATGCTCTTCTTTCCAGCGAGTGCATACACCAAGAAACATGAGCATGCCCAGAAAAAATGAACTGAGATTCCTACTCATACGGACCATATCTAGTTCAACTCTGCTTATGAAACTATTACAAAATACAGCATCTCTTACATAGATGCTCTTTAGTTAATAGTGAAAAACGTGTTGGTTTCTTGAACTGTATATATTCATTGGAACCATATATTCACTGCGTTTACCAGAAATGAACTCTTGCTTTTAGGAAGACACACATCATTTGTTTTAACTCCGTTTTTGAAGGGAAATTCAGACAAGTGTTCTCATCCATGAAACACACTCTGTTTTAACGCAAGAAACAAGCTCTTCTTTCCAGTGTCTGCACTACCGCAAGGAACATGAGCATGCCCATAAAAAAAGAACTGTGTTTCCTACTCCTGCACACCACGTCTAGTTCAACTATGCTTAAAAAACTGATACAAAGCACAGCATCTCTTACATAGATGCTCTTCACTAATAGTGAAAATCGTGTTGGTTTCGTGAACTGTGTAAATTCATTTGAGCCGAAAATTCACTGTGTTTACCCAAAATGAAATCTTGCTTGTAGGAAGACACAGAGCATTTGGTTTAACAACGTTTCTGAAGGGAAATTCAGAAAAGTGTTCTCAAATATGAAACACACTCTGTTTTAACGCAAGAAGCAAGCTCTTCCTTCCAGCGTCTGCAATACAGCAAGGAACATGAGCATGCGCAAAAAAAATGAACTGTGTTTCCTAATCATACGGACCATAGCTAGTTCAACTCTGCTTAAGAAACTGATACAAACCACAGCATCTCGTAAATAGATGCTCTGTAGGTAATAGTGAACATCGTGCAGGTTTCGTGAACTGTGTAATTTCATTTGAGCCGAAAAATAACTGGTTTTACCAGAAATGAACTCTTGCTTGTAGGATGACACAGAGCATGGAGTTTAACTCTGATTCTAAAGGGAAATTCAGAAAGGTGTTCTCATCCATGAAACACACCCTGTGTTAACGAAAGAAGCATGCTCTTCTTTCCAGTGAGTGCAATACAGCAAGAAACATGAGCATGCCCAGAAAAAAAGAACTGTGTTTCCTACTCATGGGGACCGAATCTAGTTCAACTCTGCTTATGAAACGATTACAAACCACAGCATCTCTTACATAGATGCTCTTCAGTTAATAGTGAAAAACGTGTTGGTTTTGTGAACTGAATAAATTCATTGGAGCCGTATATACACTGCGTTTACTGGAAATGAACTCTTGCTTGTAGGAAGACACACATCATTTGGTTTAACTCCGTTTCTGATGGGTAATTCAGACCAGTGTTCTCATCCCTGAAACACACTCTGTTTTAACTCAAGAAGCAAGCCCTTCTTTCCAGCGCCTGCAATACTGCAAGGAACATGAGAAAGGCCAGAAAAAAGAACTGTGTTTCCTACTCCTATGGACCATATCTAGTTCAACTCTGCTTAAGAAACTGATACCACGCACAGCATCTCTTAAATAGATGCTCTTTAGTTAATAGTGAAAATCGTGTTGGTTTCGTGAACTGTGTAAATTCATTTGAGCCGAAAAATAACTGGGTCTACCAGAAATGAACACTTGCTTGTAGGATGACACATAGCATGGATTTTAACTCCGATACTAAAGGGAAATTCAGAAAAGTGTTCTCTTTAATGAAACACACTCTGTTTTAAGGCAAGGAGCATGCTCTTCTTTCCAGTGTCTGCAATACAGCAAGAAACATGAGCATGCACAAAAAAAAAAAAAGAACTGTGTTTCCTACTCATACGGACCATATCTAGTTCAACTATGCTTATGAAACTCATACAAACCAAGGCAAATCTTACACCGATGCTCTTTAGCTAATACTGAAAAACTTGTTGGGTTCGATAACTGTGTATATTCATTTCACCTGAAAATTCACTGGGTTTACCAGAAATGAACTCTTGCTTGTAGGAAGACACAGAGCATGGAGTTTAACTCTGATTCTGAAGTGAAATTCAGAAAAGAGTTCTCATCCATGAAACACACTCTGTTTTAACGCAAGAAGCAAGCTCTTCTTTCCAGCTTCTGCAATACCGCAAGGAACATGAGCATGCCCATAAAAAAAGAACTGCGTTTCCTACTCCTACGGACCATATCTAGTTCAACTCTGCTTAAAAAAACTGATACCGAGCACAGCATCTCTTACATAGATGCTCTTCAGTTAATAGTGAAAATCGTGTTGGTTTCGTGAACTTTGTAAATTCATTTGAGCCGAAAAATAACTGGGTCTACCGGAAATGAACTCTTGCTTGTAGGAAGACACGGATCCTTTGGTTTAACTCTGATTCTAAAGGGAAATTCACATCAGTGTTCTCATATATGAAACACACTATATTTTAAGGCAAGAAGCATGCTCTTCTATCCAGCGTATGCAATTCAGCAAGGAACACGAGCATTCCCAGAAAAAAAGAACTGTGTTTCCTACTCATACGGACCGTATCTAGTTCAATTCTCCTTATGAAACTCATACAAACCACAGCAAATCTTACAACCATGCTCTTTAGTTAATAGTGAAAAACGTGTTGGGTTCGTGAACTGTGTATATTCATTTCACCTGAAAATTCACTGCGTTTACCAGAAATGAACTCTTGCTTGTAGGAAGACACAGAGCATGGAGTTTAACTCTGATTCTCAAGTGAAATTCAGAAAAGTGTTCTCATCCATGAAACACACTCTGTTTTAAGGCAAGAAGCATGCTCTTCTATAAAGCGTATGCAATACAGCAAGGAACATGAGCTTGCCCCAAAAAAAGCACTGTGTTTCCTACTCATACGGATCATTTCTAATTCAACTCGGCTTATGCAACTGATACAAACCACAGCATCTCTTACATAGATGCTCTGTAGGTATTAGTGAAAATCGTGTTGGTTTCGTGAACTGTGTAAATTCATTTGAGCCGAAAAATAACTTGGTTTACCGGAAATGAACTCTTGCTTGTAGGATGACACAGAGCATGGAGTTTAACTCCGATTCTAAAGGGAAAATGAAAAAAGTGTTCTCATCCATGAAACACACTCTGTTTTAACGGAAAAAGCATGTTCTTCTTTCTAGCGTCTGCTTTACAGCAAGAAACATGAGGATGCCCAGAAAAAAAGAACTGTGTTTCCTACTCATATGGACCATATCTAGTTCAACTCTGCTTATGAAACTCATACAAACCACAGCAAATCTTACACCGATGCTCTTTAGCTAATAGTGAAAAACATGTTGGGTTCGAGAACTGTGTATATTCATTTCACCTGAAAATTCACTGGGTTTACCAGAAATGAACTCTTGCTTGTAGGAAGACACAGCGCATGGAGTTTAACTCCGATTCAGAAGTGAATTTCAGAAAAGTGTTGTCATCCATGAAACACACTCTGTTTTAACGCAAGAAGCATGCTCTTCTTTCCAGCGAGTGCATACACCAAGAAACATGAGCATGCCCAGAAAAAATGAACTGAGATTCCTACTCATACGGACCATATCTAGTTCAACTCTGCTTATGAAACTATTACAAAATACAGCATCTCTTACATAGATGCTCTTTAGTTAATAGTGAAAAACGTGTTGGTTTCTTGAACTGTATATATTCATTGGAACCATATATTCACTGCGTTTACCAGAAATGAACTCTTGCTTTTAGGAAGACACACATCATTTGTTTTAACTCCGTTTTTGAAGGGAAATTCAGACAAGTGTTCTCATCCATGAAACACACTCTGTTTTAACGCAAGAAACAAGCTCTTCTTTCCAGCGTCTGCACTACCGCAAGGAACATGAGCATGCCCATAAAAAAAGAACTGTGTTTCCTACTCCTGCACACCACGTCTAGTTCAACTATGCTTAAAAAACTGATACAAAGCACAGCATCTCTTACATAGATGCTCTTCACTAATAGTGAAAATCGTGTTGGTTTCGTGAACTGTGTAAATTCATTTGAGCCGAAAATTCACTGTGTTTACCCGAAATGAAATCTTGCTTGTAGGAAGACACAGAGCATTTGGTTTAACAACGTTTCTGAAGGGAAATTCAGAAAAGTGTTCTCAAATATGAAACACACTCTGTTTTAACGCAAGAAGCAAGCTCTTCCTTCCAGCGTCTGCAATACAGCAAGGAACATGAGCATGCGCAAAAAAAATGAACTGTGTTTCCTAATCATACGGACCATAGCTAGTTCAACTCTGCTTAAGAAACTGATACAAACCACAGCATCTCGTAAATAGATGCTCGGTAGGTAATAGTGAACATCGTGCAGGTTTCGTGAACTGTGTAATTTCATTTGAGCCGAAAAATAACTGGTTTTACCAGAAATGAACTCTTGCTTGTAGGATGACACAGAGCATGGAGTTTAACTCTGATTCTAAAGGGAAATTCAGAAAGGTGTTCTCATCCATGAAACACACCCTGTGTTAACGAAAGAAGCATGCTCTTCTTTCCAGTGAGTGCAATACAGCAAGAAACATGAGCATGCCCAGAAAAAAAGAACTGTGTTTCCTACTCATGGGGACCGAATCTAGTTCAACTCTGCTTATGAAACGATTACAAACCACAGCATCTCTTACATAGATGCTCTTCAGTTAATAGTGAAAAACGTGTTGGTTTTGTGAACTGAATAAATTCATTGGAGCCGTATATACACTGCGTTTACTGGAAATGAACTCTTGCTTGTAGGAAGACACACATCATTTGGTTTAACTCCGTTTCTGATGGGTAATTCAGACCAGTGTTCTCATCCCTGAAACACACTCTGTTTTAACTCAAGAAGCAAGCCCTTCTTTCCAGCGCCTGCAATACTGCAAGGAACATGAGAAAGGCCAGAAAAAAGAACTGTGTTTCCTACTCCTATGGACCATATCTAGTTCAACTCTGCTTAAGAAACTGATACCACGCACAGCATCTCTTAAATAGATGCTCTTTAGTTAATAGTGAAAATCGTGTTGGTTTCGTGAACTGTGTAAATTCATTTGAGCCGAAAAATAACTGGGTCTACCAGAAATGAACACTTGCTTGTAGGATGACACATAGCATGGATTTTAACTCCGATACTAAAGGGAAATTCAGAAAAGTGTTCTCTTTAATGAAACACACTCTGTTTTAAGGCAAGGAGCATGCTCTTCTTTCCAGTGTCTGCAATACAGCAAGAAACATGAGCATGCACAAAAAAAAAAAAGAACTGTGTTTCCTACTCATACGGACCATATCTAGTTCAACTATGCTTATGAAACTCATACAAACCAAGGCAAATCTTACACCGATGCTCTTTAGCTAATACTGAAAAACTTGTTGGGTTCGATAACTGTGTATATTCATTTCACCTGAAAATTCACTGGGTTTACCAGAAATGAACTCTTGCTTGTAGGAAGACACAGAGCATGGAGTTTAACTCTGATTCTGAAGTGAAATTCAGAAAAGAGTTCTCATCCATGAAACACACTCTGTTTTAACGCAAGAAGCAAGCTCTTCTTTCCAGCTTCTGCAATACCGCAAGGAACATGAGCATGCCCATAAAAAAAGAACTGCGTTTCCTACTCCTACGGACCATATCTAGTTCAACTCTGCTTAAAAAAACTGATACCGAGCACAGCATCTCTTACATAGATGCTCTTCAGTTAATAGTGAAAATCGTGTTGGTTTCGTGAACTTTGTAAATTCATTTGAGCCGAAAAATAACTGGGTCTACCGGAAATGAACTCTTGCTTGTAGGAAGACATGGATCCTTTGGTTTAACTCTGATTCTAAAGGGAAATTCACATCAGTGTTCTCATATATGAAACACACTATATTTTAAGGCAAGAAGCATGCTCTTCTATCCAGCGTATGCAATTCAGCAAGGAACACGAGCATTCCCAGAAAAAAAGAACTGTGTTTCCTACTCATACGGACCGTATCTAGTTCAATTCTCCTTATGAAACTCATACAAACCACAGCAAATCTTACAACCATCTCTTTAGTTAATAGTGAAAAACGTGTTGGGTTCGTGAACTGTGTATATTCATTTCACCTGAAAATTCACTGCGTTTACCAGAAATGAACTCTTGCTTGTAGGAAGACACAGAGCATGGAGTTTAACTCTGATTCTCAAGTGAAATTCAGAAAAGTGTTCTCATCCATGAAACACACTCTGTTTTAAGGCAAGAAGCATGCTCTTCTATAAAGCGTATGCAATACAGCAAGGAACATGAGCTTGCCCCAAAAAAAGCACTGTGTTTCCTACTCATACGGATCATTTCTAATTCAACTCGGCTTATGCAACTGATACAAACCACAGCATCTCTTACATAGATGCTCTGTAGGTATTAGTGAAAATCGTGTTGGTTTCGTGAACTGTGTAAATTCATTTGAGCCGAAAAATAACTTGGTTTACCGGAAATGAACTCTTGCTTGTAGGATGACACAGAGCATGGAGTTTAACTCCGATTCTAAAGGGAAAATGAAAAAAGTGTTCTCATCCATGAAACACACTCTGTTTTAACGGAAAAAGCATGTTCTTCTTTCTAGCGTCTGCTTTACAGCAAGAAACATGAGGATGCCCAGAAAAAAAGAACTGTGTTTCCTACTCATATGGACCATATCTAGTTCAACTCTGCTTATGAAACTCATACAAACCACAGCAAATCTTACACCGATGCTCTTTAGCTAATAGTGAAAAACATGTTGGGTTCGAGAACTGTGTATATTCATTTCACCTGAAAATTCACTGGGTTTACCAGAAATGAACTCTTGCTTGTAGGAAGACACAGCGCATGGAGTTTAACTCCGATTCAGAAGTGAATTTCAGAAAAGTGTTGTCATCCATGAAACACACTCTGTTTTAACGCAAGAAGCATGCTCTTCTTTCCAGCGAGTGCATACACCAAGAAACATGAGCATGCCCAGAAAAAATGAACTGAGATTCCTACTCATACGGACCATATCTAGTTCAACTCTGCTTATGAAACTATTACAAAATACAGCATCTCTTACATAGATGCTCTTTAGTTAATAGTGAAAAACGTGTTGGTTTCTTGAACTGTATATATTCATTGGAACCATATATTCACTGCGTTTACCAGAAATGAACTCTTGCTTTTAGGAAGACACACATCATTTGTTTTAACTCCGTTTTTGAAGGGAAATTCAGACAAGTGTTCTCATCCATGAAACACACTCTGTTTTAACGCAAGAAACAAGCTCTTCTTTCCAGCGTCTGCACTACCGCAAGGAACATGAGCATGCCCATAAAAAAAGAACTGTGTTTCCTACTCCTGCACACCACGTCTAGTTCAACTATGCTTAAAAAACTGATACAAAGCACAGCATCTCTTACATAGATGCTCTTCACTAATAGTGAAAATCGTGTTGGTTTCGTGAACTGTGTAAATTCATTTGAGCCGAAAATTCACTGTGTTTACCCGAAATGAAATCTTGCTTGTAGGAAGACACAGAGCATTTGGTTTAACAACGTTTCTGAAGGGAAATTCAGAAAAGTGTTCTCAAATATGAAACACACTCTGTTTTAACGCAAGAAGCAAGCTCTTCCTTCCAGCGTCTGCAATACAGCAAGGAACATGAGCATGCGCAAAAAAAATGAACTGTGTTTCCTAATCATACGGACCATAGCTAGTTCAACTCTGCTTAAGAAACTGATACAAACCACAGCATCTCGTAAATAGATGCTCGGTAGGTAATAGTGAACATCGTGCAGGTTTCGTGAACTGTGTAATTTCATTTGAGCCGAAAAATAACTGGTTTTACCAGAAATGAACTCTTGCTTGTAGGATGACACAGAGCATGGAGTTTAATTCTGATTCTAAAGGGAAATTCAGAAAGGTGTTCTCATCCATGAAACACACCCTGTGTTAACGAAAGAAGCATGCTCTTCTTTCCAGTGAGTGCAATACAGCAAGAAACATGAGCATGCCCAGAAAAAAAGAACTGTGTTTCCTACTCATGGGGACCGAATCTAGTTCAACTCTGCTTATGAAACGATTACAAACCACAGCATCTCTTACATAGATGCTCTTTAGTTAATAGTGAAAAACGTGTTGGTTTCGTGAACTGAATAAATTCATTGGAGCCGTATATACACTGCGTTTACTGGAAATGAACTCTTGCTTGTAGGAAGACACACATCATTTGGTTTAACTCCGTTTCTGATGGGTAATTCAGACCAGTGTTCTCATCCCTGAAACACACTCTGTTTTAACTCAAGAAGCAAGCCCTTCTTTCCAGCGCCTGCAATACTGCAAGGAACATGAGAAAGGCCAGAAAAAAGAACTGTGTTTCCTACTCCTATGGACCATATCTAGTTCAACTCTGCTTAAGAAACTGATACCAAGCACAGCATCTCTTAAATAGATGCTCTTTAGTTAATAGTGAAAATCGTGTTGGTTTCGTGAACTGTGTAAATTCAATTGAGCCGAAAAATAACTGGGTCTACCAGAAATGAACACTTGCTTGTAGGATGACACATAGCATGGATTTTAACTCCGATACTAAAGGGAAATTCAGAAAAGTGTTCTCTTTAATGAAACACACTCTGTTTTAAGGCAAGGAGCATGCTCTTCTTTCCAGTGTCTGCAATACAGCAAGAAACATGAGCATGCACAAAAAAAAAAGAACTGTGTTTCCTACTCATACGGACCATATCTAGTTCAACTATGCTTATGAAACTCATACAAACCAAGGCAAATCTTACACCGATGCTCTTTAGCTAATACTGAAAAACTTGTTGGGTTCGATAACTGTGTATATTCATTTCACCTGAAAATTCACTGGGTTTACCAGAAATGAACTCTTGCTTGTAGGAAGACACAGAGCATGGAGTTTAACTCTGATTCTGAAGTGAAATTCAGAAAAGAGTTCTCATCCATGAAACACACTCTGTTTTAACGCAAGAAGCAAGCTCTTCTTTCCAGCTTCTGCAATACCGCAAGGAACATGAGCATGCCCATAAAAAAAGAACTGCGCTTCCTACTCCTACGGACCATATCTAGTTCAACTCCGCTTAAAAAAACTGATACCGAGCACAGCATCTCTTACATAGATGCTCTGTAGGTATTAGTGAAAATCGTGTTGGTTTCGTGAACTTTGTAAATTCATTTGAGCCGAAAAATAACTGGGTCTACCGGAAATGCACTCTTGCTTGTAGGAAGACACGGATCCTTTGGTTTAACTCTGATTCTAAAGGGAAATTCACATCAGTGTTCTCATATATGAAACACACTATATTTTAAGGCAAGAAGCATGCTCTTCTATCCAGCGTATGCAATTCAGCAAGGAACACGAGCATTCCCAGAAAAAAAGAACTGTGTTTCCTACTCATACGGACCGTATCTAGTTCAATTCTCCTTATGAAACTCATACAAACCACAGCAAATCTTACAACCATGCTCTTTAGTTAATAGTGAAAAACGTGTTGGGTTCGTGAACTGTGTATATTCATTTCACCTGAAAATTCACTGCGTTTACCAGAAATGAACTCTTGCTTGTAGGAAGACACAGAGCATGGAGCTTAACTCTGATTCTCAAGTGAAATTCAGAAAAGTGTTCTCATCCATGAAACACACTCTGTTTTAAGGCAAGAAGCATGCTCTTCTATAAAGCGTATGCAATACAGCAAGGAACATGAGCTTGCCCAAAAAAAAGCACTGTGTTTCCTACTCATACGGATCATTTCTAATTCAACTCGGCTTATGCAACTGATACAAACACAGCATCTCTTACATAGATGCTCTGTAGGTATTAGTGAAAATCGTGTTGGTTTCGTGAACTGTGTAAATTCATTTGAGCCGAAAAATAACTTGGTTTACCGGAAATGAACTCTTGCTTGTAGGATGACACAGAGCATGGAGTTTAACTCCGACTCTAAAGGGAAAATGAAAAAAGTGTTCTCATCCATGAAACACACTCTGTTTTAACGGAAGAAGCATGTTCTTCTTTCTAGTGTCTGCTTTACAGCAAGAAACATGAGGATGCCCAGAAAAAAAGAACTGTGTTTCCTACTCATATGGACCATATCTAGTTCAACTCTGCTTATGAAACTCATACAAACCACAGCAAATCTTACACCGATGCTCTTTAGCTAATAGTGAAAAACATGTTGGGTTCGAGAACTGTGTATATTCATTTCACCTGAAAATTCACTGGGTTTACCAGAAATGAACTCTTGCTTGTAGGAAGACACAGCGCATGGAGTTTAACTCCGATTCAGAAGTGAATTTCAGAAAAGTGTTGTCATCCATGAAACACACTCTGTTTTAACGCAAGAAGCATGCTCTTCTTTCCAGCGAGTGCATACACCAAGAAACATGAGCATGCCCAGAAAAAATGAACTGAGATTCCTACTCATACGGACCATATCTAGTTCAACTCTGCTTATGAAACTATTACAAAATACAGCATCTCTTACATAGATGCTCTTTAGTTAATAGTGAAAAACGTGTTGGTTTCTTGAACTGTATATATTCATTGGAACCATATATTCACTGCGTTTACCAGAAATGAACTCTTGCTTTTAGGAAGACACACATCATTTGTTTTAACTCCGTTTTTGAAGGGAAATTCAGACAAGTGTTCTCATCCATGAAACACACTCTGTTTTAACGCAAGAAACAAGCTCTTCTTTCCAGCGTCTGCACTACCGCAAGGAACATGAGCATGCCCATAAAAAAAGAACTGTGTTTCCTACTCCTGCACACCACGTCTAGTTCAACTATGCTTAAAAAACTGATACAAAGCACAGCATCTCTTACATAGATGCTCTTCACTAATAGTGAAAATCGTGTTGGTTTCGTGAACTGTGTAAATTCATTTGAGCCGAAAATTCACTGTGTTTACCCGAAATGAAATCTTGCTTGTAGGAAGACACAGAGCATTTGGTTTAACAACGTTTCTGAAGGGAAATTCAGAAAAGTGTTCTCAAATATGAAACACACTCTGTTTTAACGCAAGAAGCAAGCTCTTCCTTCCAGCGTCTGCAATACAGCAAGGAACATGAGCATGCGCAAAAAAAATGAACTGTGTTTCCTAATCATACGGACCATAGCTAGTTCAACTCTGCTTAAGAAACTGATACAAACCACAGCATCTCGTAAATAGATGCTCGGTAGGTAATAGTGAACATCGTGCAGGTTTCGTGAACTGTGTAATTTCATTTGAGCCGAAAAATAACTGGTTTTACCAGAAATGAACTCTTGCTTGTAGGATGACACAGAGCATGGAGTTTAATTCTGATTCTAAAGGGAAATTCAGAAAGGTGTTCTCATCCATGAAACACACCCTGTGTTAACGAAAGAAGCATGCTCTTCTTTCCAGTGAGTGCAATACAGCAAGAAACATGAGCATGCCCAGAAAAAAAGAACTGTGTTTCCTACTCATGGGGACCGAATCTAGTTCAACTCTGCTTATGAAACGATTACAAACCACAGCATCTCTTACATAGATGCTCTTTAGTTAATAGTGAAAAACGTGTTGGTTTCGTGAACTGAATAAATTCATTGGAGCCGTATATACACTGCGTTTACTGGAAATGAACTCTTGCTTGTAGGAAGACACACATCATTTGGTTTAACTCCGTTTCTGATGGGTAATTCAGACCAGTGTTCTCATCCCTGAAACACACTCTGTTTTAACTCAAGAAGCAAGCCCTTCTTTCCAGCGCCTGCAATACTGCAAGGAACATGAGAAAGGCCAGAAAAAAGAACTGTGTTTCCTACTCCTATGGACCATATCTAGTTCAACTCTGCTTAAGAAACTGATACCAAGCACAGCATCTCTTAAATAGATGCTCTTTAGTTAATAGTGAAAATCGTGTTGGTTTCGTGAACTGTGTAAATTCAATTGAGCCGAAAAATAACTGGGTCTACCAGAAATGAACACTTGCTTGTAGGATGACACATAGCATGGATTTTAACTCCGATACTAAAGGGAAATTCAGAAAAGTGTTCTCTTTAATGAAACACACTCTGTTTTAAGGCAAGGAGCATGCTCTTCTTTCCAGTGTCTGCAATACAGCAAGAAACATGAGCATGCACAAAAAAAAAAGAACTGTGTTTCCTACTCATACGGACCATATCTAGTTCAACTATGCTTATGAAACTCATACAAACCAAGGCAAATCTTACACCGATGCTCTTTAGCTAATACTGAAAAACTTGTTGGGTTCGATAACTGTGTATATTCATTTCACCTGAAAATTCACTGGGTTTACCAGAAATGAACTCTTGCTTGTAGGAAGACACAGAGCATGGAGTTTAACTCTGATTCTGAAGTGAAATTCAGAAAAGAGTTCTCATCCATGAAACACACTCTGTTTTAACGCAAGAAGCAAGCTCTTCTTTCCAGCTTCTGCAATACCGCAAGGAACATGAGCATGCCCATAAAAAAAGAACTGCGCTTCCTACTCCTACGGACCATATCTAGTTCAACTCCGCTTAAAAAAACTGATACCGAGCACAGCATCTCTTACATAGATGCTCTGTAGGTATTAGTGAAAATCGTGTTGGTTTCGTGAACTTTGTAAATTCATTTGAGCCGAAAAATAACTGGGTCTACCGGAAATGCACTCTTGCTTGTAGGAAGACACGGATCCTTTGGTTTAACTCTGATTCTAAAGGGAAATTCACATCAGTGTTCTCATATATGAAACACACTATATTTTAAGGCAAGAAGCATGCTCTTCTATCCAGCGTATGCAATTCAGCAAGGAACACGAGCATTCCCAGAAAAAAAGAACTGTGTTTCCTACTCATACGGACCGTATCTAGTTCAATTCTCCTTATGAAACTCATACAAACCACAGCAAATCTTACAACCATGCTCTTTAGTTAATAGTGAAAAACGTGTTGGGTTCGTGAACTGTGTATATTCATTTCACCTGAAAATTCACTGCGTTTACCAGAAATGAACTCTTGCTTGTAGGAAGACACAGAGCATGGAGCTTAACTCTGATTCTCAAGTGAAATTCAGAAAAGTGTTCTCATCCATGAAACACACTCTGTTTTAAGGCAAGAAGCATGCTCTTCTATAAAGCGTATGCAATACAGCAAGGAACATGAGCTTGCCCAAAAAAAAGCACTGTGTTTCCTACTCATACGGATCATTTCTAATTCAACTCGGCTTATGCAACTGATACAAACACAGCATCTCTTACATAGATGCTCTGTAGGTATTAGTGAAAATCGTGTTGGTTTCGTGAACTGTGTAAATTCATTTGAGCCGAAAAATAACTTGGTTTACCGGAAATGAACTCTTGCTTGTAGGATGACACAGAGCATGGAGTTTAACTCCGACTCTAAAGGGAAAATGAAAAAAGTGTTCTCATCCATGAAACACACTCTGTTTTAACGGAAGAAGCATGTTCTTCTTTCTAGTGTCTGCTTTACAGCAAGAAACATGAGGATGCCCAGAAAAAAAGAACTGTGTTTCCTACTCATATGGACCATATCTAGTTCAACTCTGCTTATGAAACTCATACAAACCACAGCAAATCTTACACCGATGCTCTTTAGCTAATAGTGAAAAACATGTTGGGTTCGAGAACTGTGTATATTCATTTCACCTGAAAATTCACTGGGTTTACCAGAAATGAACTCTTGCTTGTAGGAAGACACAGCGCATGGAGTTTAACTCCGATTCAGAAGTGAATTTCAGAAAAGTGTTGTCATCCATGAAACACACTCTGTTTTAACGCAAGAAGCATGCTCTTCTTTCCAGCGAGTGCATACACCAAGAAACATGAGCATGCCCAGAAAAAATGAACTGAGATTCCTACTCATACGGACCATATCTAGTTCAACTCTGCTTATGAAACTATTACAAAATACAGCATCTCTTACATAGATGCTCTTTAGTTAATAGTGAAAAACGTGTTGGTTTCTTGAACTGTATATATTCATTGGAACCATATATTCACTGCGTTTACCAGAAATGAACTCTTGCTTTTAGGAAGACACACATCATTTGTTTTAACTCCGTTTTTGAAGGGAAATTCAGACAAGTGTTCTCATCCATGAAACACACTCTGTTTTAACGCAAGAAACAAGCTCTTCTTTCCAGCGTCTGCACTACCGCAAGGAACATGAGCATGCCCATAAAAAAAGAACTGTGTTTCCTACTCCTGCACACCACGTCTAGTTCAACTATGCTTAAAAAACTGATACAAAGCACAGCATCTCTTACATAGATGCTCTTCACTAATAGTGAAAATCGTGTTGGTTTCGTGAACTGTGTAAATTCATTTGAGCCGAAAATTCACTGTGTTTACCCGAAATGAAATCTTGCTTGTAGGAAGACACAGAGCATTTGGTTTAACAACGTTTCTGAAGGGAAATTCAGAAAAGTGTTCTCAAATATGAAACACACTCTGTTTTAACGCAAGAAGCAAGCTCTTCCTTCCAGCGTCTGCAATACAGCAAGGAACATGAGCATGCGCAAAAAAAATGAACTGTGTTTCCTAATCATACGGACCATAGCTAGTTCAACTCTGCTTAAGAAACTGATACAAACCACAGCATCTCGTAAATAGATGCTCGGTAGGTAATAGTGAACATCGTGCAGGTTTCGTGAACTGTGTAATTTCATTTGAGCCGAAAAATAACTGGTTTTACCAGAAATGAACTCTTGCTTGTAGGATGACACAGAGCATGGAGTTTAATTCTGATTCTAAAGGGAAATTCAGAAAGGTGTTCTCATCCATGAAACACACCCTGTGTTAACGAAAGAAGCATGCTCTTCTTTCCAGTGAGTGCAATACAGCAAGAAACATGAGCATGCCCAGAAAAAAAGAACTGTGTTTCCTACTCATGGGGACCGAATCTAGTTCAACTCTGCTTATGAAACGATTACAAACCACAGCATCTCTTACATAGATGCTCTTTAGTTAATAGTGAAAAACGTGTTGGTTTCGTGAACTGAATAAATTCATTGGAGCCGTATATACACTGCGTTTACTGGAAATGAACTCTTGCTTGTAGGAAGACACACATCATTTGGTTTAACTCCGTTTCTGATGGGTAATTCAGACCAGTGTTCTCATCCCTGAAACACACTCTGTTTTAACTCAAGAAGCAAGCCCTTCTTTCCAGCGCCTGCAATACTGCAAGGAACATGAGAAAGGCCAGAAAAAAGAACTGTGTTTCCTACTCCTATGGACCATATCTAGTTCAACTCTGCTTAAGAAACTGATACCAAGCACAGCATCTCTTAAATAGATGCTCTTTAGTTAATAGTGAAAATCGTGTTGGTTTCGTGAACTGTGTAAATTCAATTGAGCCGAAAAATAACTGGGTCTACCAGAAATGAACACTTGCTTGTAGGATGACACATAGCATGGATTTTAACTCCGATACTAAAGGGAAATTCAGAAAAGTGTTCTCTTTAATGAAACACACTCTGTTTTAAGGCAAGGAGCATGCTCTTCTTTCCAGTGTCTGCAATACAGCAAGAAACATGAGCATGCACAAAAAAAAAAGAACTGTGTTTCCTACTCATACGGACCATATCTAGTTCAACTATGCTTATGAAACTCATACAAACCAAGGCAAATCTTACACCGATGCTCTTTAGCTAATACTGAAAAACTTGTTGGGTTCGATAACTGTGTATATTCATTTCACCTGAAAATTCACTGGGTTTACCAGAAATGAACTCTTGCTTGTAGGAAGACACAGAGCATGGAGTTTAACTCTGATTCTGAAGTGAAATTCAGAAAAGAGTTCTCATCCATGAAACACACTCTGTTTTAACGCAAGAAGCAAGCTCTTCTTTCCAGCTTCTGCAATACCGCAAGGAACATGAGCATGCCCATAAAAAAAGAACTGCGCTTCCTACTCCTACGGACCATATCTAGTTCAACTCCGCTTAAAAAAACTGATACCGAGCACAGCATCTCTTACATAGATGCTCTGTAGGTATTAGTGAAAATCGTGTTGGTTTCGTGAACTTTGTAAATTCATTTGAGCCGAAAAATAACTGGGTCTACCGGAAATGCACTCTTGCTTGTAGGAAGACACGGATCCTTTGGTTTAACTCTGATTCTAAAGGGAAATTCACATCAGTGTTCTCATATATGAAACACACTATATTTTAAGGCAAGAAGCATGCTCTTCTATCCAGCGTATGCAATTCAGCAAGGAACACGAGCATTCCCAGAAAAAAAGAACTGTGTTTCCTACTCATACGGACCGTATCTAGTTCAATTCTCCTTATGAAACTCATACAAACCACAGCAAATCTTACAACCATGCTCTTTAGTTAATAGTGAAAAACGTGTTGGGTTCGTGAACTGTGTATATTCATTTCACCTGAAAATTCACTGCGTTTACCAGAAATGAACTCTTGCTTGTAGGAAGACACAGAGCATGGAGTTTAACTCTGATTCTCAAGTGAAATTCAGAAAAGTGTTCTCATCCATGAAACACACTCTGTTTTAAGGCAAGAAGCATGCTCTTCTATAAAGCGTATGCAATACAGCAAGGAACATGAGCTTGCCCAAAAAAAAGCACTGTGTTTCCTACTCATACGGATCATTTCTAATTCAACTCGGCTTATGCAACTGATACAAACACAGCATCTCTTACATAGATGCTCTGTAGGTATTAGTGAAAATCGTGTTGGTTTCGTGAACTGTGTAAATTCATTTGAGCCGAAAAATAACTTGGTTTACCGGAAATGAACTCTTGCTTGTAGGATGACACAGAGCATGGAGTTTAACTCCGACTCTAAAGGGAAAATGAAAAAAGTGTTCTCATCCATGAAACACACTCTGTTTTAACGGAAGAAGCATGTTCTTCTTTCTAGTGTCTGCTTTACAGCAAGAAACATGAGGATGCCCAGAAAAAAAGAACTGTGTTTCCTACTCATATGGACCATATCTAGTTCAACTCTGCTTATGAAACTCATACAAACCACAGCAAATCTTACACCGATGCTCTTTAGCTAATAGTGAAAAACATGTTGGGTTCGAGAACTGTGTATATTCATTTCACCTGAAAATTCACTGGGTTTACCAGAAATGAACTCTTGCTTGTAGGAAGACACAGCGCATGGAGTTTAACTCCGATTCAGAAGTGAATTTCAGAAAAGTGTTGTCATCCATGAAACACACTCTGTTTTAACGCAAGAAGCATGCTCTTCTTTCCAGCGAGTGCATACACCAAGAAACATGAGCATGCCCAGAAAAAATGAACTGAGATTCCTACTCATACGGACCATATCTAGTTCAACTCTGCTTATGAAACTATTACAAAATACAGCATCTCTTACATAGATGCTCTTTAGTTAATAGTGAAAAACGTGTTGGTTTCTTGAACTGTATATATTCATTGGAACCATATATTCACTGCGTTTACCAGAAATGAACTCTTGCTTTTAGGAAGACACACATCATTTGTTTTAACTCCGTTTTTGAAGGGAAATTCAGACAAGTGTTCTCATCCATGAAACACACTCTGTTTTAACGCAAGAAACAAGCTCTTCTTTCCAGCGTCTGCACTACCGCAAGGAACATGAGCATGCCCATAAAAAAAGAACTGTGTTTCCTACTCCTGCACACCACGTCTAGTTCAACTATGCTTAAAAAACTGATACAAAGCACAGCATCTCTTACATAGATGCTCTTCACTAATAGTGAAAATCGTGTTGGTTTCGTGAACTGTGTAAATTCATTTGAGCCGAAAATTCACTGTGTTTACCCGAAATGAAATCTTGCTTGTAGGAAGACACAGAGCATTTGGTTTAACAACGTTTCTGAAGGGAAATTCAGAAAAGTGTTCTCAAATATGAAACACACTCTGTTTTAACGCAAGAAGCAAGCTCTTCCTTCCAGCGTCTGCAATACAGCAAGGAACATGAGCATGCGCAAAAAAAATGAACTGTGTTTCCTAATCATACGGACCATAGCTAGTTCAACTCTGCTTAAGAAACTGATACAAACCACAGCATCTCGTAAATAGATGCTCGGTAGGTAATAGTGAACATCGTGCAGGTTTCGTGAACTGTGTAATTTCATTTGAGCCGAAAAATAACTGGTTTTACCAGAAATGAACTCTTGCTTGTAGGATGACACAGAGCATGGAGTTTAATTCTGATTCTAAAGGGAAATTCAGAAAGGTGTTCTCATCCATGAAACACACCCTGTGTTAACGAAAGAAGCATGCTCTTCTTTCCAGTGAGTGCAATACAGCAAGAAACATGAGCATGCCCAGAAAAAAAGAACTGTGTTTCCTACTCATGGGGACCGAATCTAGTTCAACTCTGCTTATGAAACGATTACAAACCACAGCATCTCTTACATAGATGCTCTTTAGTTAATAGTGAAAAACGTGTTGGTTTCGTGAACTGAATAAATTCATTGGAGCCGTATATACACTGCGTTTACTGGAAATGAACTCTTGCTTGTAGGAAGACACACATCATTTGGTTTAACTCCGTTTCTGATGGGTAATTCAGACCAGTGTTCTCATCCCTGAAACACACTCTGTTTTAACTCAAGAAGCAAGCCCTTCTTTCCAGCGCCTGCAATACTGCAAGGAACATGAGAAAGGCCAGAAAAAAGAACTGTGTTTCCTACTCCTATGGACCATATCTAGTTCAACTCTGCTTAAGAAACTGATACCAAGCACAGCATCTCTTAAATAGATGCTCTTTAGTTAATAGTGAAAATCGTGTTGGTTTCGTGAACTGTGTAAATTCAATTGAGCCGAAAAATAACTGGGTCTACCAGAAATGAACACTTGCTTGTAGGATGACACATAGCATGGATTTTAACTCCGATACTAAAGGGAAATTCAGAAAAGTGTTCTCTTTAATGAAACACACTCTGTTTTAAGGCAAGGAGCATGCTCTTCTTTCCAGTGTCTGCAATACAGCAAGAAACATGAGCATGCACAAAAAAAAAAGAACTGTGTTTCCTACTCATACGGACCATATCTAGTTCAACTATGCTTATGAAACTCATACAAACCAAGGCAAATCTTACACCGATGCTCTTTAGCTAATACTGAAAAACTTGTTGGGTTCGATAACTGTGTATATTCATTTCACCTGAAAATTCACTGGGTTTACCAGAAATGAACTCTTGCTTGTAGGAAGACACAGAGCATGGAGTTTAACTCTGATTCTGAAGTGAAATTCAGAAAAGAGTTCTCATCCATGAAACACACTCTGTTTTAACGCAAGAAGCAAGCTCTTCTTTCCAGCTTCTGCAATACCGCAAGGAACATGAGCATGCCCATAAAAAAAGAACTGCGCTTCCTACTCCTACGGACCATATCTAGTTCAACTCCGCTTAAAAAAACTGATACCGAGCACAGCATCTCTTACATAGATGCTCTGTAGGTATTAGTGAAAATCGTGTTGGTTTCGTGAACTTTGTAAATTCATTTGAGCCGAAAAATAACTGGGTCTACCGGAAATGCACTCTTGCTTGTAGGAAGACACGGATCCTTTGGTTTAACTCTGATTCTAAAGGGAAATTCACATCAGTGTTCTCATATATGAAACACACTATATTTTAAGGCAAGAAGCATGCTCTTCTATCCAGCGTATGCAATTCAGCAAGGAACACGAGCATTCCCAGAAAAAAAGAACTGTGTTTCCTACTCATACGGACCGTATCTAGTTCAATTCTCCTTATGAAACTCATACAAACCACAGCAAATCTTACAACCATGCTCTTTAGTTAATAGTGAAAAACGTGTTGGGTTCGTGAACTGTGTATATTCATTTCACCTGAAAATTCACTGCGTTTACCAGAAATGAACTCTTGCTTGTAGGAAGACACAGAGCATGGAGTTTAACTCTGATTCTCAAGTGAAATTCAGAAAAGTGTTCTCATCCATGAAACATACTCTGTTTTAAGGCAAGAAGCATGCTCTTCTATAAAGCGTATGCAATACAGCAAGGAACATGAGCTTGCCCAAAAAAAAGCACTGTGTTTCCTACTCATACGGATCATTTCTAATTCAACTCGGCTTATGCAACTGATACAAACACAGCATCTCTTACATAGATGCTCTGTAGGTATTAGTGAAAATCGTGTTGGTTTCGTGAACTGTGTAAATTCATTTGAGCCGAAAAATAACTTGGTTTACCGGAAATGAACTCTTGCTTGTAGGATGACACAGAGCATGGAGTTTAACTCCGACTCTAAAGGGAAAATGAAAAAAGTGTTCTCATCCATGAAACACACTCTGTTTTAACGGAAGAAGCATGTTCTTCTTTCTAGCGTCTGCTTTACAGCAAGAAACATGAGGATGCCCAGAAAAAAAGAACTGTGTTTCCTACTCATATGGACCATATCTAGTTCAACTCTGCTTATGAAACTCATACAAACCACAGCAAATCTTACACCGATGCTCTTTAGCTAATAGTGAAAAACATGTTGGGTTCGAGAACTGTGTATATTCATTTCACCTGAAAATTCACTGGGTTTACCAGAAATGAACTCTTGCTTGTAGGAAGACACAGCGCATGGAGTTTAACTCTGATTCAGAAGTGAATTTCAGAAAAGTGTTGTCATCCATGAAACACACTCTGTTTTAACGCAAGAAGCATGCTCTTCTTTCCAGCGAGTGCATACACCAAGAAACATGAGCATGCCCAGAAAAAATGAACTGAGATTCCTACTCATACGGACCATATCTAGTTCAACTCTGCTTATGAAACTATTACAAAATACAGCATCTCTTACATATATGCTCTTTAGTTAATAGTGAAAAACGTGTTGGTTTCTTGAACTGTATATATTCATTGGAACCATATATTCACTGCGTTTACCAGAAATGAACTCTTGCTTTTAGGAAGACACACATCATTTGTTTTAACTCCGTTTTTGAAGGGAAATTCAGACAAGTGTTCTCATCCATGAAACACACTCTGTTTTAACGCAAGAAGCAAGCTCTTCTATCCAGCGTCTGCAATACCGCAAGGAACATGAGCATGCCCATAAAAAAAGTACTGTGTTTCCTACTTCTGCACACAATATCTAGTTCAACTATGCTTAAAAAAACTGATACCAAGCACAGCATCTCTTACATAGATGCTCTTCAGTTAATAGTGAAAATCGTGTTGGTTTCGTGAACTGCGTAAATTCATTTGAGCCGAAAATTCACTGTGTTTACCAGAAATGAAATCTTGCTTGTAGGAAGACACAGAGCATTTGGTTTAACTCCGTTTCTGAAGGGAAATTCAGAAAAGTGTTCTCAAATATGAAACACACTCTGTTTTAACGCAAGAAGCAAGCTCTTCCTTCCAGCGTCTGCAATACAGCAAGGAACATGAGCATGCGCAAAAAAAAAAGAACTGTGTTTCCTACTAATATGGACCGCATCTAGTTCAACTCTGCTTAAGAAACTGATACAAACCACAGCATCTCGTAAATAGATGCTCTGTAGGTAATAGTGAAAATCGTGTTGGTTTCGTGAACTGTGTCATTTCATTTGAGCCGAAAAATAACTGGTTTTACCAGAAATGAACTCTTGCTTGTAGGATGACACAGAGCATGGAGTTTAACTCTGATTCTCAAGTGAAATTCAGAAAAGTGTTCTCATCCATGAAACACACTCTGTTTTAACGAAAAAAGATGCTCTTCTTTCCAGTGAGTGCAATACAGCAAGAAACATGGGCATGCCCAGAAAAAAAGAACTGTGTTTCCTACTCATTGGGACCGAATCTAGTTCAACTCTGCTTATGAAACGATGACAAACCACAGCATCTCTTACATAGATGCTCATTAGTTAATAGTAAAAAACGTGTTGGTTTCGTGAAGTGTATAAATTCATTGGAGCCGTATATACACTGCATTTACCGGAAATGAAATCTTGCTTGTAGGAAGACACACATCATTTGTTTTAACTCCGTTTCTGACGGGTAATTCAGACCAGTGTTCTCATCCATGAAACACACTCTGTTTTAACTCAAGAAGCAAGCCCTTCTTTCCAGTGCCTGCAATACAGCAAAGAACATGAGCAAGGCCAGAAAAAAAGAACTGTGTTTCCTACTCCTACAGACCATATCTAGTTCAACCCTGCTTAAAAAACTGATACCAAGCACAGCATCTCTTAAATAGATGCTCTTTAGTTAATAGTGAAAATCGTGTTGGTTTCGTGAACTGTGTAAATTCATTTGAGCCGAAAAATAACTGGGTCTACCGGAAATGAACACTTGCTTGTAGGATGACACATAGCATGGATTTTAACTCTGATCCTAAAGGGAAATTCAGAAAAGTGTTCTCTTCCATGAAACACACTCTGTTTTAATGGAAGAAGCATGCTCTTCTTTCCTGGGTCTGCAATACAGCAAGGATCATTATCATGCCCAGAAAAAAAGAACTGTGTTTCCTACTCATATGGAACGTATCTAGTTCAACTATGCTTATGAAACTCATGCAAACCACAGCAAATCTTACAATGATGCTGTTTAGTTAATAGTGAAAAACGTTTTGGGTTCGTGAACTGTGTATATTCATTTCACCTGAAAATTCACTGTGTTTACCAGAAATGAACCCTTGCTTGTAGGAAGACACAGAGCATGGAGTTTAACTGCGATTCTGAAGTGAAATTCAGAAAATTGTTCACATCCATGAAACAAACTCTGTTTTAACGCAAGAAGCAAGCTCTTCTTTACAGCGTCTGCAATACAGCAAGGAACATGAGCATGCGCAAAAAAAGGACTGTGTTTCCTACTCATACGGACCGCATCTAGTTCAACTCTACTTATGAAACTCATACAAACCACAGCAAATCTTACACTGATGTTCTATAGTTAATAGTGAAAAACATGTTGGGTTCGAGAACTGTGTATATTCATTTCACCTGAAAATTCACTGGGATTACCAGAAATGAACTCTTGTTTGTAGGAAGACACAGAGCATGGAGTTTAACTCTGATTCTGAAGTGAAATTCAGAAAAGTATTCTCATCCATGAAACACACTCTGTTTTAACGCAAGAAGCATGCTCTTCTTTACAGCGTCTTAAATACAGCAAGGAACATGAGCATGCGCAAAATAAAGAACTGTGTTTCCTGCTCATACGGACCATATCTAGTTCAACTCTGTTTATGAAACTGATACAAACCACATCAATTCTTACATAGATGCCCTTTAGTTAATAGTGAAAAACCTGTTTGTTTCATGAATTGTATAAATTAATTGGAGCCGTATATTCACTGCGTTAACCAGAAATGAACTCTTGCTTGTAGGAAGACACAGAGCCTTTGGTTTAACTCCGTTTCTAAAGAGAAATTCACACCAGTGTTCTCATATATGAAACACACTCTGTTTTAAGGCAAGAAGCATGCTCTTCTCTCCGGCGTATGCAATACAGCAAGGAACATGAGCATGCCCCCCCCAAAAAAAGCACTGTGTTTCCTGCACATACGGATCATATCTAATTCAACTCTGCTTATGAAACTGATACAAACCACAGCATCTCTTACATAGATGCTCTGTAGGTAATAGTGAAAATCGTGTTGGTTTCGTGAACTGTATAAATTCATTTGAGCCGAAAAATAACTGGGTTTACCGGAAATGAAGTCTTGCTTGCAGGATGACACAGAGCATGGAGTTTAACTCTGATTCTAAAGGGAAAATCAAAAAAGTGTTTTCATCCATGAAACACACTCTGTTTTAACGCAAGAAGCATGCTCTTCTTTCCAGCGTATGCAATACAGCAAGGAACATGAGCTTGCGCAAAAAAAAAAAAACTGTGTTTCCTGCTCATAAGGACCATATCTAGTTCAACTCTGCTTAGGAAACTGATACAAACCACATCATTTCTTATGTAGATGCTCTTTAGATAATAGTGAAAAACGTGTTGGATTCGTGAACTGCGTATATTCATTTGAGCCACAAATTCCCTGCGTTTACTAGAAATAAACTCTTGCTTGTAGAAAGACACAGAGCATTTGGTTTAACACCGTTTCTGAAGGGAAATTCGGACCAGTGTTCTCATCCATGAAACACACTGTTTTAACGCAAGAAGCAAGCTCTTCTTTCCAGCTTCTGCAATACAGCAAGGAACATGAGCATGCCCAGAAAAAAAGAACTGTGTTTCCTACTCCTATGGACCATATCTAGTTCAACTCTGCTTAAGAAACTGATACCAAGCACAGCATCTCTTACATAGATGCTCTTTTGTTAATAGCGAAAATCGTGTTGGTTTCGGGAACTGTGTAAATTCATTTGAGCCGAAAAATAACTGGTTCTACCGGATATGAACTCTTTCTTGTAGGAAGACACAGAGCCTTTGGTTTAACTCCGTTTATAAAAGGAAATTAACACCAGTGTTCTCATATATGAAACACACTCTGTTTTAAAGCAAGAAACATGCTCTTCTATCCAGCGTATGCAATACAGCAAGGAACATGAGCATGCCCCCCCAAAAAAGAACTGTGTTTCCTACACATATGGACGATAGCTAGTTCAACTCTGCTTAAGAAACTGATACAAACCACAGCATCTCGTAAATAGATGCTCTGAAGGTAATAGTGAAAATCGTGTTGGTTTTGTGAACTGTGTAAATTCATTTGAGCCAAAAATTCACTGCGTTTACCAGAAGTGAACTCTTGCTTGTAGGAAGACACAGAGCATTTGGTTTAACACCGTTTCTGAAGGGAAATTCGGACCAGTGTTCTCATCCATGAACCACACTCTGTTGTAACGCAAGAAGCATGCTCTTCTTTCTAGTGTCTGCAATACAGCAAGAAACATGATCATGCCCAGAAAAAAAGAACTGAGTTTCGCAATAATATGGACCATATCTAGTTCAACTCTGCTTATGAAACTAATACAAACCACAGCAAATCTTATACCGATGCTCTTTAGCTAATAGTGAAAAACATGTTGGGTTCGAGAACTGTGTATATTCATTTCACCTGAAAATTCACTGGGTTTACCAGAAATGAACTCTTGCTTGTAGGAAGACACAGAGCATGGAGTTTAACTCTGATTCTGAAGTAAAATTCAGAAAAGTGTTCTCATCCATGAAACACCCTCAGTTTTAACGCAAGAAGCATGCTCTTCTTTCCAGCGAGTGCAATACAACAAGAAACATGAGCATGCCCAGAAAAAAAGAACTGAGTTTCCTACTCATACGGACCATATCTAGTTCAACTCTGCTTATGAAACTATTACAAAACACAGCATCTCTTACATAGATGCTCTTTAGTTAATAGTGAAAAACGTGTTGGTTTCGTGAACTGTATATATTCATTGGAACCGTATATTCACTGCGTTTACCAGAAATGAACTCTTGCTTGTAGGAAGACACACATCATTTGGTTTAACTCTGTTTCTGAAGGGAAATTCAGACAAGTGTTCTCATCCATGAAACACACTCTGTTTTAACGCAAGAATCAAGCTCTTCTTTCCAGCGTCTGCAATAACGCAAGAAACATGAGCATGACCATAAAAAAAGAACTGTGTTTCCTACTCCTGCGGACCATATCTAATTCAACTCTGCTTAAAAAACTGATACCAAGCACAGCATCTCTTACATAGATGCTCTTCTGTGAATAGTGAAAATCGTGTTGGTTTCGTAAACTGTGTAAATTCATTTGAGCCGTAAAATATCTGGGTCTACTGGAAATGAACTCTTGCTTGTAGGAAGACACAGAGCCTTTGGTTTAACTCTGTTTCTAAAGGGAAATTCACACCAGTGTTCTCATATATGAAACACACTCTGTTTTAAGGCAAGAAGCATGCTCTTCTGTCCAGCGTATGCAATACAGCAAGGAACATGATCATTCCCAGAAAAAAAGAACTGTGTTTCCTACTCATACGGACCGTATCTAGTTCAATTTTCCTTATGAAACTCATACAAACCACAGCAAATCTTACAACCATGCTCTTTAGTTAATAGTGAAAAACGTGCTGGGTTCGTGAACTGTGTATATTCATTTCACCTGAAAATTCACTGCGTTTACCAGAAATGAACTCTTGCTTGTAGGAAGACACAGAGCATGGAATTTAACTCTGATTCAGAAGTGAATTTGAGAAAAGTGATCTCATCCATGAAACACACTCTGTTTTAAAGCAAGAAGCATGCTCTTCTTTCCAGCGTATTCAATACAGCAAGGAACATGAGCTTGCGCAAAAAAAAGAACTGTGTTTCCTGCTCATACGGACCATATCTAGTTCAACTCTGCTTAGGAAACTGATACAAACCACATCATTTCTTATTTAGATGCTCTTTAGATAATAGTGAAAAACGTGTTGGATTCGTGAACTGCGTATATTCATTTGAGCCACAAATTCCCTCCGTTTACCAGAAATAAACTCTTGCTTGTAGAAAGACACAGAGCATTTGGTTTAACACCATTTCTGAAGGGAAATTCGGACCAGTGTTCTCATCCATGAAACACACTGTTTTAACGCAAGAAGCAAGCTCTTCTTTCCAGCTTCTGCAATACAGCAAGGAACATGAGCATGCCCAGAAAAAAAGAACTGTGTTTCCTACTCCTATGGACCATATCTAGTTCAACTCTGCTTAAGAAACTGATACAAACCACAGCATCTCGTAAATAGATGCTCTGAAGGTAATAGTGAAAATCATGTTGGTTTTGTGAACTGTGTAAATTCATTTGAGCCGAAAATTCACTGCGTTTACCAGAAGTGAACTCTTTCTTGTAGGAAGACACAGAGCATTTGGTTTAACACCGTTTCTGAAGGGAAATTCAGAAAAGTGTTCTCTTCCATGAAACACACTCTGTTTTAATGGAAGAAGCATGCTCTTCTTTCCTGGGTCTGCAATACAGCAAGGATCATGATCATGCCCAGAAAAAAAGAACTGTGTTTCCTACTCATACGGAACGTATCTAGTTCAACTATGCTTATGAAACTCATGCAAACCACAGCAAATCTTACAACGATGCTGTTTAGTTAATAGTGAAAAACGTTTTGGGTTCGTGAACTGTGTATATTCATTTCACCTGAAAATTCACTGCGTTTACCAGAAATGAACCCTTGCTTGTAGGAAGACACAGAGCATGGAGTTTAACTGTGATTCTGAAGTGAAATTCAGAAAATTGTTCACATCCATGAAACAAACTCTGTTTTAACGCAAGAAGCATGCTCTTCTTTCCAGTGAGTACAATACAGCAAGAAACATGAGCATGGCCAGAAAAAAAGAACTGTGTTTCCTACTCATACAGACCATATCTTGTTCAACTCTGTTTATGAAACGTATACAAACCCCAGCATCTCTTAAGTAGACGCTCATTAGTTAGTAGTGAAAATCGTGTTGGTTTCGTGAACTGTGTAAATTCATTTGAGCCGAAAAATAACTCGGTTTACCGGAAATGAACTCTTGCTTGTAGGAAGACACAGGGCCTTTGGTTTAACTCCGTTTCTAAAGGGAAATTCACACCAGTGTTCTCATATATGAAACACACTATGTTTTAAGGCAAGAAGCATGCTCTTCTATAAAGCGTATGCAATACAGCAAGAAACATGAGCTTGCCCCAAAAAAAGCACTGTGTTTCCTACTCATACGGATCATTTCTAATTCAACTCGGCTTATGCAACTGATACAAACCACAGCATCTCTTACATAGATGCTCTGTAGGTATTAGTGAAAATCGTGTTGGTTTCGTGAACTGTGTAAATTCATTTGAGCCGAAAAATAACTTGGTTTACCGGAAATGAACTCTTGCTTGTAGGATGACACAGAGCATGAAGTTTAACTCCGATTCTAAACGGAAAATGAAAAAAGTGTTCTCATCCATGAAACACACTCTGTTTTAACGGAAGAAGCATGTTCTTCTTTCTAGCGTCTGCTTTACAGCAAGAAACATGAGGATGCCCAGAAAAAAAGAACTGTGTTTCCTACTCATATGGACCGTATCTAGTTCAACTCTGCTTATGAAACTCATACAAACCACAGCATCTCTTACATAGATGCTCTGTAGGTAATAGTGAAAATCGTGTTGGTTTCGTGAACTGTATAAATTCATTTGAGCCGAAAAATAACTGGGTTTACCGGAAATGAACTCTTGCTTGTAGGAGCATGGAGTTTAACTCTGATTCTAAAGGGAAAATCAAAAAAGTGTTCTCATCCATGAAACACACTCTGTTTTAACGCAAGAAGCATGCTCTTCTTTCCAGCGTATGCAATACAGCAAGGAACATGAGCTTGCGCAAAAAAAAAAAAAAAACTGTGTTTCCTGCTCATACGGACCATATCTAGTTCAACTCTGCTTAGGAAACTGATACAAACCACATCATTTCTTATGTAGATGCTCTTTAGATAATAGTGAAAAACATGTTGGATTCGTGAACTGCATATATTCATTTGAGCCACAAATTCCCTGCGTTTACTAGAAATAAACTCTTGCTTGTAGAAAGACACAGAGCATTTGGTTTAACACCGTTTCTGAAGGGAAATTCGGACCAGTGTTCTCATCCATGAAACACACTGTTTTAACGCAAGAAGCAAGCTCTTCTTTCCAGCTTCTGCAATACAGCAAGGAACATGAGCATGCCCAGAAAAAAAGAACTGTGTTTTCTACTCCTATGGACCATATCTAGTTCAACTCTGCTTAAGAAACTGATACCAAGCACAGCATCTCTTACATAGATGCTCTTTTGTTAATAGCGAAAATCGTGTTGGTTTCGGGAACTGTGTAAATTCATTTGAGCCGAAAAATAACTGGGTCTACCGGATATGAACTCTTTCTTGTAGGAAGACACAGAGCCTTTGGTTTAACTCCGTTTATAAAAGGAAATTAACACCAGTGTTCTCATATATGAAACACACTCTGTTTTAAGGCAAGAAACATGCTCTTCTATCCAGCGTATGCAATACAGCAAGGAACATGAGCATGCCCCCCCAAAAAAGAACTGTGTTTCCTACACATATGGACGATAGCTAGTTCAACTCTGCTTAAGAAACTGATACAAACCACAGCATCTCGTAAATAGATGCTCTGAAGGTAATAGTGAAAATCGTGTTGGTTTTGTGAACTGTGTAAATTCATTTGAGCCAAAAATTCACTGCGTTTACCAGAAGTGAACTCTTGCTTGTAGGAAGACACAGAGCATTTGGTTTAACACCGTTTCTGAAGGGAAATTCGGACCAGTGTTCTCATCCATGAACCACACTCTGTTGTAACGCAAGAAGCATGCTCTTCTTTCTAGTGTCTGCAATACAGCAAGAAACATGATCATGCCCAGAAAAAAAGAACTGAGTTTCGCAATAATATGGACCATATCTAGTTCAACTCTGCTTATGAAACTAATACAAACCACAGCAAATCTTATACCGATGCTCTTTAGCTAATAGTGAAAAACATGTTGGGTTCGAGAACTGTGTATATTCATTTCACCTGAAAATTCACTGGGTTTACCAGAAATGAACTCTTGCTTGTAGGAAGACACAGAGCATGGAGTTTAACTCTGATTCTGAAGTAAAATTCAGAAAAGTGTTCTCATCCATGAAACACCCTCAGTTTTAACGCAAGAAGCATGCTCTTCTTTCCAGCGAGTGCAATACAACAAGAAACATGAGCATGCCCAGAAAAAAAGAACTGAGTTTCCTACTCATACGGACCATATCTAGTTCAACTCTGCTTATGAAACTATTACAAAACACAGCATCTCTTACATAGATGCTCTTTAGTTAATAGTGAAAAACGTGTTGGTTTCGTGAACTGTATATATTCATTGGAACCGTATATTCACTGCGTTTACCAGAAATGAACTCTTGCTTGTAGGAAGACACACATCATTTGGTTTAACTCTGTTTCTGAAGGGAAATTCAGACAAGTGTTCTCATCCATGAAACACACTCCGTTTTAACGCAAGAATCAAGCTCTTCTTTCCAGCGTCTGCAATAACGCAAGAAACATGAGCATGACTATAAAAAAAGAACTGTGTTTCCTACTCCTGCGGACCATATCTAATTCAACTCTGCTTAAAAAACTGATACCAAGCACAGCATCTCTTACATAGATGCTCTTCAGTGAATAGTGAAAATCGTGTTGGTTTCGTAAACTGTGTAAATTCATTTGAGCCGTAAAATATCTGGGTCTACTGGAAATGAACTCTTGCTTGTAGGAAGACACAGAGCCTTTGGTTTAACTCTGTTTCTAAAGGGAAATTCACACCAGTGTTCTCATATATGAAACACACTCTGTTTTAAGGCAAGAAGCATGCTCTTCTGTCCAGCGTATGCAATACAGCAAGGAACATGATCATTCCCAGAAAAAAAGAACTGTGTTTCCTACTCATACGGACCGTATCTAGTTCAATTTTCCTTATGAAACTCATACAAACCACAGCAAATCTTACAACCATGCTCTTTAGTTAATAGTGAAAAACGTGCTGGGTTCGTGAACTGTGTATATTCATTTCACCTGAAAATTCACTGCGTTTACCAGAAATGAACTCTTGCTTGTAGGAAGACACAGAGCATGGAATTTAACTCTGATTCAGAAGTGAATTTGAGAAAAGTGATCTCATCCATGAAACACACTCTGTTTTAAAGCAAGAAGCATGCTCTTCTTTCCAGCGTATGCAATACAACAAGGAACATGAGCTTGCGCAAAAAAAAAGAACTGTGTTTCCTGCTCATACGGACCATATCTAGTTCAACTCTGCTTAGGAAACTGATACAAACCACATCATTTCTTATGTAGATGCTCTTTAGATAATAGTGAAAAACGTGTTGGATTCGTGAACTGCGTATATTCATTTGAGCCACAAATTCCCTCCGTTTACCAGAAATAAACTCTTGCTTGTAGAAAGACACAGAGCATTTGGTTTAACACCATTTCTGAAGGGAAATTCGGACCAGTGTTCTCATCCATGAAACACACTGTTTTAACGCAAGAAGCAAGCTCTTCTTTCCAGCTTCTGCAATACAGCAAGGAACATGAGCATGCCCAGAAAAAAAGAACTGTGTTTCCTACTCCTATGGACCATATCTAGTTCAACTCTGCTTAAGAAACTGATACAAACCACAGCATCTCGTAAATAGATGCTCTGAAGGTAATAGTGAAAATCGTGTTGGTTTTGTGAACTGTGTAAATTCATTTGAGCCGAAAATTCACTGCGTTTACCAGAAGTGAACTCTTTCTTGTAGGAAGACACAGAGCATTTGGTTTAACACCGTTTCTGAAGGGAAATTCAGAAAAGTGTTCTCTTCCATGAAACACACTCTGTTTTAATGGAAGAAGCATGCTCTTCTTTCCTGGGTCTGCAATACAGCAAGGATCATGATCATGCCCAGAAAAAAAGAACTGTGTTTCCTACTCATACGGAACGTATCTAGTTCAACTATGCTTATGAAACTCATGCAAACCACAGCAAATCTTACAATGATGCTGTTTAGTTAATAGTGAAAAACGTTTTGGGTTCGTGAACTGTGTATATTCATTTCACCTGAAAATTCACTGCGTTTACCAGAAATGAACTCTTGCTTGTAGGAAGACACAGAGCATGGAGTTTAACTGTGATTCTGAAGTGAAATTCAGAAAATTGTTCACATCCATGAAACAAACTCTGTTTTAACGCAAGAAGCATGCTCTTCTTTCCAGTGAGTACAATACAGCAAGAAACATGAGCATGGCCAGAAAAAAAGAACTGTGTTTCCTACTCATACAGACCATATCTAGTTCAACTCTGTTTATGAAACGTATACAAAGCCCAGCATCTCTTAAGTAGACGCTCATTAGTTAGTAGTGAAAATCGTGTTGGTTTCGTGAACTGTGTAAATTCATTTGAGCCGAAAAATAACTCGGTTTACCGGAAATGAACTCTTGCTTGTAGGAAGACACAGGGCCTTTGGTTTAACTCCGTTTCTAAAGGGAAATTCACACCAGTGTTCTCATATATGAAACACACTCTGTTTTAAGGCAAGAAGCATGCTCTTCTATAAAGCGTATGCAATACAGCAAGAAACATGAGCTTGCCCCAAAAAAAGCACTGTGTTTCCTACTCATACGGATCATTTCTAATTCAACTCGGCTTATGCAACTGATACAAACCACAGCATCTCTTACATAGATGCTCTGTAGGTATTAGTGAAAATCGTGTTGGTTTCGTGAACTGTGTAAATTCATTTGAGCCGAAAAATAACTTGGTTTACCGGAAATGAACTCTTGCTTGTAGGATGACACAGAGCATGGAGTTTAACTCCGATTCTAAACGGAAAATGAAAAAAGTGTTCTCATCCATGAAACACACTCTGTTTTAACGGAAGAAGCATGTTCTTCTTTCTAGCGTCTGCTTTACAGCAAGAAACATGAGGATGCCCAGAAAAAAAGAACTGTGTTTCCTACTCATATGGACCGTATCTAGTTCAACTCTGCTTATGAAACTCATACAAACCACAGCATCTCTTACATAGATGCTCTGTAGGTAATAGTGAAAATCGTGTTGGTTTCGTGAACTGTATAAATTCATTTGAGCCGAAAAATAACTGGGTTTACCGGAAATGAACTCTTGCTTGTAGGATGACACAGAGCATGGAGTTTAACTCTGATTCTAAAGGGAAAATCAAAAAAGTGTTCTCATCCATGAAACACACTCTGTTTTAACGCAAGAAGCATGCTCTTCTTTCCAGCGTATGCAATACAGCAAGGAACATGAGCTTGCGCAAAAAAAAAAAACTGTGTTTCCTGCTCATACGGACCATATCTAGTTCAACTCTGCTTAGGAAACTGATACAAACCACATCATTTCTTATGTAGATGCTCTTTAGATAATAGTGAAAAACGTGTTGGATTCGTGAACTGCGTATATTCATTTGAGCCACAAATTCCCTGCGTTTACTAGAAATAAACTCTTGCTTGTAGAAAGACACAGAGCATTTGGTTTAACACCGTTTCTGAAGGGAAATTCGGACCAGTGTTCTCATCCATGAAACACACTGTTTTAACGCAAGAAGCAAGCTCTTCCTTCCAGCGTCTGCAATACAGCAAGGAACATGAGCATGCGCAAAAAAAATGAACTGTGTTTCCTAATCATACGGACCATAGCTAGTTCAACTCTGCTTAAGAAACTGATACAAACCACAGCATCTCGTAAATAGATGCTCTGTAGGTAATAGTGAACATCGTGCAGGTTTCGTGAACTGTGTAATTTCATTTGAGCCGAAAAATAACTGGTTTTACCAGAAATGAACTCTTGCTTGTAGGATGACACAGAGCATTGAGTTTAACTCTGATTCTAAAGGGAAATTCAGAAAGGTGTTCTCATCCATGAAACACACCCTGTGTTAACGAAAGAAGCATGCTCTTCTTTCCTGTGAGTGCAATACAGCAAGGAACATGAGCATGCGCAAAAAAAGGACTGTGTTTCCTACTCATACGGACCGCATCTAGTTCAACTCTACTTATGAAACTCATACAAACCACAGCAAATCTTACACTGATGTTCTATAGTTAATAGTGAAAAACATGTTGGGTTCGAGAACTGTGTATATTCATTTCACCTGAAAATTCACTGGGTTTACCAGAAATGAACTCTTGTTTGTAGGAAGACACAGAGCATGGAGTTTAACTCTGATTCTGAAGTGAAATTCAGAAAAGTATTCTCATCCATGAAACACACTCTGTTTTAACGCAAGAAGCATGCTCTTCTTTACAGCGTCTTAAATACAGCAAGGAACATGAGCATGCGCAAAATAAAGAACTGTGTTTCCTGCTCATACGGACCATATCTAGTTCAACTCTGTTTATGAAACTGATACAAACCACATCATTTCTTACATAGATGCCCTTTAGTTAATAGTGAAAAACCTGTTTGTTTCATGAATTGTATAAATTAATTGGAGCCGTATATTCACTGCGTTAACCAGAAATGAACTCTTGCTTGTAGGAAGACACAGAGCCTTTGGTTTAACTCCGTTTCTAAAGAGAAATTCACACCAGTGTTCTCATATATGAAACACACTCTGTTTTAAGGCAAGAAGCATGCTCTTCTCTCCGGCGTATGCAATACAGCAAGGAACATGAGCATGCCCCCCCAAAAAAAGCACTGTGTTTCCTGCACATACGGATCATATCTAATTCAACTCTGCTTATGAAACTGATACAAACCACAGCATCTCTTACATAGATGCTCTGTAGGTAATAGTGAAAATCGTGTTGGTTTCGTGAACTGTATAAGTTCATTTGAGCCGAAAAATAACTGGGTTTACCGGAAATGAACTCTTGCTTGTAGGATGACACAGAGCATGGAGTTTAACTCTGATTCTAAAGGGAAAATCAAAAAAGTGTTTTCATCCATGAAACACACTCTGTTTTAACGCAAGAAGCATGCTCTTCTTTCCAGCGTATGCAATACAGCAAGGAACATGAGCTTGCGTAAAAAAAAAAAAACTGTGTTTCCTGCTCATAAGGACCATATCTAGTTCAACTCTGCTTAGGAAACTGATACAAACCACATCATTTCTTATGTAGATGCTCTTTAGATAATAGTGAAAAACGTGTTGGATTCGTGAACTGCGTATATTCATTTGAGCCACAAATTCCCTGCGTTTACTAGAAATAAACTCTTGCTTGTAGAAAGACACAGAGCATTTGGTTTAACACCATTTCTGAAGGGAAATTCGGACCAGTGTTCTCATCCATGAAACACACTGTTTTAACGCAAGAAGCAAGCTCTTCTTTCCAGCTTCTGCAATACAGCAAGGAACATGAGCATGCCCAGAAAAAAAGAACTGTGTTTCCTACTCCTATGGACCATATCTAGTTCAACTCTGCTTAAGAAACTGATACCAAGCACAGCATCTCTTACATAGATGCTCTTTTGTTAATAGCGAAAATCGTGTTGGTTTCGGGAACTGTGTAAATTCATTTGAGCCGAAAAATAACTGGGTCTACCGGATATGAACTCTTTCTTGTAGGAAGACACAGAGCCTTTGGTTTAACTCTGTTTATAAAAGGAAATTAACACCAGTGTTCTCATATATGAAACACACTCTGTTTTAAGGCAAGAAACATGCTCTTCTATCCAGCGTATGCAATACAGCAAGGAACATGAGCATGCCCCCCCCAAAAAAGAACTGTGTTTCCTACACATATGGACGATAGCTAGTTCAACTCTGCTTAAGAAACTGATACAAACCACAGCATCTCGTAAATAGATGCTCTGAAGGTAATAGTGAAAATCGTGTTGGTTTTGTGAACTGTGTAAATTCATTTGAGCCAAAAATTCACTGTGTTTACCAGAAGTGAACTCTTGCTTGTAGGAAGACACAGAGCATTTGGTTTAACACCGTTTCTGAAGGGAAATTCGGACCAGTGTTCTCATCCATGAACCACACTCTGTTGTAACGCAAGAAGCATGCTCTTCTTTCTAGTGTCTGCAATACAGCAAGAAACATGATCATGCCCAGAAAAAAAGAACTGAGTTTCGCAATAATATGGACCATATCTAGTTCAACTCTGCTTATGAAACTAATACAAACCACAGCAAATCTTATACCGATGCTCTTTAGCTAATAGTGAAAAACATGTTGGGTTCGAGAACTGTGTATATTCATTTCACCTGAAAATTCACTGGGTTTACCAGAAATGAACTCTTGCTTGTAGGAAGACACAGAGCATGGAGTTTAACTCTGATTCTGAAGTAAAATTCAGAAAAGTGTTCTCATCCATGAAACACCCTCAGTTTTAACGCAAGAAGCATGCTCTTCTTTCCAGCGAGTGCAATACAACAAGAAACATGAGCATGCCCAGAAAAAAAGAACTGAGTTTCCTACTCATACGGACCATATCTAGTTCAACTCTGCTTATGAAACTATTACAAAACACAGCATCTCTTACATAGATGCTCTTTAGTTAATAGTGAAAAACGTGTTGGTTTCGTGAACTGTATATATTCATTGGAACCGTATATTCACTGCGTTTACCAGAAATGAACTCTTGCTTGTAGGAAGACACACATCATTTGGTTTAACTCTGTTTCTGAAGGGAAATTCAGACAAGTGTTCTCATCCATGAAACACACTCCGTTTTAACGCAAGAATCAAGCTCTTCTTTCCAGCGTCTGCAATAACGCAAGAAACATGAGCATGACCATAAAAAAAGAACTGTGTTTCCTACTCCTGCGGACCATATCTAATTCAACTCTGCTTAAAAAACTGATACCAAGCACAGCATCTCTTACATAGATGCTCTTCAGTGAATAGTGAAAATCGTGTTGGTTTCGTAAACTGTGTAAATTCATTTGAGCCGTAAAATATCTGGGTCTACTGGAAATGAACTCTTGCTTGTAGGAAGACACAGAGCCTTTGGTTTAACTCTGTTTCTAAAGGGAAATTCACACCAGTGTTCTCATATATGAAACACACTCTGTTTTAAGGCAAGAAGCATGCTCTTCTGTCCAGCGTATGCAATACAGCAAGGAACATGATCATTCCCAGAAAAAAAGAACTGTGTTTCCTACTCATACGGACCGTATCTAGTTCAATTTTCCTTATGAAACTCATACAAACCACAGCAAATCTTACAACCATGCTCTTTAGTTAATAGTGAAAAACGTGCTGGGTTCGTGAACTGTGTATATTCATTTCACCTGAAAATTCACTGCGTTTACCAGAAATGAACTCTTGCTTGTAGGAAGACACAGAGCATGGAATTTAACTCTGATTCAGAAGTGAATTTGAGAAAAGTGATCTCATCCATGAAACACACTCTGTTTTAAAGCAAGAAGCATGCTCTTCTTTCCAGCGTATGCAATACAGCAAGGAACATGAGCTTGCGCAAAAAAAAGAACTGTGTTTCCTGCTCATACGGACCATATCTAGTTCAACTCTGCTTAGGAAACTGATACAAACCACATCATTTCTTATGTAGATGCTCTTTAGATAATAGTGAAAAACGTGTTGGATTCGTGAACTGCGTATATTCATTTGAGCCACAAATTCCCTCCGTTTACCAGAAATAAACTCTTGCTTGTAGAAAGACACAGAGCATTTGGTTTAACACCATTTCTGAAGGGAAATTCGGACCAGTGTTCTCATCCATGAAACACACTGTTTTAACGCAAGAAGCAAGCTCTTCTTTCCAGCTTCTGCAATACAGCAAGGAACATGAGCATGCCCAGAAAAAAAGAACTGTGTTTCCTACTCCTATGGACCATATCTAGTTCAACTCTGCTTAAGAAACTGATACAAACCACAGCATCTCGTAAATAGATGCTCTGAAGGTAATAGTGAAAATCGTGTTGGTTTTGTGAACTGTGTAAATTCATTTGAGCCGAAAATTCACTGCGTTTACCAGAAGTGAACTCTTTCTTGTAGGAAGACACAGAGCATTTGGTTTAACACCGTTTCTGAAGGGAAATTCAGAAAAGTGTTCTCTTCCATGAAACACACTCTGTTTTAATGGAAGAAGCATGCTCTTCTTTCCTGGGTCTGCAATACAGCAAGGATCATGATCATGCCCAGAAAAAAAGAACTGTGTTTCCTACTCATACGGAACGTATCTAGTTCAACTATGCTTATGAAACTCATGCAAACCACAGCAAATCTTACAACGATGCTGTTTAGTTAATAGTGAAAAACGTTTTGGGTTCGTGAACTGTGTATATTCATTTCACCTGAAAATTCACTGCGTTTACCAGAAATGAACCCTTGCTTGTAGGAAGACACAGAGCATGGAGTTTAACTGTGATTCTGAAGTGAAATTCAGAAAATTGTTCACATCCATGAAACAAACTCTGTTTTAACGCAAGAAGCATGCTCTTCTTTCCAGTGAGTACAATACAGCAAGAAACATGAGCATGGCCAGAAAAAAAGAACTGTGTTTCCTACTCATACAGACCATATCTAGTTCAACTCTGTTTATGAAACCTATACAAACCCCAGCATCTCTTAAGTAGACGCTCATTAGTTAGTAGTGATAATCGTGTTTGTTTCGTGAACTGTGTAAATTCATTTGAGCCGAAAAATAACTCGGTTTACCGGAAATGAACTCTTGCTTGTAGGAAGACACAGGGCCTTTGGTTTAACTCCGTTTCTAAAGGGAAATTCACACCAGTGTTCTCATATATGAAACACACTCTGCTTTAAGGCAAGAAGCATGCTCTTCTATAAAGCGTATGCAATACAGCAAGAAACATGAGCTTGCCCCAAAAAAAGCACTGTGTTTCCTACTCATACGGATCATTTCTAATTCAACTCGGCTTATGCAACTGATACAAACCACAGCATCTCTTACATAGATGCTCTGTAGGTATTAGTGAAAATCGTGTTGGTTTCGTGAACTGTGTAAATTCATTTGAGCCGAAAAATAACTTGGTTTACCGGAAATGAACTCTTGCTTGTAGGATGACACAGAGCATGGAGTTTAACTCCGATTCTAAACGGAAAATGAAAAAGTGTTCTCATCCATGAAACACACTCTGTTTTAACGGAAGAAGCATGTTCTTCTTTCTAGCGTCTGCTTTACAGCAAGAAACATGAGGATGCCCAGAAAAAAAGAACTGTGTTTCCTACTCATATGGACCGTATCTAGTTCAACTCTGCTTATGAAACTCATACAAACCACAGCATCTCTTACATAGATGCTCTGTAGGTAATAGTGAAAATCGTGTTGGTTTCGTGAACTGTATAAATTCATTTGAGCCGAAAAATAACTGGGTTTACCGGAAATGAACTCTTGCTTGTAGGATGACACAGAGCATGGAGTTTAACTCTGATTCTAAAGGGAAAATCAAAAAAGTGTTCTCATCCATGAAACACACTCTTTTTTAACGCAAGAAGCATGCTCTTCTTTCCAGCGTATGCAATACAGCAAGGAACATGAGCTTGCGCAAAAAAAAAAAAACTGTGTTTCCTGCTCATACGGACCATATCTAGTTCAACTCTGCTTAGGAAACTGATACAAACCACATCATTTCTTATGTAGATGCTCTTTAGATAATAGTGAAAAACGTGTTGGATTCGTGAACTGCGTATATTCATTTGAGCCACAAATTCCCTGCGTTTACTAGAAATAAACTCTTGCTTGTAGAAAGACACAGAGCATTTGGTTTAACACCGTTTCTGAAGGGAAATTCGGACCAGTGTTCTCATCCATGAAACACACTGTTTTAACGCAAGAAGCAAGCTCTTCTTTCCAGCTTCTGCAATACCGCAAGGAACATGAGCATGCCCATAAAAAAAGAACTGCGTTTCCTACTCCTACGGACCATATCTAGTTCAACTCCGCTTAAAAAAACTGATACCGAGCACAGCATCTCTTACATAGATGCTCTGTAGGTATTAGTGAAAATCGTGTTGGTTTCGTGAACTTTGTAAATTCATTTGAGCCGAAAAATAACTGGGTCTACCGGAAATGCACTCTTGCTTGTAGGAAGACACGGATCCTTTGGTTTAACTCTGATTCTAAAGGGAAATTCACATCAGTGTTCTCATATATGAAACACACTATATTTTAAGGCAAGAAGCATGCTCTTCTATCCAGCGTATGCAATTCAGCAAGGAACACGAGCATTCCCAGAAAAAAAGAACTGTGTTTCCTACTCATACGGACCGTATCTAGTTTAATTCTCCTTATGAAACTCATACAAACCACAGCAAATCTTACAACCATGCTCTTTAGTTAATAGTGAAAAACGTGTTGGGTTCGTGAACTGTGTATATTCATTTCACCTGAAAATTCACTGCGTTTACCAGAAATGAACTCTTGCTTGTAGGAAGACACAGAGCATGGAGTTTAACTCTGATTCTCAAGTGAAATTCAGAAAAGTGTTCTCATCCATGAAACACACTCTGTTTTAAGGCAAGAAGCATGCTCTTCTATAAAGCGTATGCAATACAGCAAGGAACATGAGCTTGCCCAAAAAAAAAGCACTGTGTTTCCTACTCATACGGATCATTTCTAATTCAACTCGGCTTATGCAACTGATACAAACACAGCATCTCTTACATAGATGCTCTGTAGGTATTAGTGAAAATCTTGTTGGTTTCGTGAACTGTGTAAATTCATTTGAGCCGAAAAATAACTTGGTTTACCGGAAATGAACTCTTGCTTGTAGGATGACACAGAGCATGGAGTTTAACTCCGACTCTAAAGGGAAAATGAAAAAAGTGTTCTCATCCATGAAATACACTCTGTTTTAACGGAAGAAGCATGTTCTTCTTTCTAGCGTCTGCTTTACAGCAAGAAACATGAGGATGCCCAGAAAAAAAGAACTGTGTTTCCTACTCATATGGACCATATCTAGTTCAACTCTGCTTATGAAACTCATACAAACCACAGCAAATCTTACACCGATGCTCTTTAGCTAATAGTGAAAAACATGTTGGGTTCGAGAACTGTGTATATTCATTTCACCTGAAAATTCACTGGGTTTACCAGAAATGAACTCTTGCTTGTAGGAAGACACAGCGCATGGAGTTTAACTCTGATTCAGAAGTGAATTTCAGAAAAGTGTTGTCATCCATGAAACACACTCTGTTTTAACGCAAGAAGCATGCTCTTCTTTCCAGCGAGTGCATACACCAAGAAACATGAGCATGCCCAGAAAAAATGAACTGAGATTCCTACTCATACGGACCATATCTAGTTCAACTCTGCTTATGAAACTATTACAAAATACAGCATCTCTTACATATATGCTCTTTAGTTAATAGTGAAAAACGTGTTGGTTTCTTGAACTGTATATATTCATTGGAACCATATATTCACTGCGTTTACCAGAAATGAACTCTTGCTTTTAGGAAGACACACATCATTTGTTTTAACTCCGTTTTTGAAGGGAAATTCAGACAAGTGTTCTCATCCATGAAACACACTCTGTTTTAACGCAAGAAGCAAGCTCTTCTATCCAGCGTCTGCAATACCGCAAGGAACATGAGCATGCCCATAAAAAAAGTACTGTGTTTCCTACTTCTGCACACAATATCTAGTTCAACTATGCTTAAAAAAACTGATACCAAGCACAGCATCTCTTACATAGATGCTCTTCAGTTAATAGTGAAAATCGTGTTGGTTTCGTGAACTGCGTAAATTCATTTGAGCCGAAAATTCACTGTGTTTACCAGAAATGAAATCTTGCTTGTAGGAAGACACAGAGCATTTGGTTTAACTCCGTTTCTGAAGGGAAATTCAGAAAAGTGTTCTCAAATATGAAACACACTCTGTTTTAACGCAAGAAGCAAGCTCTTCCTTCCAGCGTCTGCAATACAGCAAGGAACATGAGCATGCGCAAAAAAAAAAGAACTGTGTTTCCTACTAATATGGACCGCATCTAGTTCAACTCTGCTTAAGAAACTGATACAAACCACAGCATCTCGTAAATAGATGCTCTGTAGGTAATAGTGAAAATCGTGTTGGTTTCGTGAACTGTGTCATTTCATTTGAGCCGAAAAATAACTGGTTTTACCAGAAATGAACTCTTGCTTGTAGGATGACACAGAGCATGGAGTTTAACTCTGATTCTCAAGTGAAATTCAGAAAAGTGTTTTCATCCATGAAACACACTCTGTTTTAACGAAAAAAGATGCTCTTCTTTCCAGTGAGTGCAATACAGCAAGAAACATGGGCATGCCCAGAAAAAAAGAACTGTGTTTCCTACTCATTGGGACCGAATCTAGTTCAACTCTGCTTATGAAACGATTACAAACCACAGCATCTCTTACATAGATGCTCATTAGTTAATAGTAAAAAACGTGTTGGTTTCGTGAACTGTATAAATTCATTGGAGCCGTATATACACTGCATTTACCGGAAATGAAATCTTGCTTGTAGGAAGACACACATCATTTGTTTTAACTCCGTTTCTGACGGGTAATTCAGACCAGTGTTCTCATCCATGAAACACACTCTGTTTTAACTCAAGAAGCAAGCCCTTCTTTCCAGTGCCTGCAATACAGCAAGGAACATGAGCAAGGCCAGAAAAAAAGAACTGTGTTTCCTACTCCTACAGACCATATCTAGTTCAACCCTGCTTAAGAAACTGATACCAAGCACAGCATCTCTTAAATAGATGCTCTTTAGTTAATAGTGAAAATCGTGTTGGTTTCGTGAACTGTGTAAATTCATTTGAGCCGAAAAATAACTGGGTCTACCGGAAATGAACACTTGCTTGTAGGATGACACATAGCATGGATTTTAACTCTGATCCTAAAGGGAAATTCAGAAAAGTGTTCTCTTCCATGAAACACACTCTGTTTTAATGGAAGAAGCATGCTCTTCTTTCCTGGGTCTGCAATACAGCAAGGATCATTATCATGCCCAGAAAAAAAGAACTGTGTTTCCTACTCATATGGAACGTATCTAGTTCAACTATGCTTATGAAACTCATGCAAACCACAGCAAATCTTACAATGATGCTGTTTAGTTAATAGTGAAAAACGTTTTGGGTTCGTGAACTGTGTATATTCATTTCACCTGAAAATTCACTGTGTTTACCAGAAATGAACCCTTGCTTGTAGGAAGACACAGAGCATGGAGTTTAACTGCGATTCTGAAGTGAAATTCAGAAAATTGTTCACATCCATGAAACAAACTCTGTTTTAACGCAAGAAGCAAGCTCTTCTTTACAGCGTCTGCAATACAGCAAGGAACATGAGCATGCGCAAAAAAAGGACTGTGTTTCCTACTCATACGGACCGCATCTAGTTCAACTCTTCTTATGAAACTCATACAAACCACAGCAAATCTTACACTGATGTTCTATAGTTAATAGTGAAAAACATGTTGGGTTCGAGAACTGTGTATATTCATTTCACCTGAAAATTCACTGGGTTTACCAGAAATGAACTCTTGTTTGTAGGAAGACACAGAGCATGGAGTTTAACTCTGATTCTGAAGTGAAATTCAGAAAAGTATTCTCATCCATGAAACACACTCTGTTTTAACGCAAGAAGCATGCTCTTCTTTACAGCGTCTTAAATACAGCAAGGAACATGAGCATGCGCAAAATAAAGAACTGTGTTTCCTGCTCATACGGACCATATCTAGTTCAACTCGGCTTATGCAACTGATACAAACCACATCATTTCTTACATAGATGCCCTTTAGTTAATAGTGAAAAACCTGTTTGTTTCATGAATTGTATAAATTAATTGGAGCCGTATATTCACTGCGTTAACCAGAAATGAACTCTTGCTTGTAGGAAGACACAGAGCCTTTGGTTTAACTCCGTTTCTAAAGAGAAATTCACACCAGTGTTCTCATATATGAAACACACTTTTTTTTAAGGCAAGAAGCATGCTCTTCTCTCCGGCGTATGCAATACAGCAAGGAACATGAGCATGCCCCCCCCAAAAAAAGCACTGTGTTTCTTGCACATACGGATCATATCTAATTCAACTCTGCTTATGAAACTGATAGAAACCACAGCATCTCTTACATAGATGCTCTGTAGGTAATAGTGAAAATCGTGTTGGTTTCGTGAACTGTATAAATTCATTTTAGCCGAAAAATAACTGGGTTTACCGGAAATGAGCTCTTGCTTGTAGGATGACACAGAGCATGGAGTTTAACTCTGATTCTAAAGGGAAAATCAAAAAAGTGTTTTCATCCATGAAACACACTCTGTTTTAACGCAAGAAGCATGCTCTTCTTTCCAGCGTATACAATACAGCAAGGAACATGAGCTTGCGCAAAAAAAAAAAACTGTATTTCCTGCTCATAAGGACCATATCTAGTTCAACTCTGCTTAGGAAACTGATACAAACCACATCATTTCTTATGTAGATGCTCTTTAGATAATAGTGAAAAACGTGTTGGATTCGTGAACTGTATATATTCATTGGAACCGTATATTCACTGCGTTTACCAGAAATGAACTCTTGCTTGTAGGAAGACACACATCATTTGGTTTAACTCTGTTTCTGAAGGGAAATTCGGACCAGTGTTCTCATCCATGAACCACACTCTGTTGTAACGCAAGAAGCATGCTCTTCTTTCTAGTGTCTGCAATACAGCAAGAAACATGATCATGCCCAGAAAAAAAGAACTGAGTTTCGCAATAATATGGACCATATCTAGTTCAACTCTGCTTATGAAACTAATACAAACCACAGCAAATCTTATACCGATGCTCTTTAGCTAATAGTGAAAAACATGTTGGGTTCGAGAACTGTGTATATTCATTTCACCTGAAAATTCACTGGGTTTACCAGAAATGAACTCTTGCTTGTAGGAAGACACAGAGCATGGAGTTTAACTCTGATTCTGAAGTAAAATTCAGAAAAGTGTTCTCATCCATGAAACACCCTCAGTTTTAACGCAAGAAGCATGCTCTTCTTTCCAGCGAGTGCAATACAACAAGAAACATGAGCATGCCCAGAAAAAAAGAACTGAGTTTCCTACTCATACGGACCATATCTAGTTCAACTCTGCTTATGAAACTATTACAAAACACAGCATCTCTTACATAGATGCTCTTTTGTTAATAGTGAAAAACGTGTTGGTTTCGTGAACTGTATATATTCATTGGAACCGTATATTCACTGCGTTTACCAGAAATGAACTCTTGCTTGTAGGAAGACACACATCATTTGGTTTAACTCTGTTTCTGAAGGGAAATTCAGACAAGTGTTCTCATCCATGAAACACACTCTGTTTTAACGCAAGAATCAAGCTCTTCTTTCCAGCGTCTGCAATAACGCAAGAAACATGAGCATGACCATAAAAAAAGAACTGTGTTTCCTACTCCTGCGGACCATATCTAATTCAACTCTGCTTAAAAAACTGATACCAAGCACAGCATCTCTTACATAGATGCTCTTCAGTGAATAGTGAAAATCGTGTTGGTTTCGTAAACTGTGTAAATTCATTTGAGCCGTAAAATATCTGGGTCTACTGGAAATGAACTCTTGCTTGTAGGAAGACACAGAGCCTTTGGTTTAACTCTGTTTCTAAAGGGAAATTCACACCAGTGTTCTCATATATGAAACACACTCTGTTTTAAGGCAAGAAGCATGCTCTTCTGTCCAGCGTATGCAATACAGCAAGGAACATGATCATTCCCAGAAAAAAAGAACTGTGTTTCCTACTCATACAGACCGTATCTAGTTCAATTTTCCTTATGAAACTCATACAAACCACAGCAAATCTTACAACCATGCTCTTTAGTTAATAGTGAAAAACGTGCTAGGTTCGTGAACTGTGTATATTCATTTCACCTGAAAATTCACTGCGTTTACCAGAAATGAACTCTTGCTTGTAGGAAGACACAGAGCATGGAATTTAACTCTGATTCAGAAGTGAATTTGAGAAAAGTGATCTCATCCATGAAACACACTCTGTTTTAAAGCAAGAAGCATGCTCTTCTTTCCAGCGTATGCAATACAGCAAGGAACATGAGCTTGCGCAAAAAAAAGAACTGTGTTTCCTGCTCATACGGACCATATCTAGTTCAACTCTGCTTAGGAAACTGATACAAACCACATCATTTCTTATGTAGATGCTCTTTAGATAATAGTGAAAAACGTGTTGGATTCGTGAACTGCGTATATTCATTTGAGCCACAAATTCCCTCCGTTTACCAGAAATAAACTCTTGCTTGTAGAAAGACACAGAGCATTTGGTTTAACACCATTTCTGAAGGGAAATTCGGACCAGTGTTCTCATCCATGAAACACACTGTTTTAACGCAAGAAGCAAGCTCTTCTTTCCAGCTTCTGCAATACAGCAAGGAACATGAGCATGCCCAGAAAAAAAGAACTGTGTTTCCTACTCCTATGGACCATATCTAGTTCAACTCTGCTTAAGAAACTGATACAAACCACAGCATCTCGTAAATAGATGCTCTGAAGGTAATAGTGAAAATCGTGTTGGTTTTGTGAACTGTGTAAATTCATTTGAGCCGAAAATTCACTGCGTTTACCAGAAGTGAACTCTTTCTTGTAGGAAGACACAGAGCATTTGGTTTAACACCGTTTCTGAAGGGAAATTCAGAAAAGTGTTCTCTTCCATGAAACACACTCTGTTTTAATGGAAGAAGCATGCTCTTCTTTCCTGGGTCTGCAATACAGCAAGGATCATGATCATGCCCAGAAAAAAAGAACTGTGTTTCCTACTCATACGGAACGTATCTAGTTCAACTATGCTTATGAAACTCATGCAAACCACAGCAAATCTTACAACGATGCTGTTTAGTTAATAGTGAAAAACGTTTTGGGTTCGTGAACTGTGTATATTCATTTCACCTGAAAATTCACTGCGTTTACCAGAAATGAACCCTTGCTTGTAGGAAGACACAGAGCATGGAGTTTAACTGTGATTCTGAAGTGAAATTCAGAAAATTGTTCACATCCATGAAACAAACTCTGTTTTAACGCAAGAAGCATGCTCTTCTTTCCAGTGAGTGCAATACAGCAAGAAACATGAGCATGGCCAGAAAAAAAGAACTGTGTTTCCTACTCATACAGACCATATCTAGTTCAACTCTGTTTATGAAACGTATACAAAACCCAGCATCTCTTAAGTAGACGCTCATTAGTTAGTAGCGAAAATCGTGTTGGTTTCGTGAACTGTGTAAATTCATTTGAGCCAAAAAAAAACTGGATTTACCAGAAATGAACTCTTGCTTGTAGGAAGACACAGGGCCTTTGGTTTAACTCCGTTTCTAAAGGAAAATTCACACCAGTGTTCTCATATATGAAACACACTCTGTTTTAAGGCAAGAAGCATGCTCTTCTATAAAGCGTATGCAATACAGCAAGAAACATGAGCTTGCCCCAAAAAAAGCACTGTGTTTCCTACTCATACGGATCATTTCTAATTCAACTCGGCTTATGCAACTGATACAAACCACAGCATCTCTTACATAGATGCTCTGTAGGTATTAGTGAAAATCGTGTTGGTTTCGTGAACTGTGTAAATTCATTTGAGCCGAAAAATAACTTGGTTTACCGGAAATGAACTCTTGCTTGTAGGATGACACAGAGCATGGAGTTTAACTCCGATTCTATAGGGAAAATGAAAAAGTGTTCTCATCCATGAAACACACTCTGTTTTAACGGAAGAAGCATGTTCTTCTTTCTAGCGTCTGCTTTACAGCAAGAAACATGAGGATGCCCAGAAAAAAAGAACTGTGTTTCCTACTCATATGGACCGTATCTAGTTCAACTCTGCTTATGAAACTCATACAAACCACAGCAAATCTTACACCGATGCTCTTTAGCTAATAGTGAAAAACATGTTGGGTTCGAGAACGGTGTATATTCATTTCACCTGAAAATTCACTGGGTTTACCAGAAATGAATTCTTGCTTGTAGGAAGACACAGCGCATGGAGTTTAACTCTGATTCAGAAGTGAATTTCCGAAAACTGTTCTCAAATATGAAACACACTCTGTTTTAACGCAAGAAGCAAGCTCTTCCTTCCAGCGTCTGCAATACAGCAAGGAACATGAGCATGCGCAAAAAAAAAAGAACTGTGTTTCCTACTCATACGGACCATATCTAGTTCAACTCTGCTTAAGAAACTGATACAAACCACAGCATCTCGTAAATAGATGCTCTGTAGGTAATAGTGAAAATCGTGTTGGTTTCGTGAACTGTGTCATTTCATTTGAGCCGAAAAATAACTGGTTTTACCAGAAATGAACTCTTGCTTGTAGGATGACACAGAGCATGGAGTTTAACTCTGATTCTCAAGTGAAATTCAGAAAAGTGTTCTCATCCATGAAACACACTCTGTTTTAACGAAAAAAGATGCTCTTCTTTCCAGTGAGTGCAATACAGCAAGAAACATGGGCATTCCCAGAAAAAAAGAACTGTGTTTCCTACTCATCGGAACCGAATCTAGTTCAACTCTGCTTATGAAACGATTACAAACCACAGCATCTCTTACATAGATGCTCATTCGTTAATAGTGAAAAACGTGTTGGTTTCGTGAACTATATAAATTCATTGGAGCCGTATATACACTGCGTTTACCGGAAAGGAACTCTTGCTTGTAGGAAGACACACATCATTTGTTTTAACTCCGTTTCTGATGGGTAATTCAGACCAGTGTTCTCATCCATGAAACACACTCTGTTTTAACTCAAGAAGCAAGCCCTTCTTTCCAGCGCCTGCAATACAGCAAGGAACATGAGCAAGGCCAGAAAAAAAGAACTGTGTTTCCTACTCCTACGGACCATATCTAGTTCAACTCTGCTTAAGAAACTGATACCAAGCACAGCATCTCTTAAATAGATGCTCTTTAGTTAATAGTGAAAATCGTGTTGGTTTCGTGAACTGTGTAAATTCATTTGAGCCAAAAAATAACTGGGTCTACCGGAAATGAACTCTTGCTTGTAGGAAGACACAGATCCTTTGGTTTAACTCCGTTTCTAAAGGGAAATTCACACCAGTGTTCTCATATATGAAACACACTATGTTTTAAGGCAAGAAGCTGCTCTTCTATCCAGTGTATGCAATATAGCAAGGAACATGATCATTCCCAGAAAAAAAGAACTGTGTTTCCTACTCATACGGACCATATCTAGTTCAATTCTCCTTATGAAACTCATACAAACCACAGCAAATCTTACAACCATGCTCTTTAGTTAATAGCGAAAAACGTGTTGGGTTCGTGAACTGTGTATATTCATTTCACCTGAAAATTCACTGCGTTTACAAGAAATGAACTCTTGCTTATAGGAAGACACAGAGCATGGAGTTTAACTCTGTTTCAGAAGTGAATTTCAGAAAAGTGTTCTCATCCATGAAACACACTCTGTTTTAATGCAAGAAGCATGCTCTTCTTTCCAGCGTCTGCAATACAGCAAGGAACATGAGCATGCGCAAAAAAAAAAAAGAACTGTGTTTCCTGCTCATATGGACCATATCTATTTCAACTCTGCTTATGAAACTGATAAAAACAACATCATTTCTTACATAGATGGTCTTTATTTAATATTGAACAACCTGTTGGGTTCGTGAACTGCGTAAATTCATTTGAGCCGAAAATTCACTGCGTTTACCAGAAATGAAATCTTGCTTGTAGGAAGACACAGAGCATTTGGTTTAACACCGTTTCTGAAAGGAAATTCAGAAACGTGTTCTCAAATATGAAACACAGTCTGTTTTAACGCAAGAAGCAAGCTCTTCCTTCCAGTGTCTGCAATACAGCAAGGAACATGAGCATGCACAAAAAAAAAAGAACTGTGTGTCCTAATCATACGGACCATAGCTAGTTCATCTCTGCTTAAGAAACTGATACAAACCACAGCATCTTGTAAATGGATGCTCTGTAGGTTATAGTGAAAATCGGGTGGGTTTTGTGAACTGTGTAATTTAATTTGGCCGAAAAATAACTGGGTTTACCAGAAATGAACACTTGCTTGTAGGATGACACAGAGCATGGAGTTTAACTCTGATTCTAAAGGGATATTCAGAAAAGTTTTCTCATCCATGAAAAACACTCTGTTTTAACGGAAGAAGCATGCTCTTCTTTCTAGCATCTGCTATATAGCAAGAAACATGGGCATGCCCAGAAAAAAAGAACTGTGTTTCCTACTCCTATGGACCGCATCTAGTTCAAATCTGCTTATGAAACTCATACAAACCTCTGCAAATATTACACCGATGCTATTTAGTTAATAGTGAAAAACGTGTTGGGTTCGTGAACTGTGTATATTCATTTCACCTGAAAATTCACTGGGTTTACCAGAAATGAACTCTTGCTTGTAGGAAGACACAGAGCATGGAGGTTAACTGTGATTCTGAAGTGAAATTCAGAAAATTGTTCACATCCATGAAACAAACTCTGTTTTAACGCAAGAAGCATGCTCTTCTTTCCAGTGAGTGCAATACAGCAAGAAACATGAGCATGGCCAGAAAAAAAGAACTGAGTTTCCTACCCATACAGACCATATCTAGTTCAACTCTGTTTATGAAACGTATACAAACCCCAGCATCTCTTACATAGATGCTCATTCGTTAATAGTGAAAAACGTGTTGGTTTCGTGAACTATATAAATTCATTGGAGCCGTATATACACTGCGTTTACCGGAAAGGAACTCTTGCTTGTAGGAAGACACACATCATTTGTTTTAACTCCGTTTCTGATGGGTAATTCAGACCAGTGTTCTCAACCATGAAACACACTCTGTTTTAACTCAAGAAGCAAGCCCTTCTTTCCAGCGCCTGCAATACAGCAAGGAACATGAGCAAGGCCAGAAAAAAAGAACTGTGTTTCCTACTCCTACGGACCATATCTAGTTCAACTCTGCTTAAGAAACTGATACCAAGCACAGCATCTCTTAAATAGATGCTCTTTAGTTAATAGTGAAAATCGTGTTGGTTTCGTGAACTGTGTAAATTCATTTGAGCCGAAAAATAACTGGGTCTACCGGAAATGAACTCTTGCTTGTAGGAAGACACAGAGCCTTTGGTTTAACTCTGTTTCTAAAGGGAAATTCACACCAGTGTTCTCATATATGAAACACACTCTGTTTTAAGGCAAGAAGCATGCTCTTCTGTCCAGCGTATGCAATACAGCAAGGAACATGATCATTCCCAGAAAAAAAGAACTGTGTTTCCTACTCATACGGACCGTATCTAGTTCAATTTTCCTTATGAAACTCATACAAACCACAGCAAATCTTACAACCATGCTCTTTAGTTAATAGTGAAAAACGTGCTGGGTTCGTGAACTGTGTATATTCATTTCACCTGAAAATTCACTGCGTTTACCAGAAATGAACTCTTGCTTGTAGGAAGACACAGAGCATGGAATTTAACTCTGATTCAGAAGTGAATTTGAGAAAAGTGATCTCATCCATGAAACACACTCTGTTTTAAAGCAAGAAGCATGCTCTTCTTTCCAGCGTATGCAATACAACAAGGAACATGAGCTTGCGCAAAAAAAAAGAACTGTGTTTCCTGCTCATACGGACCATATCTAGTTCAACTCTGCTTAGGAAACTGATACAAACCACATCATTTCTTATGTAGATGCTCTTTAGATAATAGTGAAAAACGTGTTGGATTCGTGAACTGCGTATATTCATTTGAGCCACAAATTCCCTCCGTTTACCAGAAATAAACTCTTGCTTGTAGAAAGACACAGAGCATTTGGTTTAACACCATTTCTGAAGGGAAATTCGGACCAGTGTTCTCATCCATGAAACACACTGTTTTAACGCAAGAAGCAAGCTCTTCTTTCCAGCTTCTGCAATACAGCAAGGAACATGAGCATGCCCAGAAAAAAAGAACTGTGTTTCCTACTCCTATGGACCATATCTAGTTCAACTCTGCTTAAGAAACTGATACAAACCACAGCATCTCGTAAATAGATGCTCTGAAGGTAATAGTGAAAATCGTGTTGGTTTTGTGAACTGTGTAAATTCATTTGAGCCGAAAATTCACTGCGTTTACCAGAAGTGAACTCTTTCTTGTAGGAATACACAGAGCATTTGGTTTAACACCGTTTCTGAAGGGAAATTCAGAAAAGTGTTCTCTTCCATGAAACACACTCTGTTTTAATGGAAGAAGCATGCTCTTCTTTCCTGGGTCTGCAATACAGCAAGGATCATGATCATGCCCAGAAAAAAAGAACTGTGTTTCCTACTCATACGGAACGTATCTAGTTCAACTATGCTTATGAAACTCATGCAAACCACAGCAAATCTTACAACGATGCTGTTTAGTTAATAGTGAAAAACGTTTTGGGTTCGTGAACTGTGTATATTCATTTCACCTGAAAATTCACTGCGTTTACCAGAAATGAACCCTTGCTTGTAGGAAGACACAGAGCATGGAGTTTAACTGTGATTCTGAAGTGAAATTCAGAAAATTGTTCACATCCATGAAACAAACTCTGTTTTAACGCAAGAATCATGCTCTTCTTTCCAGTGAGTGCAATACAGCAAGAAACATGAGGATGGCCAGAAAAAAAGAACTGTGTTTCCTACTCATACAGACCATATCTAGTTCAACTCTGTTTATGAAACCTATACAAACCCCAGCATCTCTTAAGTAGACGCTCATTAGTTAGTAGTGATAATCGTGTTGGTTTCGTGAACTGTGTAAATTCATTTGAGCCGAAAAATAACTCGGTTTACCAGAAATGAACTCTTGCTTGTAGGAAGACACAGAGCCTTTGGTTTAACTCTGTTTCTAAAGGGAAATTCACACCAGTGTTCTCATATTTGAAACACACTCTGTTTTAAGGCAAGAAGCATGCTCTTCTATAAAGCGTATGCAATACAGCAAGAAACATGAGCTTGCCCCAAAAAAAGCACTGTGTTTCCTACTCATACGGATCATTTCTAATTCAACTCGGCTTATGCAACTGATACAAACCACAGCATCTCTTACATAGATGCTCTGTAGGTATTAGTGAAAATCGTGTTGGTTTCGTGAACTGTGTAAATTCATTTGAGCCGAAAAATAACTTGGTTTACCGGAAATGAACTCTTGCTTGTAGGATGACACAGAGCATGGAGTTTAACTCCGATTCTATAGGGAAAATGAAAAAAGTGTTCTCATCCATGAAACACACTCTGTTTTAACGGAAGAAGCATGTTCTTCTTTCTAGCGTCTGCTTTGCAGCAAGAAACATGAGGATGCCCAGAAAAAAAGAACTGTGTTTCCTACTCATATGGACCGTATCTAGTTCAACTCTGCTTATGAAACTCATACAAACCACAGCAAATCTTACACCGATGCTCTTTAGCTAATAGTGAAAAACATGTTGGGTTCGAGAACGGTGTATATTCATTTCACCTGAAAATTCACTGGGTTTACCAGAAATGAATTCTTGCTTGTAGGAAGACACAGCGCATGGAGTTTAACTCTGATTCAGAAGTGAATTTCCGAAAAGTGTTCTCAAATATGAAACACACTCTGTTTTAACGCAAGAAGCAAGCTCTTCCTTCCAGCGTCTGCAATACAGCAAGGAACATGAGCATGCGCAAAAAAAAAAGAACTGTGTTTCCTACTCATACGGACCATATCTAGTTCAACTCTGCTTAAGAAACTGATACAAACCACAGCATCTCGTAAATAGATGCTCTGTAGGTAATAGTGAAAATCGTGTTGGTTTCGTGAACTGTGTCATTTCATTTGAGCCGAAAAATAACTGGTTTTACCAGAAATGAACTCTTGCTTGTAGGATGACACAGAGCATGGAGTTTAACTCTGATTCTCAAGTGAAATTCAGAAAAGTGTTCTCATCCATGAAACACACTCTGTTTTAACGAAAAAAGATGCTCTTCTTTCCAGTGAGTGCAATACAGCAAGAAACATGGGCATTCCCAGAAAAAAAGAACTGTGTTTCCTACTCATCGGAACCGAATCTAGTTCAACTCTGCTTATGAAACGATTACAAACCACAGCATCTCTTACATAGATGCTCATTCGTTAATAGTGAAAAACGTGTTGGTTTCGTGAACTGTATAAATTCATTGGAGCCGTATATACACTGCGTTTACCGGAAAGGAACTCTTGCTTGTAGGAAGACACACATCATTTGTTTTAACTCCGTTTCTGATGGGTAATTCAGACCAGTGTTCTCATCCATGAAACACACTCTGTTTTAACTCAAGAAGCAAGCCCTTCTTTCCAGCGCCTGCAATACAGCAAGGAACATGAGCAAGGCCAGAAAAAAAGAACTGTGTTTCCTACTCCTACGGACCATATCTAGTTCAACTCTGCTTAAGAAACTGATACCAAGCACAGCATCTCTTAAATAGATGCTCTGTAGGTAATAGTGAAAATCGGGTGGGTTTTGTGAACTGTGTAATTTAATTTGGCCGAAAAATAACTGGGTTTACCAGAAATGAACACTTGCTTGTAGGATGACACAGAGCATGGAGTTTAACTCTGATTCTAAAGGGATATTCAGAAAAGTTTTCTCATCCATGAAAAACACTCTGTTTTAACGGAAGAAGCATGCTCTTCTTTCTAGCATCTGCTATATAGCAAGAAACATGGGCATGCCCAGAAAAAAAGAACTGTGTTTCCTACTCCTACGGACCGCATCTAGTTCAAATCTGCTTATGAAACTCATACAAACCTCTGCAAATATTACACCGATGCTATTTAGTTAATAGTGAAAAACGTGTTGGGTTCGTGAACTTTGTATATTCATTTCACCTGAAAATTCACTGGGTTTACCAGAAATGAACTCTTGCTTGTAGGAAGACACAGAGCATGGAGGTTAACTGTGATTCTGAAGTGAAATTCAGAAAATTGTTCACATCCATGAAACAAACTCTGTTTTAACGCAAGAAGCATGCTCTTCTTTCCAGCGTCTGCAATACAGCAAGGAACATGAGCATGCGCAAAAAAAAAGAACTCTGTTTCCTGCTCATATGGACCATATCTATTTCAACTCTGCTTATGAAACTGATAAAAAACAACATCATTTCTTACATAGATGGTGTTTATTTAATATTGAACAACCTGTTGGGTTCATGAACTGCGTAAATTCATTTGAGCCGAAAATTCACTGCGTTTACCAGAAATGAAATCTTGCTTGTAGAAAGACACAGAGCATTTGGTTTAACACCGTTTCTGAAAGGAAATTCAGAAACGTGTTCTCAAATATGAAACACAGTCTGTTTTAACGCAAGAAACAAGCTCTTCCTTCCAGTGTCTGCAATACAGCAAGGAACATGAGCAAGGCCAGAAAAAAAGAACTGTGTTTCCTACCCATACAGACCATATCTAGTTCAACTCTGTTTATGAAACGTATACAAACCCCAGCATCTCTTACATAGATGCTCATTCGTTAATAGTGAAAAACGTGTTGGTTTCGTGAACTATATAAATTCATTGGAGCCGTATATACACTGCGTTTACCGGAAAGGAACTCTTGCTTGTAGGAAGACACACATCATTTGTTTTAACTCCGTTTCTGATGGGTAATTCAGACCAGTGTTCTCATCCATGAAACACACTCTGTTTTAACTCAAGAAGCAAGCCCTTCTTTCCAGCGCCTGCAATACAGCAAGGAACATGAGCAAGGCCAGAAGAAAAGAACTGTGTTTCCTACTCATACGGACCATATCTAGTTCAATTCTCCTTATGAAACTCATACAAACCACAGCAAATCTTACACCCATGCTCTTTAGTTAATAGCGAAAAACGTGTTGGGTTCGTGAACTGTGTATATTCATTTCACCTGAAAATTCACTGCGTTTACAAGAAATGAACTCTTGCTTATAGGAAGACACAGAGCATGGAGTTTAACTCTGTTTCAGAAGTGAATTTCAGAAAAGTGTTCTCATCCATGAAACACACTCTGTTTTAATGCAAGAAGCATGCTCTTCTTTCCAGCGTCTGCAATACAGCAAGGAACATGAGCATGCGCAAAAAAAAAGAACTGTGTTTCCTGCTCATATGGACCATATCTATTTCAACTCTGCTTATGAAACTGATAAAAAACAACATCATTTCTTACATAGATGGTCTTTATTTAATATTGAACAACCTGTTGGGTTCATGAACTGCGTAAATTCATTTGAGCCGAAAATTCACTGCGTTTACCAGAAATGAAATCTTGCTTGTAGAAAGACACAGAGCATTTGGTTTAACACCGTTTCTGAAAGGAAATTCAGAAACGTGTTCTCAAATATGAAACACAGTCTGTTTTAACGCAAGAAACAAGCTCTTCCTTCCAGTGTCTGCAATACAGCAAGGAACATGAGCATGCACAAAAAAAAGAACTGTGTTTCCTAATCATACGGACCATAGCTAGTTCATCTCTGTTTAAGAAACTGATACAAACCACAGCATCTCGCAAATAGATGCTCTGTAGGTAATAGTGAAAATCGGGTGGGTTTTGTGAACTGTGTAATTTAATTTGAGCCGAAAAATAACTGGGTTTACCAGAAATGAACACTTGCTTGTAGGATGACACAGAGCATGGAGTTTAACTCTGATTCTAAAGGGAAATTCAGAAAAGTGTTCTCATCCATGAAAAACACTCTGTTTTAACGGAAGAAGCATGCTCTTCTTTCTAGCATCTGCTATATAGCAAGAAACATGGGCATGCCCAGAAAAAAAGAACTGTGTTTCCTACTCCTACGGACCGCATCTAGTTCAAATCTGCTTATGAAACTCATACAAACCTCTGCAAATATTACACCGATGCTATTTAGTTAATAGTGAAAAACGTGTTGGGTTCGTGAACTGTGTATATTCATTTCACCTGAAAATTCACTGGGTTTACCAGAAATGAACTCTTGCTTGTAGGAAGACACAGAGCATGGAGGTTAACTGTGATTCTGAAGTGAAATTCAGAAAATTGTTCACATCCATGAAACAAACTCTGTTTTAACGCAAGAAGCATGCTCTTCTTTCCAGCGTCTGCAATACAGCAAGGAACATGAGCATGCGCAAAAAAAAAGAACTGTGTTTCCTGCTCATATGGACCATATCTATTTCAACTCTGCTTATGAAACTGATAAAAAACAACATCATTTCTTACATAGATAATCTTTATTTAATATTGAACAACCTGTTGGGTTCATGAACTGCGTAAATTCATTTGAGCCGAAAATTCACTGCGTTTACCAGAAATGAAATCTTGCTTGTAGAAAGACACAGAGCATTTGGTTTAACACCGTTTCTGAAAGGAAATTCAGAAACGTGTTCTCAAATATGAAACACAGTCTGTTTTAACGCAAGAAACAAGCTCTTCCTTCCAGTGTCTGCAATACAGCAAGGAACATGAGCAAGGCCAGAAAAAAAGAACTGTGTTTCCTACCCATACAGACCATATCTAGTTCAACTCTGTTTATGAAACGTATACAAACCCCAGCATCTCTTACATAGATGCTCATTCGTTAATAGTGAAAAACGTGTTGGTTTCGTGAACTATATAAATTCATTGGAGCCGTATATACACTGCGTTTACCGGAAAGGAACTCTTGCTTGTAGGAAGACACACATCATTTGTTTTAACTCCGTTTCTGATGGGTAATTCAGACCAGTGTTCTCATCCATGAAACACACTCTGTTTTAACTCAAGAAGCAAGCCCTTCTTTCCAGCGCCTGCAATACAGCAAGGAACATGAGCAAGGCCAGAAAAAAAGAACTGTGTTTCCTACTCATACGGACCATATCTAGTTCAATTCTCCTTATGAAACTCATACAAACCACAGCAAATCTTACACCCATGCTCTTTAGTTAATAGCGAAAAACGTGTTGGGTTCGTGAACTGTGTATATTCATTTCACCTGAAAATTCACTGCGTTTACAAGAAATGAACTCTTGCTTATAGGAAGACACAGAGCATGGAGTTTAACTCTGTTTCAGAAGTGAATTTCAGAAAAGTGTTCTCATCCATGAAACACACTCTGTTTTAATGCAAGAAGCATGCTCTTCTTTCCAGCGTCTGCAATACAGCAAGGAACATGAGCATGCGCAAAAAAAAAGAACTGTGTTTCCTGCTCATATGGACCATATCTATTTCAACTCTGCTTATGAAACTGATAAAAAACAACATCATTTCTTACATAGATGGTCTTTATTTAATATTGAACAACCTGTTGGGTTCATGAACTGCGTAAATTCATTTGAGCCGAAAATTCACTGCGTTTACCAGAAATGAAATCTTGCTTGTAGAAAGACACAGAGCATTTGGTTTAACACCGTTTCTGAAAGGAAATTCAGAAACGTGTTCTCAAATATGAAACACAGTCTGTTTTAACGCAAGAAACAAGCTCTTCCTTCCAGTGTCTGCAATACAGCAAGGAACATGAGCATGCACAAAAAAAAGAACTGTGTTTCCTAATCATACGGACCATAGCTAGTTCATCTCTGTTTAAGAAACTGATACAAAACACAGCATCTCGCAAATAGATGCTCTGTAGGTAATAGTGAAAATCGGGTGGGTTTTGTGAACTGTGTAATTTAATTTGAGCCGAAAAATAACTGGGTTTACCAGAAATGAACACTTGCTTGTAGGATGACACAGAGCATGGAGTTTAACTCTGATTCTAAAGGGAAATTCAGAAAAGTGTTCTCATCCATGAAAAACACTCTGTTTTAACGGAAGAAGCATGCTCTTCTTTCTAGCATCTGCTATATAGCAAGAAACATGGGCATGCCCAGAAAAAAAGAACTGTGTTTCCTACTCCTACGGACCATATCTAGTTCAACTCTGCTTAAGAAACTGATACCAAGCACAGCATCTCTTAAATAGATGCTCTGTAGGTAATAGTGAAAATCGGGTGGGTTTTGTGAACTGTGTAATTTAATTTGGCCGAAAAATAACTGGGTTTACCAGAAATGAACACTTGCTTGTAGGATGACACAGAGCATGGAGTTTAACTCTGATTCTAAAGGGATATTCAGAAAAGTTTTCTCATCCATGAAAAACACTCTGTTTTAACGGAAGAAGCATGCTCTTCTTTCTAGCATCTGCTATATAGCAAGAAACATGGGCATGCCCAGAAAAAAAGAACTGTGTTTCCTACTCCTACGGACCGCATCTAGTTCAAATCTGCTTATGAAACTCATACAAACCTCTGCAAATATTACACCGATGCTATTTAGTTAATAGTGAAAAACGTGTTGGGTTCGTGAACTTTGTATATTCATTTCACCTGAAAATTCACTGGGTTTACCAGAAATGAACTCTTGCTTGTAGGAAGACACAGAGCATGGAGGTTAACTGTGATTCTGAAGTGAAATTCAGAAAATTGTTCACATCCATGAAACAAACTCTGTTTTAACGCAAGAAGCATGCTCTTCTTTCCAGCGTCTGCAATACAGCAAGGAACATGAGCATGCGCAAAAAAAAAGAACTCTGTTTCCTGCTCATATGGACCATATCTATTTCAACTCTGCTTATGAAACTGATAAAAAACAACATCATTTCTTACATAGATGGTCTTTATTTAATATTGAACAACCTGTTGGGTTCATGAACTGCGTAAATTCATTTGAGCCGAAAATTCACTGCGTTTACCAGAAATGAAATCTTGCTTGTAGAAAGACACAGAGCATTTGGTTTAACACCGTTTCTGAAAGGAAATTCAGAAACGTGTTCTCAAATATGAAACACAGTCTGTTTTAACGCAAGAAACAAGCTCTTCCTTCCAGTGTCTGCAATACAGCAAGGAACATGAGCAAGGCCAGAAAAAAAGAACTGTGTTTCCTACCCATACAGACCATATCTAGTTCAACTCTGTTTATGAAACGTATACAAACCCCAGCATCTCTTACATAGATGCTCATTCGTTAATAGTGAAAAACGTGTTGGTTTCGTGAACTATATAAATTCATTGGAGCCGTATATACACTGCGTTTACCGGAAAGGAACTCTTGCTTGTAGGAAGACACACATCATTTGTTTTAACTCCGTTTCTGATGGGTAATTCAGACCAGTGTTCTCATCCATGAAACACACTCTGTTTTAACTCAAGAAGCAAGCCCTTCTTTCCAGCGCCTGCAATACAGCAAGGAACATGAGCAAGGCCAGAAGAAAAGAACTGTGTTTCCTACTCATACGGACCATATCTAGTTCAATTCTCCTTATGAAACTCATACAAACCACAGCAAATCTTACACCCATGCTCTTTAGTTAATAGCGAAAAACGTGTTGGGTTCGTGAACTGTGTATATTCATTTCACCTGAAAATTCACTGCGTTTACAAGAAATGAACTCTTGCTTATAGGAAGACACAGAGCATGGAGTTTAACTCTGTTTCAGAAGTGAATTTCAGAAAAGTGTTCTCATCCATGAAACACACTCTGTTTTAATGCAAGAAGCATGCTCTTCTTTCCAGCGTCTGCAATACAGCAAGGAACATGAGCATGCGCAAAAAAAAAGAACTGTGTTTCCTGCTCATATGGACCATATCTATTTCAACTCTGCTTATGAAACTGATAAAAAACAACATCATTTCTTACATAGATGGTCTTTATTTAATATTGAACAACCTGTTGGGTTCATGAACTGCGTAAATTCATTTGAGCCGAAAATTCACTGCGTTTACCAGAAATGAAATCTTGCTTGTAGAAAGACACAGAGCATTTGGTTTAACACCGTTTCTGAAAGGAAATTCAGAAACGTGTTCTCAAATATGAAACACAGTCTGTTTTAACGCAAGAAACAAGCTCTTCCTTCCAGTGTCTGCAATACAGCAAGGAACATGAGCATGCACAAAAAAAAGAACTGTGTTTCCTAATCATACGGACCATAGCTAGTTCATCTCTGTTTAAGAAACTGATACAAACCACAGCATCTCGCAAATAGATGCTCTGTAGGTAATAGTGAAAATCGGGTGGGTTTTGTGAACTGTGTAATTTAATTTGAGCCGAAAAATAACTGGGTTTACCAGAAATGAACACTTGCTTGTAGGATGACACAGAGCATGGAGTTTAACTCTGATTCTAAAGGGAAATTCAGAAAAGTGTTCTCATCCATGAAAAACACTCTGTTTTAACGGAAGAAGCATGCTCTTCTTTCTAGCATCTGCTATATAGCAAGAAACATGGGCATGCCCAGAAAAAAAGAACTGTGTTTCCTACTCCTACGGACCGCATCTAGTTCAAATCTGCTTATGAAACTCATACAAACCTCTGCAAATATTACACCGATGCTATTTAGTTAATAGTGAAAAACGTGTTGGGTTCGTGAACTGTGTATATTCATTTCACCTGAAAATTCACTGGGTTTACCAGAAATGAACTCTTGCTTGTAGGAAGACACAGAGCATGGAGGTTAACTGTGATTCTGAAGTGAAATTCAGAAAATTGTTCACATCCATGAAACAAACTCTGTTTTAACGCAAGAAGCATGCTCTTCTTTCCAGCGTCTGCAATACAGCAAGGAACATGAGCATGCGCAAAAAAAAAGAACTGTGTTTCCTGCTCATATGGACCATATCTATTTCAACTCTGCTTATGAAACTGATAAAAAACAACATCATTTCTTACATAGATAATCTTTATTTAATATTGAACAACCTGTTGGGTTCATGAACTGCGTAAATTCATTTGAGCCGAAAATTCACTGCGTTTACCAGAAATGAAATCTTGCTTGTAGAAAGACACAGAGCATTTGGTTTAACACCGTTTCTGAAAGGAAATTCAGAAACGTGTTCTCAAATATGAAACACAGTCTGTTTTAACGCAAGAAACAAGCTCTTCCTTCCAGTGTCTGCAATACAGCAAGGAACATGAGCAAGGCCAGAAAAAAAGAACTGTGTTTCCTACCCATACAGACCATATCTAGTTCAACTCTGTTTATGAAACGTATACAAACCCCAGCATCTCTTACATAGATGCTCATTCGTTAATAGTGAAAAACGTGTTGGTTTCGTGAACTATATAAATTCATTGGAGCCGTATATACACTGCGTTTACCGGAAAGGAACTCTTGCTTGTAGGAAGACACACATCATTTGTTTTAACTCCGTTTCTGATGGGTAATTCAGACCAGTGTTCTCATCCATGAAACACACTCTGTTTTAACTCAAGAAGCAAGCCCTTCTTTCCAGCGCCTGCAATACAGCAAGGAACATGAGCAAGGCCAGAAAAAAAGAACTGTGTTTCCTACTCATACGGACCATATCTAGTTCAATTCTCCTTATGAAACTCATACAAACCACAGCAAATCTTACACCCATGCTCTTTAGTTAATAGCGAAAAACGTGTTGGGTTCGTGAACTGTGTATATTCATTTCACCTGAAAATTCACTGCGTTTACAAGAAATGAACTCTTGCTTATAGGAAGACACAGAGCATGGAGTTTAACTCTGTTTCAGAAGTGAATTTCAGAAAAGTGTTCTCATCCATGAAACACACTCTGTTTTAATGCAAGAAGCATGCTCTTCTTTCCAGCGTCTGCAATACAGCAAGGAACATGAGCATGCGCAAAAAAAAAGAACTGTGTTTCCTGCTCATATGGACCATATCTATTTCAACTCTGCTTATGAAACTGATAAAAAACAACATCATTTCTTACATAGATGGTCTTTATTTAATATTGAACAACCTGTTGGGTTCATGAACTGCGTAAATTCATTTGAGCCGAAAATTCACTGCGTTTACCAGAAATGAAATCTTGCTTGTAGAAAGACACAGAGCATTTGGTTTAACACCGTTTCTGAAAGGAAATTCAGAAACGTGTTCTCAAATATGAAACACAGTCTGTTTTAACGCAAGAAACAAGCTCTTCCTTCCAGTGTCTGCAATACAGCAAGGAACATGAGCATGCACAAAAAAAAGAACTGTGTTTCCTAATCATACGGACCATAGCTAGTTCATCTCTGTTTAAGAAACTGATACAAAACACAGCATCTCGCAAATAGATGCTCTGTAGGTAATAGTGAAAATCGGGTGGGTTTTGTGAACTGTGTAATTTAATTTGAGCCGAAAAATAACTGGGTTTACCAGAAATGAACACTTGCTTGTAGGATGACACAGAGCATGGAGTTTAACTCTGATTCTAAAGGGAAATTCAGAAAAGTGTTCTCATCCATGAAAAACACTCTGTTTTAACGGAAGAAGCATGCTCTTCTTTCTAGCATCTGCTATATAGCAAGAAACATGGGCATGCCCAGAAAAAAAGAACTGTGTTTCCTACTCCTACGGACCGCATCTAGTTCAAATCTGCTTATGAAACTCATACAAACCTCTGCAAATATTACACAGATGCTATTTAGTTAATAGTGAAAAACGTGTTGGGTTCGTGAACTGTGTATATTCATTTCACCTGAAAATTCACTGGGTTTACCAGAAATGAAATCTTGCTTGTAGGAAGACACAGAGCATGGAGGTTAACTGTGATTCTGAAGTGAAATTCAGAAAATTGTTCACATCCATGAAACAAACTCTGTTTTAACGCAAGAAGCATGCTCTTCTTTCCAGTGAGTGCAATACAGCAAGAAACATGAGCATGGCCAGAAAAAAAGAACTGTGTTTCCTACCCATACAGACCATATCTAGTTCAACTCTGTTTATGAAACGTATACAAACCCCAGCATCTCTTACATAGATGCTCATTCGTTAATAGTGAAAAACGTGTTGGTTTCGTGAACTATATAAATTCATTGGAGCCGTATATACACTGCGTTTACCGGAAAGGAACTCTTGCTTGTAGGAAGACACACATCATTTGTTTTAACTCCGTTTCTGATGGGTAATTCAGACCAGTGTTCTCATCCATGAAACACACTCTGTTTTAACTCAAGAAGCAAGCCCTTCTTTCCAGCGCCTGCAATACAGCAAGGAACATGAGCAAGGCCAGAAAAAAAGAACTGTGTTTCCTACTCATACGGACCATATCTAGTTCAATTCTCCTTATGAAACTCATACAAACCACAGCAAATCTTACACCCATGCTCTTTAGTTAATAGCGAAAAACGTGTTGGGTTCGTGAACTGTGTATATTCATTTCACCTGAAAATTCACTGCGTTTACAAGAAATGAACTCTTGCTTATAGGAAGACACAGAGCATGGAGTTTAACTCTGTTTCAGAAGTGAATTTCAGAAAAGTGTTCTCATCCATGAAACACACTCTGTTTTAATGCAAGAAGCATGCTCTTCTTTCCAGCGTCTGCAATACAGCAAGGAACATGAGCATGCGCAAAAAAAAAGAACTGTGTTTCCTGCTCATATGGACCATATCTATTTCAACTCTGCTTATGAAACTGATAAAAAACAACATCATTTCTTACATAGATGGTCTTTATTTAATATTGAACAACCTGTTGGGTTCATGAACTGCGTAAATTCATTTGAGCCGAAAATTCACTGCGTTTACCAGAAATGAAATCTTGCTTGTAGAAAGACACAGAGCATTTGGTTTAACACCGTTTCTGAAAGGAAATTCAGAAACGTGTTCTCAAATATGAAACACAGTCTGTTTTAACGCAAGAAACAAGCTCTTCCTTCCAGTGTCTGCAATACAGCAAGGAACATGAGCATGCACAAAAAAAAGAACTGTGTTTCCTAATCATACGGACCATAGCTAGTTCATCTCTGTTTAAGAAACTGATACAAAACACAGCATCTCGCAAATAGATGCTCTGTAGGTAATAGTGAAAATCGGGTGGGTTTTGTGAACTGTGTAATTTAATTTGAGCCGAAAAATAACTGGGTTTACCAGAAATGAACACTTGCTTGTAGGATGACACAGAGCATGGAGTTTAACTCTGATTCTAAAGGGAAATTCAGAAAAGTGTTCTCATCCATGAAAAACACTCTGTTTTAACGGAAGAAGCATGCTCTTCTTTCTAGCATCTGCTATATAGCAAGAAACATGGGCATGCCCAGAAAAAAAGAACTGTGTTTCCTACTCCTACGGACCGCATCTAGTTCAAATCTGCTTATGAAACTCATACAAACCTCTGCAAATATTACACAGATGCTATTTAGTTAATAGTGAAAAACGTGTTGGGTTCGTGAACTGTGTATATTCATTTCACCTGAAAATTCACTGGGTTTACCAGAAATGAACTCTTGCTTGTAGGAAGACACAGAGCATGGAGGTTAACTGTGATTCTGAAGTGAAATTCAGAAAATTGTTCACATCCATGAAACAAACTCTGTTTTAACGCAAGAAGCATGCTCTTCTTTCCAGTGAGTGCAATACAGCAAGAAACATGAGCATGGCCAGAAAAAAAGAACTGTGTTTCCTACCCATACAGACCATATCTAGTTCAACTCTGTTTATGAAACGTATACAAACCCCAGCATCTCTTACATAGATGCTCATTCGTTAATAGTGAAAAACGTGTTGGTTTCGTGAACTATATAAATTCATTGGAGCCGTATATACACTGCGTTTACCGGAAAGGAACTCTTGCTTGTAGGAAGACACACATCATTTGTTTTAACTCCGTTTCTGATGGGTAATTCAGACCAGTGTTCTCATCCATGAAACACACTCTGTTTTAACTCAAGAAGCAAGCCCTTCTTTCCAGCGCCTGCAATACAGCAAGGAACATGAGCAAGGCCAGAAAAAAAGAACTGTGTTTCCTACTCATACGGACCATATCTAGTTCAATTCTCCTTATGAAACTCATACAAACCACAGCAAATCTTACACCCATGCTCTTTAGTTAATAGCGAAAAACGTGTTGGGTTCGTGAACTGTGTATATTCATTTCACCTGAAAATTCACTGCGTTTACAAGAAATGAACTCTTGCTTATAGGAAGACACAGAGCATGGAGTTTAACTCTGTTTCAGAAGTGAATTTCAGAAAAGTGTTCTCATCCATGAAACACACTCTGTTTTAATGCAAGAAGCATGCTCTTCTTTCCAGCGTCTGCAATACAGCAAGGAACATGAGCATGCGCAAAAAAAAAGAACTGTGTTTCCTGCTCATATGGACCATATCTATTTCAACTCTGCTTATGAAACTGATAAAAAACAACATCATTTCTTACATAGATGGTCTTTATTTAATATTGAACAACCTGTTGGGTTCATGAACTGCGTAAATTCATTTGAGCCGAAAATTCACTGCGTTTACCAGAAATGAAATCTTGCTTGTAGAAAGACACAGAGCATTTGGTTTAACACCGTTTCTGAAAGGAAATTCAGAAACGTGTTCTCAAATATGAAACACAGTCTGTTTTAACGCAAGAAACAAGCTCTTCCTTCCAGTGTCTGCAATACAGCAAGGAACATGAGCATGCACAAAAAAAAGAACTGTGTTTCCTAATCATACGGACCATAGCTAGTTCATCTCTGTTTAAGAAACTGATACAAAACACAGCATCTCGCAAATAGATGCTCTGTAGGTAATAGTGAAAATCGGGTGGGTTTTGTGAACTGTGTAATTTAATTTGAGCCGAAAAATAACTGGGTTTACCAGAAATGAACACTTGCTTGTAGGATGACACAGAGCATGGAGTTTAACTCTGATTCTAAAGGGAAATTCAGAAAAGTGTTCTCATCCATGAAAAACACTCTGTTTTAACGGAAGAAGCATGCTCTTCTTTCTAGCATCTGCTATATAGCAAGAAACATGGGCATGCCCAGAAAAAAAGAACTGTGTTTCCTACTCCTACGGACCGCATCTAGTTCAAATCTGCTTATGAAACTCATACAAACCTCTGCAAATATTACACTGATGCTCTTTAGTTAATAGTGAAAAACGTGTTGGGTTCGTGAACTGTGTATATTCATTTCACCTGAAAATTCACTGGGTTTACCTGAAATGAACTCTTGCTTGTAGGAAGACACAGAGCATGGAGGTTAACTCTGATTCTCAAGTGAAATGCAGAAAAGTGTTCTCATCCATGAAACACACTCTGTTTTAACGAAAGAAGCATGCTCTTCTTTCCAGTGAGTGCAATACAGCAAGAAACATGAGCATGCCCAGAAAAAAAGAACTGTGTTTCCTACTCATATGGACCGAATCTAGTTCAACTCTGCTTATGAAATGATTACAAACCACAGCATCTCTTACATAGATGCTCTTTAGTTAATAGTGAAAAAGTGTTGGTTTCGTGAACTGTATAAATTCATAGGAGCCGCATATTCACTGCGTTTACCGGAAATGAACTCTTGCTTGTAAGAAGACACACATCATTTGGTTTAACTCCGTTTCTAAAGGGAAATTCACACCAGTGTTCTCATATATGAAACACACTCTGTTTTAAGGAAAGAAGCATGCTCTTCTATTCAGCGTATGCAATACAGCAAGGAACATGAGCATGCCCAAAAAAAAGCACTGTGATTCCTGCTCATATGGATCATATCTAATTCAACTCTGCTCATGAAACTGATACAAACCACAGCAAATCTTACACCGATGCTCTTTAGTTAATAGTGAAAAACTTGTTGGATTCGTGAACTGTGTAACTTCATTTGAGCCTTAAAGGCCCTGCGTTTACCAGAAATGTACTCTTGCTTGTAGGAAGACACAGAGCATTTGTTTAACACCGTTTCTGAAGGTAAATACGGACCAGTGTTCTCATCCATGAAACACACTCTGTTTTAATGAAAGAAGCAAGCACTTCTTTCCAGCGCCTGCAATACAGCAAGGAACATGAGCATGCCCAGAAAAAAAGAACTGTGTTTCCTACTCCTACGGACCATAGCTAGTTCAACTCAGCTTAAGAAACTGATACCAAGCACAGCATCGCTTACATAGATGCTCTTTAGTTAATAGTGAAAATAATGTTGGTTTCGTGAACTGTGTAAATTCATTTGAGCCGAGAAATAACTGGGTTTACGGGAAATGATCTCTTGCTTGTAGGAAGACACAGAGCATGGAGTTTAACTCCGATCCAAAGTGAAATTCAGAAAAGTGTTCTCTTCCATGAAACACACTCTGTTTTAACGGAAGAAGCATGCTCTTCTTTCCAGGGTCTGCAATACAGCAAGAAACATGATCATGCCCAGAAAAAGAACTGTGTTTCCTACTCATACAGACCATATCTAGTTCAATTCTCCTTATGAAACTCATACAACCCACAGCAAATCTTACAACGATGCTCTTTAGTTAATAGTGAAAATAATGTTGGTTTAGTGAACTGTTTAAATGCCTTTGAGCCCAAAAATAACTGGGTCTAGGGGAAATGAACTCTTGCATGTAGGAGGACACAGATCATGGGGTTTAACTCCGATACTAAAGGGAAATTCAGAAAAGTGTTCTCTTCCATGAAACACACTCTGTTTTAATGGAAGAAGCATGCTCTTCTTTCCTGGGTCTGCAATACAGCAAGGATCATGATCATGCCCAGAAAAAAAGAACTGTGTTTCCTACTCATACGGAACGTATCTAGTTCAACTATGCTTATGAAACTCATGCAAACCACAGCAAATCTTACAACGATGCTGTTTAGTTAATAGTGAAAAACGTTTTGGGTTCGTGAACTGTGTATATTCATTTCACCTGAAAATTCACTGGGTTTACCAGAAATGAACCCTTGCTTGTAGGAAGACACAGAGCATGGAGTTTAACTGTGATTCTGAAGTGAAATTCAGAAAATTGTTCACATCCATGAAACAAACTCTGTTTTAACGCAAGAAGCATGCTCCTCTTTCCAGTGAGTGCAATACAGCAAGAAACATGAGCATGGCCAGAAAAAAAGAACTGTGTTTCCTACCCATACAGACCATATCTAGTTCAACTCTGTTTATGAAACGTATACAAACCCCAGCATCTCTTACATAGATGCTCATTCGTTAATAGTGAAAAACGTGTTGGTTTCGTGTACTATATAAATTCATTGGAGCCGTATATACACTGCGTTTACCGGAAAGGAACTCTTGCTTGTAGGAAGACACACATCATTTGTTTTAACTCCGTTTCTGATGGGTAATTCAGACCAGTGTTCTCATCCATGAAACACACTCTGTTTTAACTCAAGAAGCAAGCCCTTCTTTCCAGCGCCTGCAATACAGCAAGGAACATGAGCATGCCCATAAAAAAAGAACTGTGTTTCCTACTCCTACGGACCATATCTAGTTCAACTCTGCATAAGAAACTGATACTAAGCACAGCATCTCTTAAATAGATGCTCTTTAGTTAATAGTGAAAATCGTGTTGGTTTCGTGAACTGTGTAAATTCATTTGAGCCGAAAAATAACTGGGTCTACCGGAAATGAACTCTTGCTTGTAGGAAGACACAGATCCTTTGGTTTAACTCCGTTTCTAAAGGGAAATTCACACCAGTGTTCTCATATATGAAACACACTATGTTTTAAGGCAAGAAGCTGCTCTTCTATCCAGCGTATGCAATACAGCAAAGAACATGATCATTCCCAGAAAAAAGAACTGTGTTTCCTACTCATACGGACCATATCTAGTTCAATTCTCCTTATGAAACTCATACAAACCACAGCAAATCTTACACCCATGCTCTTTAGTTAATAGCGAAAAACGTGTTGGGTTCGTGAACTGTGTATATTCATTTCACCTGAAAATTCACTGCGTTTACAAGAAATGAACTCTTGCTTATAGGAAGACACAGAGCATGGAGTTTAACTCTGTTTCAGAAGTGAATTTCAGAAAAGTGTTCTCATCCATGAAACACACTCTGTTTTAATGCAAGAAGCATGCTCTTCTTTCCAGCGTCTGCAATACAGCAAGGAACATGAGCATGCGCAAAAAAAAAAGAACTGTGTTTCCTGCTCATATGGACCATATCTATTTCAACTCTGCTTATGAAACTGATAAAAAACAACATCATTTCTTACATAGATGGTCTTTATTTAATATTGAACAACCTGTTGGGTTCATGAACTGCGTAAATTCATTTGAGCCGAAAATTCACTGCGTTTACCAGAAATGAAATCTTGCTTGTAGAAAGACACAGAGCATTTGGTTTAACACCGTTTCTGAAAGGAAATTCAGAAACGTGTTCTCAAATATGAAACACAGTCTGTTTTAACGCAAGAAACAAGCTCTTCCTTCCAGTGTCTGCAATACAGCAAGGAACATGAGCATGCACAAAAAAAAGAACTGTGTTTCCTAATCATACGGACCATAGCTAGTTCATCTCTGTTTAAGAAACTGATACAAAACACAGCATCTCGCAAATAGATGCTCTGTAGATAATAGTGAAAATCGGGTGGGTTTTGTGAACTGTGTAATTTAATTTGAGCCGAAAAATAACTGGGTTTACCAGAAATGAACACTTGCTTGTAGGATGACACAGAGCATGGAGTTTAACTCTGATTCTAAAGGGAAATTCAGAAAAGTGTTCTCATCCATGAAAAACACTCTGTTTTAACGGAAGAAGCATGCTTTTCTTTCTAGCATCTGCTATATAGCAAGAAACATGGGCATGCCCAGAAAAAAAGAACTGTGTTTCCTACTCCTACGGACCGCATCTAGTTCAAATCTGCTTATGAAACTCATACAAACCTCTGCAAATATTACACCGATGCTCTTTAGTTAATAGTGAAAAACGTGTTGGGTTCGTGAACTGTGTATATTCATTTCACCTGAAAATTCACTGGGTTTACCAGAAATGAACTCTTGCTTGTAGGAAGACACAGAGCATGGAGGTTAACTCTGATTCTCAAGTGAAATGCAGAAAAGTGTTCTCATCCATGAAACACACTCTGTTTTAACGAAAGAAGCATGCTCTTCTTTCCAGTGAGTGCAATACAGCAAGAAACATGAGCATGCCCAGAAAAAAAGAACTGTGTTTCCTACTCATATGGACCGAATCTAGTTCAACTCTGCTTATGAAATGATTACAAACCACAGCATCTCTTACATAGATGCTCTTTAGTTAATAGTGAAAAAGTGTTGGTTTCGTGAACTGTATAAATTCATAGGAGCCGCATATTCACTGCGTTTACCGGAAATGAACTCTTGCTTGTAAGAAGACACACATCATTTGGTTTAACTCCGTTTCTAAAGGGAAATTCACACCAGTGTTCTCATATATGAAACACACTCTGTTTTAAGGCAAGAAGCATGCTCTTCTATTCAGCGTATGCAATACAGCAAGGAACATGAGCATGCCCAAAAAAAAGCACTGTGATTCCTGCTCATATGGATCATATCTAATTCAACTCTGCTCATGAAACTGATACAAACCACAGCAAATCTTACACCGATGCTCTTTAGTTAATAGTGAAAAACTTGTTGGATTCGTGAACTGTGTAACTTCATTTGAGCCTTAAAGGCCCTGCGTTTACCAGAAATGTACTCTTGCTTGTAGGAAGACACAGAGCATTTGTTTAACACCGTTTCTGAAGGTAAATACGGACCAGTGTTCTCATCCATGAAACACACTCTGTTTTAATGAAAGAAGCAAGCACTTCTTTCCAGCGCCTGCAATACAGCAAGGAACATGAGCATGCCCAGAAAAAAAGAACTGTGTTTCCTACTCCTACGGACCATAGCTAGTTCAACTCAGCTTAAGAAACTGATACCAAGCACAGCATCGCTTACATAGATGCTCTTTAGTTAATAGTGAAAATAATGTTGGTTTCGTGAACTGTGTAAATTCATTTGAGCCGAGAAATAACTGGGTTTACGGGAAATGAACTCTTGCTTGTAGGAAGACACAGAGCATGGAGTTTAACTCCGATCCAAAGTGAAATTCAGAAAAGTGTTCTCTTCCATGAAACACACTCTGTTTTAACGGAAGAAGCATGCTCTTCTTTCCAGGGTCTGCAATACAGCAAGGAACATGAGCAAGCCCACAAAATAAGAACTGTGTTTCCTACTCATACGGACCATATCTAGTTCAACTATGCTTATGAAACTCATACAAACCACAGCAAATCTTACAACGATGCTGTTTAGTTAATAGTGAAAAACGTGTTGGGTTCGTGAACTGTGTATATTCATGGCACCTGAAAATTCAATGCGTTTTCCAGAAATGAACTCTTGCTTGTAGGAAGACACAGAACATGGAGTTTAACTCTGATTCAGAAGTGAATTTCAGAAAAGTGTTCTCATCCATGAAACACACTCTGTTTTAACGCAAGTAGCATGCTCTTCTTTCCAGAGTCTGCAATACAGCAAGGAACATGAGCATGCGCAAAAAAAAAGAACTGTGTTTTCTGCTCATATGGACAATATCTAGTTCAACTCTGCTTATGAAACTGATACAAACCACATCATTTCTTACATAGATGCTCTTTAGTTAATAGTGAAAAACGTGTTGGATTCGTGATCTGCGTAAATTCATTTGAGCCGAAAATTCCCTGCGTTTACCAGAAATGAACTCTTGCTTGTAGGAAGACACAGAGCATTTGTTTAACACCGTTTATGAAGGTAAATTCGGACCAGTGTTCTCATCCATGATCCACTTTGTTGTAACACAAGAAGCATGCTCTTCTTTCTAGTGTCTGCAATACAGCAAGAAATATGATCATGCCCAGAAAAAAAGAACTGTGTTTCCTAATCATACGGACCGTATCTAGTTCAATTCTCCTTATGAAACTCATACAAACCACAGCAAATCTTACAACGATGCTCTTTAGTTAATAGTGAAAATAATGTTGGTTTCGTGAACTGTGTAAATTCATTTGAGCCGAGAAATAACTGGGTTTACGGGAAATGAACTCTTGCTTGTAGGAAGACACAGAGCATGGAGTTTAACTCCGATCCAAAGTGAAATTCAGAAAAGTGTTCTCATCCATGAAACACACTCTGTTTTAACGGAAGAGGCATGCTCTTCTTTCCAGGGTCTGCAATACAGCAAGAAACATGATCATGCCCAGAAAAAGAACTGTGTTTCCTACTCATACAGACCATATCTAGTTCAATTCTCCTTATGAAACTCATACAAACCACAGCAAATCTTACAATGATGCTCTTTAGTTAATAGTGAAAATAATGTTGGTTTCGTGAACTGGGTAAATTCCTTTGAGCCGAAAAATAACTGGGTCTAGGGGAAATGAACTCTTGCATGTAGGAAGACACAGATCATGGGGTTTAACTCCGATCCTAAAGGGAAATTCAGAAAAGTGTTCTCTTCCATGAAACACACTCTGTTTTAACGGAAGAAGCATGCACTTCTTTCCTGGGTCTTCAATACAGAAAGGATCATGATCATGCCCAGAAAAAAAGAACTGTGTTTCCTACTCATACGGAACGTATCTAGTTCAACTATGCTTATGAAACTCATGCAAACCACAGCAAATCTTACAACGATGCTGTTTAGTTAATAGTGAAAAACGTTTTGGGTTCGTGAACTGTGTATTTTCATTTCACCTGAAAATTCACTGGGTTTACCAGAAATGGACCCTTGCTTGTAGGAAGACACAGAGCATGGAGTTTAACTGTGATTCTGAAGTGAAATTCTTAAAATTGTTCACATCTATGACACAAACTCTGTTTTAACGCAAGAAGCATGCTCTTCTTTCCAGTGAGTGCAATACAGCAAGAAACATGAGCATGGCCAGAAAAAAAGAACTGTGTTTCCTACTCATACAGACCATATCTAGTTCAACTCTGCTTATGAAATGTATGCAAACCCCAGCATCTCTTAAGTAGACACTCATTAGTTAGTAGTGATAATCGTGTTGGTTTCGTGAACTGTGTAAATTCATTTGAGCCAAAAAATAACTGGATTCACCAGAAATGAACTCTTGCTTGTAGGAAGACACAGGGCCTTTGGTTTAATTCCGTTTCTAAAGGGAAATTCACACCAGTGTTCTCATATATGAAACACACTCTGTTTTAAGGCAAGAAGCATGCTCTTCTATCCAGCGTATGCAATACAGCAAGGAACATGAGCTTGCCCAAAAAAAAGCACTGTGTTTCCTGCTCATACGGATCATTTCTAATTCAACTCGGCTTATGCCACTGATAAAAACCACAGCATTTCTTACAGAGATGCTCTGTAGGTATTAGTGAAAATCGTGTTGGTTTCGTGAACTGTGTAAATTCATTTGAGCCAAAAAATAACTGGGTTTACCGGAAATGAACTCTTGCTTGTAGGATGACACAGAGCATGGAGTTTAACTCCGATTCTAAAGGGAAAATGAAAAAAGTGTTCACATCCATGAAACACACTCTGTTTTAACGGAAGAAGCATGCTCTTCTTTCTAGCGTCTGCTTTGCAGCAAGAAACATGAGGATGCCCAGAAAAAAAGAACTCTGTTTCCTACTCATACGGACCGTATCTAGTTCAATTCTCCTTATGAAACTCATACAAACCACAGCAAATCTTACAACGATGCTCTTTAGTTAATAGTTAAAAAGGTGTTGGGTTCGTGAACTGTGTATATTCATTTCACCTGAAAATTCACTGGGTTTACCAGAAATGAACTCTTGCTTGTAGGAAGACACAGAGCATGGAGTTTAACTCTGATTCAGAAGTGAATTTGAGAAAAGTGATCTCATCCATGAAACACACTCAGTTTTAACGCAAGAAGCATGCTCTTCTTTCCAGTGTCTGCAATACAGCAAGGAACATGAGCATGCGCAAAAAAAAGAAATGTGTTTTCTGCTCATACGGACCATATCTAGTTCAACTCTGCTTAAGAAACTGATACCAAGCACAGCATCTCTTACATAGATGCTCTGTAGGTAATAGTGAAAATCGTGTTGGTTTCATGAACTGTGTAATTTCATTTGAGCCGAGAAATAACTGGGTCTACGGAAAATGAACTCTTGCTTGAAGGAAGACACAGAGCATGGAGTTTAACTCTGATTCTAAAGGGAAAATGAAAAAAGTGTTCTCATCCAAGAAACACACTCTGTTTTAACGGAAGAAGCATGCTCTTCTTTCCAGGGTCTGCAATACAGCAAGGAACATGATCATACCCAGAAAAAAAGAACTGTGTTTCCTACTCATACGGACCATATCTAGTTCAACTATGCTTATGAAACTCATCCAAACCACAGCAAATCTTACAACGATGGGGTTTAGTTAATAGTGAAAAACGTATTGGGTTCGTGAACTGTGTATATTCATTACACCTGAAAATTCAATGCGTTTACCAGAAATGAACTCTTGCTTGTAGGAAGACACAGAGCATGGAGTTTAACTCTGATTCAGAAATGAATTTCAGAAAAGTGTTCTCATCCATGAAACACACTCTGTTTTAACGCAAGAAGCATGCTCTTCTTTCCAGCGTATCCAATACAGCAAGGAACATGAGCATGCGCAAAAAAAAAAGAACTGTGTTTTCTGCTCATATGGACAATATCTAGTTCAACTCTGCTTATGAAATGGATACAAACCACATCATTTCTTACATAGATGCTCTTTAGTTAATAGTGAAAAACGTGTTGGATTCGTGATCTGCGTAAATTCATTTGAGCCGAAAATTCCCTGCGTTTACCAGAAATGAACTCTTGCTTGTAGGAAGACACAGAGCATTTGTTTAACACCGTTTCTGAAGGTAAATTCGGATCAGTGTCTCATCCATGAACCACACTCTGTTGTAACGCAAGAAGCATGCTCTTCTTTCTAGTGTCTGCAATACAATAAGAAACATGATCATGCCCAGAAAAAGAACTGTGTTTCCTACTCATACAGACCATATCTAGTTCAATTCTCCTTATGAAACTCATACAAACCACAGCAAATCATACAACGATGCTCTTTAGTTAATAGTGAAAATAATGTTGGTTTCGTGAACTGTGTAAATTCCTTTGAGCCGAAAAATAACTAGGTCTAGGGGAAATGAACTCTTGCATGTAGGAAGACACAGATCATGGGGTTTAACTCCGATCCTAAAGGGAAATTTAGAAAAGTGTTCTCTTCCATGAAACACACTCTGTTATAACGGAAGAAGCATGCTCTTCTTTCCTGGGTCTGCAATACAGCAAGGATCATGATCATGCCCAGAAAAAAAGAACTGTGTTTCCTACTCATACGGACCGTATCTAGTTCAACTCTGCTTATGAAACTATTACAAACACAGCATCTCTTACATAGATGCACTTTAGTTAATAGTGATAAACTTGTTGGTTTCGTGAACTGTATATATTCATTGGAACCGCATATTCACTGCGTTTACCAGAAATGAACTCTTGCTTTTAGGAAGACACACATCATTTGGTTTAACTCCGTTTTTGAAGGGAAATTCAGACAAGTGTTCTCATCCATGAAACACACTCTGTTTTAAGGCAAGAAGCAAGCTCATCTTTCCAGAGTCTGCAATACCGCAAGGAACATGAGCATGCCCATAAAAAAAGTACTGTGTTTCCTACTCCTGCACACCATATCTAGTACAACTATGCTTAAAAACTGATACCAAGCACAGCATCTCTTACATAGATGCTCTTCAGTTAATAGTGAAAATCGTGTTGGTTTCGTGAACTGTGTAAATTCATTTGAGCCGAAAATTCACTGTGTTTACCAGAAATGAAATCTTGCTTGTAGGAAGACACAGAGCTTTTGGTTTAACTCTGTTTCTGAAGGGAAATTCAGAAAAGTGTTCTCAATTATGAAACACACTCTGTTGTAACGCAAGAAGCAAGCTCTTCCTTCCAGCGTCTGCAGTACAGCAAGGAACATGAGCATGCGCAAAAAAAACAAGAACTGTGTTTCCTACTCATATGGACCGTATCTAGTTCAACTCTGCTTAAGAAACTGTTGCAAACCACAGCATCTCGTAAATAGATGCTCTGTAGGTAATAGTGAAAATCGTGTTGGATTCGTGAACTGTGTCATTTCATTTGAGCCGAAAAATAACTGGTTTTACCAGAAATGAACTCTTGCTTGTAGGATGACACAGAGCATGGAGTTTAACTCTGATTCTAAAGTGAAATTCAGAAAGGTGTTCTCATCCATAAAACACACTCTGTTTTAACGGAAGAAGCATGCTCTTCTTTCTAGCATCTGCTATATAGCAAGAAACATGAGCATGCGCAGAAAAAAAGAACTGTGTTTCCTACTCATACGGACCGTATCTAGTTCAACTCTGCTTATGAAACTCATACAAACCTCAGCAAATATTACACCGATGCTCTTTAGTTAATAGTGAAAAACGTGTTGGGTTTGTGAACTCTGTATATTCATTTCACCTGAAAATTCACTGTGTTTACCAGAAATGAACTCTTGCTTGTAGGAAGACACAGAGCCTGGAGTTTAACTCTGATTCTCAAGTGAAATTCAGAAAAGTGTTCTCATCCATGAAACACACTCTGTTTTAACGAAAAAAGATGCTCTTCTTTCCAGTGAGTGCAATACAGCAAGAAACATGGGCATGCCCAGAAAAAAAGAACTGTGTTTCCTACTCATCGGGACCGAATCTAGTTCAACTCTGCTTATGAAACGATTACAAACCACAGCATCTCTTACATAGATGCTCATTAGTTAATAGTGAAAAACGTGTTGGTTTCGTGAACTGTATAAATTCATTGGAGCCGTATATACACTGCGTTTACCGGAAATGAACTCTTGCTTGTAGGAAGACACACATCATTTGTTTTAACTCCGTTTCTGACGGGTAATTCAGACCAGTGTTCTCATCCATGAAACACACTCTGTTTTTACTCAAGAAGCAAGCCCTTCTTTCCAGCGCCTGCAATACAGCAAGGAACATGAGCAAGGCCAGAAAAAAAGAACTGTGTTTCCTACTCCTACGGACCATATCTAGTTCAACTCTGCTTAAGAAACTGATACCAAGCACAGCATCTCTTAAATAGATGCTCTTTAGTTAATAGTGAAAATCGTGTTGGTTTCGTGAACTGTGTAAATTCATTTGAGCCGAAAAATAACTGGGTCTATCGGAAATGAACACTTGCTTGTAGGATGACACATAGCATGGATTTTAACTCTGATCCTAAAGGGAAATTCAGAAAAGTGTCCTCTTTAATGAAACACACTCTGTTTAACGGAAGAGGCATGCTCTTCTTTCCAGTGTCTGCAATACAGCAAGAAACATGAGCAAGCCCACAAAAATGAACTGTGTTTCCTACTCATACGGACCGTATCTAGTTCAACTCTGCTTATGAAACTCATACAAACCACAGCAAATCTTACAATGATGCTGTTTAGTTAATAGTGAAAAACGTGTTGGGTTCGTGAACTGTGTATATTCATTTCACCTGAAAATTCACTGTGTTTACCAGAAATGAACTCTTGCTTGTAGGAAGACACAGAGCATGGAGTTTAACTCTGATTCAGAAGTGAATTTCAGAAAAGTGTTCTCATACATGAAACACACTCTGTTTTAACGCAAGAAGCATGCTCTTCTTTCCAGCATGTGCAATATAGCAACGAACATGAGCATGCGCAAAAAAAAAGAACTGTGTTTCCTGCTCATACGGACCATATCTAGTTCAACTCTGCTTATGAAACTGATACAAACCACATCATTTCTTACATAGATGCTCTTTAGTTAGTAGTGAAAAACGTTTTGGATTCATGATCTGCATAAATTCATTTGAGCCGAAAATTCCCTGCGTTAACCAGAAATGAACTCTTGCTTGTTGGAAGACACAGAGCATTTGTTTAACACCGTTTATGAAGGTAAATTCGAACCAGTGTTCTCATCCATGAACCACACTCTGTTGTAACACAAGAAGCATGCTCTTCTTTCTAGTGTCTGCAATACAGCAAGAAACATGATCATGCCCAGAAAAAGAACTGTGTTTCCTACTCATACAGACCGTATCTAGTTCAATTCTCCTTATGAAACTCATACAAACCACAGCAAATCTTACAACGATGCTCTTTAGTTAATAGTGAAAATAATGTTGGTTTTGTGAACTGTGTAAATTCCTTTGAGCCGAAAAATAACTGGGTCTAGGGGAAATGAACTCTTGCATGTAGGAGGACACAGATCATGGGGTTTAACTCCGATACTAAAGGGAAATTCAGAAAAGTGTTCTCTTCCATGAAACACACTCTGTTTTAATGGAAGAAGCATGCTCTTCTTTCCTGGGTCTGCAATACAGCAAGGGTCATGATAATGCCCAGAAAAAAAGAACTGTGTTTCCTACTCATACGGAACGTATCTAGTTCAACTATGCTTATGAAACTCATGCAAACCACAGCAAATCTTACAACGATGCTGTTTAGTTAATAGTGAAAAACGTTTTGGGTTCGTGAACTGTGTATATTCATTTCACCTGAAAATTCACTGCGTTTACCAGAAATGAACCCTTGCTTGTAGGAAGACACAGAGCATGGAGTTTAACTGTGATTCTGAAGTGAAATTCAGAAAATTGTTCACATCCATGAAACAAACTCTGTTTTAACGCAAGAAGCATGCTCTTCTTTCCAGTGAGTGCAATACAGCAAGAAACATGAGCATGGCCAGAAAAAAAGAACTGTGTTTCCTACTCATACAGACCATATCTAGTTCAACTCTGTTTATGAAACGTATACAAACCCCAGCATCTCTTAAGTAGACGCTCATTAGTTAGTAGCGAAAATCGTGTTGGTTTCGTGAACTGTGTAAATTCATTTGAGCCAAAAAAAAACTGGATTTACCAGAAATGAACTCTTGCTTGTAGGAAGACACAGGGCCTTTGGTTTAACTCCGTTTCTAAAGGAAAATTCACACCAGTGTTCTCATATATGAAACACACTCTGTTTTAAGGCAAGAAGCATGCTCTTCTATAAAGCGTATGCAATACAGCAAGGAACATGAGCTTGCCCAAAAAAAAAGCACTGTGTTTCCTACTCATACGGATCATTTCTAATTCAACTCGGCTTATGCAACTGATACAAACCACAGCATCTCTTACATAGATGCTCTGTAGGTATTAGTGAAAATCGTGTTGGTTTCGTGAACTGTGTAAATTCATTTGAGCCGAAAAATAACTTGGTTTACCGGAAATGAACTCTTGCTTGTAGGATGACACAGAGCATGGAGTTTAACTCCGATTCTAAAGGGAAAATGAAAAAAGTGCTCTCATCCATGAAACACACTCTGTTTTAACGCAAGAAGCATGTTCTTCTTTCTAGCGTCTGCTTTGCAGCAAGAAATATGAGGATGCCCAGAAAAAAAGAACTGTGTTTCCTACTCATATGGACCGTATCTAGTTCAACTCTGCTTATGAAACTCATACAAACCACAGCAAATCTTACACCGATGCTCTTTAGCTAATAGTGAAAAACATGTTGGGTTCGAGAACTGTGTATATTCATTTCACCTGAAAATTCACTGGGTTTACCAGAAATGAATTCTTGCTTGTAGGAAGACACAGCGCATGGAGTTTAACTCTGATTCAGAACTGAATTTCAGAAAAGTGTTCTCAAATATGAAACACACTCTGTTTTAACGCAAGAAGCAAGCTCTTCCTTCCAGCGTCTGCAATACAGCAAGGAACATGAGCATGCGCAAAAAAAAAAGAACTGTGTTTCCTACTCATACGGATCATATCTAGTTCAACTCTGCTTAAGAAACTGATACAAACCACAGCATCTCGTAAATAGATGCTCTGTAGGTAATAGTGAAAATCATGTTGGTTTCGTGAACTGTGTCATTTCATTTGAGCCGAAAAATAACTGGTTTTACCAGAAATGAACTCTTGCTTGTAGGATGACACAGAGCATGGAGTTTAACTCTGATTCTCAAGTGAAATTCAGAAAAGTGTTCTCTTCAATGAAACACACTCTGTTTTAACGAAAAAAGATGCTCTTCTTTCCAGTGAGTGCAATACAGCAAGAAACATGGGCATGCCCAGAAAAAAAGAACTGTGTTTCCTACTCATCGGGACCGAATCTAGTTCAACTCTGCTTATGAAACGATTACAAACCACAGCATCTCTTACATAGATGCTCATTAGTTAATAGTGAAAAACGTGTTGGTTTCGTGAACTGTATAAATTCATTGGAGCCGTATATACACTGCGTTTACCGGAAATGAACTCTTGCTTGTAGGAAGACACACATCATTTGTTTTAACTCCGTTTCTGACGGGTAATTCAGACCAGTGTTCTCATCCATGAAACACACTCTGTTTTTACTCAAGAAGCAAGCCCTTCTTTCCAGCGCCTGCAATACAGCAAGGAACATGAGCAAGGCCAGAAAAAAAGAACTGTGTTTCCTACTCCTACGGACCATATCTAGTTCAACTCTGCTTAAGAAACTGATACCAAGCACAGCATCTCTTAAATAGATGCTCTTTAGTTAATAGTGAAAATCGTGTTGGTTTCGTGAACTGTGTAAATTCATTTGAGCCGAAAAATAACTGGGTCTATCGGAAATGAACACTTGCTTGTAGGATGACACATAGCATGGATTTTAACTCTGATCCTAAAGGGAAATTCAGAAAAGTGTTCTCTTTAATGAAACACACTCTGTTTTAACGGAAGAGGCATGCTCTTCTTTCCAGTGTCTGCAAAACAGCAAGAAACATGAGCATGCCCAGAAAAAAAGAACTGTGTTTCCTACTCATACGGACCGTATCTAGTTCAATTCTCCTTATGAAACTCATACAAACCACAGCAAATCTTACAACGATGCTCTTTAGTTAATAGTGAAAATAATGTTGGTTTAGTGAACTGTGTAAATTCCTTTGAGCCCAAAAATAACTGGGTCTAGGGGAAATGAACACCTGCTTGTAGGATGACACATCGCATGGATTTTAACTCTGATCCTAAAGGGAAATTCAGAAAAGTGTTCTCTTCCATGAAACACACTCTGTTATAACGGAAGAGGCATGCTCTTCTTTCCAGTGTCTGCAATACAGCAAGAAACATGAGCAAGCCCACAAAAATGAACTGTGTTTCCTACTCATACGGACCGTATCTAGTTCAACTCTGCTTATGAAACTCATACAAACCACAGCAAATCTTACAATGATGCTGTTTAGTTAATAGTGAAAAACGTGTTGGGTTCGTGAACTGTGTATATTCATTTCACCTGAAAATTCACTGTGTTTACCAGAAATGAACTCTTGCTTGTAGGAAGACACAGAGCATGGAGTTTAACTCTGATTCAGAAGTGAATTTCAGAAAAGTGTTCTCATACATGAAACACACTCTGTTTTAACGCAAGAAGCATGCTCTTCTTTCCAGCATGTGCAATATAGCAACGAACATGAGCATGCGCAAAAAAAAAGAACTGTGTTTCCTGCTCATACGGACCATATCTAGTTCAACTCTGCTTATGAAACTGATACAAACCACATCATTTCTTACATAGATGCTCTTTAGTTAGTAGTGAAAAACGTTTTGGATTCATGATCTGCATAAATTCATTTGAGCCGAAAATTCCCTGCGTTAACCAGAAATGAACTCTTGCTTGTTGGAAGACACAGAGCATTTGTTTAACACCGTTTATGAAGGTAAATTCGAACCAGTGTTCTCATCCATGAACCACACTCTGTTGTAACACAAGAAGCATGCTCTTCTTTCTAGTGTCTGCAATACAGCAAGAAACATGATCATGCCCAGAAAAAGAACTGTGTTTCCTACTCATACAGACCGTATCTAGTTCAATTCTCCTTATGAAACTCATACAAACCACAGCAAATCTTACAACGATGCTCTTTAGTTAATAGTGAAAATAATGTTGGTTTTGTGAACTGTGTAAATTCCTTTGAGCCGAAAAATAACTGGGTCTAGGGGAAATGAACTCTTGCATGTAGGAGGACACAGATCATGGGGTTTAACTCCGATACTAAAGGGAAATTCAGAAAAGTGTTCTCTTCCATGAAACACACTCTGTTTTAATGGAAGAAGCATGCTCTTCTTTCCTGGGTCTGCAATACAGCAAGGGTCATGATAATGCCCAGAAAAAAAGAACTGTGTTTCCTACTCATACGGAACGTATCTAGTTCAACTATGCTTATGAAACTCATGCAAACCACAGCAAATCTTACAACGATGCTGTTTAGTTAATAGTGAAAAACGTTTTGGGTTCGTGAACTGTGTATATTCATTTCACCTGAAAATTCACTGCGTTTACCAGAAATGAACCCTTGCTTGTAGGAAGACACAGAGCATGGAGTTTAACTGTGATTCTGAAGTGAAATTCAGAAAATTGTTCACATCCATGAAACAAACTCTGTTTTAACGCAAGAAGCATGCTCTTCTTTCCAGTGAGTGCAATACAGCAAGAAACATGAGCATGGCCAGAAAAAAAGAACTGTGTTTCCTACTCATACAGACCATATCTAGTTCAACTCTGTTTATGAAACGTATACAAACCCCAGCATCTCTTAAGTAGACGCTCATTAGTTAGTAGCGAAAATCGTGTTGGTTTCGTGAACTGTGTAAATTCATTTGAGCCAAAAAAAAACTGGATTTACCAGAAATGAACTCTTGCTTGTAGGAAGACACAGGGCCTTTGGTTTAACTCCGTTTCTAAAGGAAAATTCACACCAGTGTTCTCATATATGAAACACACTCTGTTTTAAGGCAAGAAGCATGCTCTTCTATAAAGCGTATGCAATACAGCAAGGAACATGAGCTTGCCCAAAAAAAAAGCACTGTGTTTCCTACTCATACGGATCATTTCTAATTCAACTAGCTTATGCAACTGATACAAACCACAGCATCTCTTACATAGATGCTCTGTAGGTATTAGTGAAAATCGTGTTGGTTTCGTGAACTGTGTAAATTCATTTGAGCCGAAAAATAACTTGGTTTACCGGAAATGAACTCTTGCTTGTAGGATGACACAGAGCATGGAGTTTAACTCCGATTCTAAAGGGAAAATGAAAAAAGTGCTCTCATCCATGAAACACACTCTGTTTTAACGCAAGAAGCATGTTCTTCTTTCTAGCGTCTGCTTTGCAGCAAGAAACATGAGGATGCCCAGAAAAAAAGAACTGTGTTTCCTACTCATATGGACCGTATCTAGTTCAACTCTGCTTATGAAACTCATACAAACCACAGCAAATCTTACACCGATGCTCTTTAGCTAATAGTGAAAAACATGTTGGGTTCGAGAACTGTGTATATTCATTTCACCTGAAAATTCACTGGGTTTACCAGAAATGAATTCTTGCTTGTAGGAAGACACAGCGCATGGAGTTTAACTCTGATTCAGAAGTGAATTTCAGAAAAGTGTTCTCAAATATGAAACACACTCTGTTTTAACGCAAGAAGCAAGCTCTTCCTTCCAGCGTCTGCAATACAGCAAGGAACATGAGCATGCGCAAAAAAAAAAGAACTGTGTTTCCTACTCATACGGATCATATCTAGTTCAACTCTGCTTAAGAAACTGATACAAACCACAGCATCTCGTAAATAGATGCTCTGTAGGTAATAGTGAAAATCATGTTGGTTTCGTGAACTGTGTCATTTCATTTGAGCCGAAAAATAACTGGTTTTACCAGAAATGAACTCTTGCTTGTAGGATGACACAGAGCATGGAGTTTAACTCTGATTCTCAAGTGAAATTCAGAAAAGTGTTCTCTTCAATGAAACACACTCTGTTTTAACGAAAAAAGATGCTCTTCTTTCCAGTGAGTGCAATACAGCAAGAAACATGGGCATGCCCAGAAAAAAAGAACTGTGTTTCCTACTCATCGGGACCGAATCTAGTTCAACTCTGCTTATGAAACGATTACAAACCACAGCATCTCTTACATAGATGCTCTTTAGTTAATAGTGAAAAACGTGTTGGTTTCGTGAACTGTATAAATTCATTGGAGCCGTATATACACTGCGTTTACCGGAAATGAACTCTTGCTTGTAGGAAGAAACACATCATTTGTTTTAACTCCGTTTCTGATGGGTAATTCAGACCAGTGTTCTCATCCATGAAACACACTCTGTTTTAACTCAAGAAGCAAGCCCTTCTTTCCAGCGCCTACAATACAGCAAGGAACATGAGCAAGGCCAGAAAAAAAGAACTGTGTTTCCTACTCCTACGGACCATATCTAGTTCAACTCTGCTTAAGAAACTGATACCAAGCACAGCATCTCTTAAATAGATGCTCTTTAGTTAATAGTGAAAATCGTGTTGGTTTCGTGAACTGTGTAAATTCATTTGAGCCGAAAAATAACTGGGTCTACCGGAAATGAACACTTGCTTGTAGGATGACACATAGCATGGATTTTAACTCTGATCCTAAAGGGAAATTCAGAAAAGTGTTCTCTTTAATGAAACACACTCTGTTTTAACGGAAGAGGCATGCTCTTCTTTCCAGGGTCTGCAATACAGCAAGAAACATGAGCATGCCCAGAAAAAAAGAACTCTGTTTCCTACTCATACAGACCGTATCTAGTTCAATTCTCCTTATGAAACTCATACAAACCACAGCAAATCTTACAACGATGCTCTTTAGTTAATAGTTAAAAAGGTGTTGGGTTCGTGAACTGTGTATATTCACTTCACCTGAAAATTCACTGGGTTTACCAGAAATGAACTCTTGCTTGTAGGAAGACACAGAGCATGGAGTTTAACTCTGATTCAGAAGTATATTTGAGAAAAGTGATCTCATCCATGAAACACACTTTTTTTTTTTAATGCAAGAAGCATGCTCTTCTTTACAGCTTCTCAATACAGCAACGAACATTAGCATGCGCAAAAAACAAGAACTGTGTTTCCTGCACATACGGACCATATCTAGTTCAACTCTGCTTAAGAAAATGATACCAAGCACAGCATCTCCTACATAGATGCTCTGTAGGTAATAGTGAAAATCGTGTTGGTTTCGTGAACTGTGTAATTTCATTTGAGCCGAAAAATAACTGGGTTTACCAGAAATGAACTCTTGCTTGTAGGAAGACACAGATCGTGGAGTTTAACTCCGATCCTAAAGGGAAATTCAGAAAAGTGTTCTCTTCCATGAAACACACTCTGTTTTAACTGAAGAAGCATGCTCTTCTTTCCAGGGTCTACAATACAGCAAGGAACATGATCATTCCCTGAAAAAAAGAACTGTGTTTCCTACTCATACGGACCATGTCTAGTTCAACTCTGCTTATGAAACTCATACAAATCACAGAATTTCTTACATAGATGGTCATTAGTTAATAGTGAAAAACTTATTGGGTTCGTGTATTGTGTAAATTCATTTGACCAAAAATTCACTGCGTTTACCAGAAATGAATTCTTGTTTGTAGGAAGCCACAGAGCATGGAGTTTAACTCTGATTCTAAAGGGAAATTCAGAAAAGTGTTCTCATCCATGAAACACACTCTGTTTTAACGCAAGAAGCATGCTCTTCTTTCCACCGTTTGCAATACAGCAAGGAACATGAGCATACACAAAAAAAAAAGATCTGTGTTTCCTAATCATAAGGACCATATCTAGTTCAATTGTGCTTATGAAACTGATACAAACCACATGATCTCTTAAATAGATGCTCTTTAGTTAATAGTGAAAATCGTGTTGGTTTCGTTAACTGTGTAAATTCATTTGAGCCTAAAAATTTCTGGGTTTAACGGAAATGAACTCTTGCTTTTAGGAAGACACAGAGCCTTTTGTTTAACTCTGTTTCTGAAGGGAAATTCAGATCAGTGTTCTCATCCATGAAACACACTCTGTTTTAACGGAAGAAGCATGCTCTTCTTTCCAGAGTCTGCAATACAACAGGAAACATGAGCATGCCCAGAAAAAAAGAACTGTGTTTCCTACTCATACGGACCGTATCTAGTTCAACTCTGCTTATGAAACTCATACAAACCCCAGCAAATATTACACCGATGATCTTTAGGTAATGGTGAAAAACTTGTTGGGTTCGTGAACCGTGTAAATTCATTTGACCTGAAAATTCACTGCGTTTACCAGAAATTAACTCTTGCTTATAGGAAGACACAGAGCATTTGGTTTGACTCCGTTTCTGAAGGGATTAAGACCAGTGTTCTCATCCATGAAACACACTCTGTTTTAACACAAGAAGCATGCTCTTCTTTCCAGCGTTTGCAATACAGCAAGAAATATGAGCATGCCCAGAAAAAATGAACTGTGTTTCCTACTCATATGGACCATATTTAGTTGAACTCTGCTTATGAAGCTCACACAAACTACAGCATGTCTAACATAGATGCTGATTAGTTAATAGTGAAAAACGTGTTGGGTTCGTGAACTGTGTAAATTCATTTGACCTGAATGTTCACAGCGTTTACCAGAAATGAACTCTTGCTTGTAGGAAGACACAGAGCATTTGGTTTAACTCCATTTCTCAAGGGAAATTCAGACCAGTGTCTCATCCATGAAACACACTCTGATTTAACACAAGAAGCATGCTCTTCTTTCCAGCCTCTTGAATACAGCAAGAAATATGAGTATGCCCAGAAAAAAAGAACTGTGTTTCCTACTCATACAGACTGTATCTAGTTCAACTGTGCTCATGAAACTGATACAAACCACATGATCTCTTACATAGATGCTCTTTAGTTAATAGTGAAAATCGTGTTGGTTTCGTTAACTGTGTAAATTAATTTGAGCCGAAAAATTTCTGCGTTTACCGGAAATGTACTCTTGCTTTTGGCAAGACACAGAGCGTTTTGTTTAACTCTGTTTCTGAAGGGAAATTCAGACCAGTGTTCTCATCCCTGAAACACACTCTGTTTTAACGCAAGAAGCATGCTCTTCTTTCCAGCGTCTGCAAAACAGCAAGAAACATGACCCTGCCCGGAAAAAAAGAACTGTGTTTCAACTCATATGGACCGTATGTAGTTCAACTCTGCTTATGAAACTCATATAAACCACAGCAACTCTTACACAGATGCTCTTTAGTTAATAGTGAAAAATATGTTGGGTTCGTGAACTGTGTAAATTCATTTGAGCCGAAAAATAACTGGGCTTGCCCGAAATGAACTCTTGGTTGTAGGAAGACACAGAGCATGGACTTTAATTCTGAATCTAAAGGGAAATTCAGAAAAGTGTTCTCATCCATGAAACACACTCTGTTTTAACGGAAGAAGCATGCTCTTCTTTCCAGAGTCTGCAATACAGCAGGAAACATGAGCATGCCCAGAAAAAAAGAACTGTGTTTCCTACTCATATGGACCATGTCTAGTTCAACTCTGCTTATGAAACTCATACAAATCACAGAATTTCTTACATAGATGGTCTTTAGTTAATAGTGAAAAACTTGTTGGGTTCGTGTATTGTGTAAATTCATTTGACCAAAAATTCACTGCGTTTACCAGAAATGAACTCTTGTTTGTAGGAAGCCACAGAGCATGGAGTTTAACTCTGATTCTAAAGGGAAATTCAGAAAAGTGTTCTCATCCATGAAACACACTCTGTTTTAACGCAAGATGCATGCTCTTCTTTCCCCCGTTTGCAATACAGCAAGGAATATGAGCATGCACAAAAAAAAAAAAAAGATCTGTGTTTCCTAATCATACGGACCATATCTAGTTCAATTGTGCTTATGACACTGATACAAACCACATGATCTCTTAAATAGATGCTCCTTAGTTAATAGTGAAAATCGTGTTGGTTTCGTTAACTGTGTAAATTCATTTGAGCCTAAAAATTTCTGGGTTTAACGGAAATGAACTCTTGCTTTTAGGAAGACACAGAGCCTTTTGTTTAACTCTGTTTCTGAAGGGAAATTCAGATCAGTGTTCTCATCCATGAAACACACTCTGTTTTAACGCAAGAAGCATGCTCTTCTTTCCAGCGTTTGCAATACAGCAAGAAACATAAGCATGCCCAGAAAAAAAGAACTGTGTTTCCTACTCATACGGTCCATATTTAGTTGAACTCTGCTTATGAAGCTCACACAAACTACAGCATGTCTAATATAGATGCTGATTAGTTAATAGTGAAAAACGTGTTGGGTTCGTGAACTGTGTAAATTCATTTGACCTGAATATTCACAGCGTTTACCAGAAATGAACTCTTGCTTGTAGGAAGACACAGAGCATTTGGTTTAACTCCGTTTCTCAAGGGAAATTCAGACCAGTGTTCTCATCCATGAAACACACTCTGATTTAACACAAGAAGCATGCTCTTCTTTCCAGCATCTTGAATACAGCAAGAAATATGAGTATGCCCAGAAAAAAAGAACTGTGTTTCCTACTCATACAGACTGTATCTAGTTCAACTGTGCTCATAAAACTGATACAAACCACATGATCTCTTACATAGATGCTCTTTAGTTAATAGTGAAAATCGTGTTGTTTTCGTTAACTGTGTAAATTAATTTGAGCCGAAAAATTTCTGCGTTTACCGGAAATGTACTCTTGCTTTTGGCAAGACACAGAGCCTTTTGTTTAACTCTGTTTATGAAGGGAAATCAGATCAGTGTTCTCATCCATGAAACACACTCTGTTTTAACGCAAGTAGCATGCTCTTCTTTCCAGTGCTTGCAATTCAGCAAGGAACATGAGCATGCCCAGAAAAAAAGAACTGTGTTTCCTACTAATACGGACTATATCTAGTTCAATTTTGCTTATGAAACTGACACAAACCACAGCATCTCTTACACAGATGATGTTTAGTTAATGGTGAAAAACGTGTTGGGTTCGTGAACTGTGTAAATTCATTTAACCTAAAAATTCACTGCGTTTACCAGAAATGAACTCTTGCTTGTAGGAAGACACAGAGCATGGAGTTTAACTCTGATTCTGAAGTGAAATTCTGAAAGTGTTCTCATCCATGAAACACACTCTGTTTTAACGCAAGAAGCATGCTCTTCTTTCCAGCGTCTGCAATACAGCAAGGAACATGAGCATGAACAACAAAAAAAAAAAGATCTGTGTTTCCTCATCATACGGACCATATCTAGCTCAATTGTGCTTATGAAACTGATACAAACCACATGATCTCTTACATAGATGCTCTTTAGTTAATAGTGAAAATCGTGTTGGTTTCGTTAACTGTGTAAATTCATTTGAGCCTAAAAATTTCAGGGTTTAACGGATATGAACTCTTGCTTTTAGGAAGACACAGAGCCTTTTGTTTAACTCTGTTTCTGAAGGGAAATTCAGATCACTGTTCTCATCCATGAAACACACTCTGTTTTAACGGAAGAAGCATGCTCTTCTTTCCAGCATCTGCAATACAGCAAGAAATATGAGCATGCACAGAAAAAAAGAACTGTGTTTCCTATTCATACGGACCCTATCTAGTTCAACTCTGCTTATGAAACTCATACACACCATAGTATTTCTTACATAGATGCTCTTAAGTTAACAGTGAAAAACGTGTTGGGTTCGTGTATTATGTAAATTCATTTGAGCCAATAATTCACTGCGTTTACCAGAAATGAACTCTTGCTTGTAGGAAGCCACAGAGCATGGAGTTTAACTCTGATTCTAAAGGGAAATTCTGAAAAGTGTTCTCATCCATGAAACACACTCTGTTTTAACGCAAGAAGTAAGCTCTTTTTTCCAGCGTCTGCTGTACAGCAAGGAACAAAAGCATGCCCAGAAAAAAAGAACTGTGTTTCCTACTCATATGGACCGTATCTGGTTCAACTCTGCTTATGAAACTCATACAAACCACAGCATTTCTTACATAGATGGTCTTTAGTTAATAGTGAAAAAGGTGTTGGGTTCGTGAAATGTGTATATTCATTTGACCTGAAAATTCCCTGGGTTTACCAGAAATGAACTCTTGATTTTAGGAAGACACAGAGTGTTTGGTTGAAATCCGTTTCTCAAGGGAAATTCAGACCAGTGTTCTCATCCATGAAGCAAACTATTTTAACGCAAGAAGCATGCTCTTCTTTCCAGCATCTGCAAAACAGCAAGAAACATGAGCATGCCCAGAAAAAAAGAACTGTGTTTCCTACTCATAAGGACAATATCTAGTTCAACTCTGCTTATGAAACTGATACAAACCACTGCATTTCTTACATAGATGCTCTTTAGTTAATAGTGAAAATCGTGTTGGTTTCGTGAACAGTGTAAATTCATTTGAGCCGAAAAATACCTCGGTTTACCGGAAATCAACTATTACTTGTAGGAAGACACAGAGGCTTTGGTTTAACTCCGTCTCTGAAGGGAAATTCAGACCAGTGTTCTCATCCATGAAACACATTCTGTTTTAACGGAAGAAGCATGCTCTTCTTTCCAGCGTCTGCAATACAGCAAGAAACATGAGCATGCCCAGAAAAAAAGAACTCATACTGACCATATCTAGTTCAAGTCTGCTTATGAAACTGATACAAATCACAGCATCTCTTACATAGATGCTCTTGGGTTAATAGTGAAAATCGAGTTGGTTTCATGAACTGTGTAAATTAAATTGAGCCGAAAAATAACTGGGTTTACGGGAAATGAACTCTTGCTTGGAGGACTACACATAGCATGGAGTTTAACTCTCATTCTGATGTGAAATTCAGACCAGTGTTCTCATCCATGAAACACATTCTGTTTTAATGCAAGAAGCATGCTCTTCTTTCCAGCTTCTGCAATACAGCAAGGAACTTGACCATGCAAAAAAAAATAATAATAACTGTGTTTCCTACTCATACAGACCATATCTAGTTCAACTGTGCTCATGAAACTGAAACAAACCACATCTTCTCTTACATAGATGCTCTTCAGTTAACAGTGAAAAACGTGTTGGGTTCCTGTACTGTGTAAATACATTTGAGCCGAAAATTCACTGCATTTACCAGAAATGAACTCTTGCTTGTAGGAAGACACAGAGCATGGAGTTTAACTCTGATTCTGAAGGGAAATTCAGAAAAGTGTTCTCATGCATGACACACACTCTGTTTTAACGGAAGAAGCATGCTCTTCTTTTCAGAATCTGCAATACAACAAGAAACATGAGCATGCCCAGAAAAAAAGAACTGTGTTTCCTACTCATACAGACCGTATCTAGTTCAACTCCGCTTATGAAATTCATACAAACCAGAGCAAATCTTACACCGATGCTCTTTATTTAATAGTGAAAAACGTGTTGGGTTCGTGAACTGTGTAAATTCATTTGACCTGTAAATTCACTGCGTTTACCATAAATGAACTCTTGCTTGTAGCAACACACAGAGCATTTGTTTTAACTCTGTTTCTGAAGGGATATTCAGACCAGGGTTCTCATCCATGGAACACACTCTGTTTTAACGCAAGAAGCATGCTGTTCTTTCCAGAGTTTGCAATACAGCAAGGAACATGAGCATGGCCAGAATAAAAAGAACTGTGTTTCCTACTCATATGGACCATATCTAGTTCAATTGTGCTTATGAAACTGATACAAACCATAGTATTTCTTACATAGATGGTCTTTAGTTAATAGTGAATATCGTGTTGGTTTCGAGAACTGTGTAAATTCATTTGTGCCAAAAAATAACTCGGTTTGCCAGAAATGAACTCTTGCTTGTAGGAAGACACAGAGCATGGAGTTTAACACTGATTCCTAAGGGAAATTCAGAAAAGTGTTCTCATCCATGAAACAGACTCTGTTTTAACCAATAAGCATGTTCTTCTTTCCAGCGTCTGCTATACACCAAGGAACATGAACTTGCCCAGAAAAAAAGAACTGTGTTTCCTACTCATACTGACTATATCTAGTTCAACTCTGCTTATGAAACTGATACAAACCACAGCAACTCTTACATAGATGCTCTTCAGTTAATAGTGAAAAACGTGTTGGGTTTGTGATCTGTCTAAATTCATTTGAACTGAATATTCACTGGGTTTACCAGAAATGAAATCTTGCTTATAGGAAGACACAGAAGATGGAGTTTAACTTTGATTCTAAAGGGAAATTCAGAAAAGTGTACTCCTCCATGAAACACACTCTGTTTTAACGGAAGAAGCATGCTCTTCTTTCCAGCGTCTGCAATACAGCAAGGTACATGAGCATGCCCAGAATAAAAGAACTGTGTTTCCTACTCATACTGAAGATATCTAGTTCAAGTCTGCTTATGAAACTGATACAAACCACAGCATCTCTTACATAGATGCTCTTCAGTTAATAGTGAAAAACGTGTTGGTTTTGTGATCTGTCTAAATTCATTTGACCTGAATATTCACTGTGTTTACCAGAAATGAAGTCTTGCTTGTAGGAAGACACAGAGCATGGAGTTAAACTCTGATTCTAAAGGGAAATAAAGAAAAGTCTCCTCATCCATGAAACACACTCATTTTTAATGGAAGAAGCATGCTCTTCTTTCCAGCGTCTGCAATACAGCAAGGAACATGAGCATGCCCAGAAAAAAAGAACTGTGTTTCCTATTCATACGGACCCTATCTAGTTCACCTCTGCTTATGAAACTCATACACACCATAGTATTTCTTACATAGATGCTCTTAAGTTAACAGTGAAAAACGTGTTGGGTTCGTGTATTATGTAAATTCATTTGAGCCAATAATTCACTGCGTTTACCAGAAATGAACTCTTGCTTGTAGGAATACACATAGCATGGAGTTTAACTCTCATTCTGATGTGAAATTCCGACCAGTGTTCTCATCCAATGAACACACTCTGTTTTAATGCAAGAAGCATGCTCTTCTTTCCAGCGTCTGCAATACAGCAAGGAACTTGACCATGCAAAAAAAAAAAAAAAAAAAAGAACTGTGTTTCCTACTCATACAGACTGTATCTAGTTCAATTCTGCTTATGAAAATGATACAAACCACAGCAACTCTTAAACAGATGCTCTTTAGTTAATAGTGAAAAACGTGTTGGGTTCGTGAACTGTGTAAATTCATTTGACCTGAATATTCACTGGGTTTACCAGAAATGAACTCTAGCTTGTAGGAAGACACAGAGCAGGGAGTTTAACTCTGATTCTGAAGGGAAATTCAGAAAAGTGTTCTCATCCATGAAACACACTCTGTTTTATCGCAAGAAGCAAACTCTTATTTCCAGCGTCTGCAATACAGCAAGAAACATGAGCATGCCCAGAAAAAAGAACTGTGTTTCCTACTCATACAGACCTTATCTAGTTCAACTCTGCTTATGAAACTGATACAAACCGCAGCAACCCTTACACAGATGCTCTTTAGTTAATAGTGAAAAACGTGATGGGTTCATTAACTGTGTAAATTCGTTTGACCTTTAAATTCACTGGGTTTACCAGAAATGAACTCTTGCTTGTAGGAAGACACAGTGTATGGAGTTTAACTCTGATTCTGAAGGGAAATTCAGGCTAGTGTTCTCATCCTTGAAACACACACTGTTTTAACGCAAGAAGCAAGCACTTCTTTCCAGCGTCTGCAATACAGCAAGGAACATGAGCAAGCCCAGAAAAAAAGAACTGTCTTTCCTACTCATACTGACCATATCTAGTTCAACTCTGCTTATGAAAGTGACACAAACCACAGCCTCTCTTACATAGATGCTCTTTGGTTAATAGTGATAATCGTGTTGGGTTAGTGAACTGTGTAAATACATTTGAGCCGAAAAATAACTGGGTTTACTGGAAATGAACTCTTGCTTTTATGAAGACACAGAGCCTTTTGTTTAACTCTGTTTCTGATGGGAGATTCAGGAAAGTGTTCTCATCCATGAATCACACTGTGTTTTAAAGGAAGAAGCATGCTCTTCTTTCCAGCCACTGCAATACAGCAAGAAACATGAGCATGCCCAGAAAAAAAGAATTGTGTTTGCTACTCATACGGACCATATTTAGTTCAACTCTGCTTATTAAACTCATACAAACCACAGCATGTCTTACATAGATGCTGTTTAGTTAATAGTGAAAAATGTGTTGGGTTCATGAATTGTGTATATTCATTTGACCTGAAAAATCTCTGGGTTTACCAGAAATGAACTCTTGATTGTAGGAAGACACAGAGCATGGAGTTTAACTCTGATTCTGATGTGAAATTCAGAAAAGTGTTCTCATCTATGAAACACACTCTGCTTTAACGGAAGAAGCATGCTCTTCTTTCCAGCGTCTGCAATACAGCAAGAAACATGAGCATGCCCCCCCAAAAAAGAACTGTGTTTCCTACTCATACGGACCGTATCTCGTTCAACTCTGCTTATGAAACTCTTACAAACCACAGCAAATCTTACCGCGATGCTCTTTAGTTAATATTGAAAAACGTGTTGGGTTCGTGAACCGTATAAATTCATTTGACCTGAAAATTCACTGCGTTTACCAGAAATGAACTATGGCATATAGGAAGACACATAGTATGGAGTTTAACTCCGAATCTAAAGGGAAATTCAGAAAAGTGTCCTCATCCATGAATCACACTCTGTTTTAACGAAGAAGCATTCTCTTCTTTCCACAGTCTGCACTACAACAAGGAAGATGAGCATGCCCAGAAAAAAAGATCTGTGTTTCATACTCATACGGACAGTATCTAGTCCAACTCTGCTTATGAAACTGACACAAACCACAGCATCTCTTACATAGATGCTCTTTGGTTAATAGTGAAAATCGTGTTGGGTTCGTGAACTGTGTAAATTCATTTGAGCCGAAAAATAATTGGGTTTATCGGAAATGAACTCTTGCTTGTAGGAAGACACAGAGCCTTTGGTTTAACTCCGTTTCTGAAGGGAAATTCAGGCTAGTGTTCTCATCCAGGAAACACACTCTGTTTTATCGCAAGAAGCATGCTCTTCTTTCCAGCGTCTGCAATACACCAAGAAACATGAGCATGTCCAGAAAAAAAGAACTGTGTTATCTATTCATACGGACAATATCTACTTCAACTCTGTTTATGAAACTGATACAAACCACATGATCTCTTATATAGATGATCTTTAGTTAATAGTGAAAAACCTGTTGGGTTCGTGAACTGTGTAAATTCATTTCAGCCGAAAATTCCCTGCGTTTAACATAAAAGAACTCTTGCCTGTACAAAGACACAGAGCGTTTGGTTTAACTCCGTTTCTGAAGGTATATTCAGACCAGTGTTCTCATCCATGAAACACACTCTGTTTTAACGTAAGAAGCATGCTCTTCTTTCCAGTGTCTGCAATACAGCAAGAAACATGAGCAAGCCACGAAAGAAATAACTGTGTTTCCTAAGCATACGGACCTTATCTAGTTCAACTCTGCTTATGAAACTGATACAAACCACATCATCTGTTACATAGATGCTCTTTAGTTAATAGTGGAAATCGTGTTGGTTTCCTGAACTGTGTATATTCATTTTAGCTGAAATAAAACTGTGTTTACCAGAAATGAACTCTTGCTTCTAGGAAGACACACAGCCTTTGGTTTACTTCCGTTTCTGAAGGGAAATTCAGACCAGTGATCTCATCCATGAAACACACTCTGTTTTAACGGAAGAAGCATGCTCTTCTTTCCAGCGTCTGCAATTCAGCAAGAAACATGAGCATGGTCAGAAAAAAAGAACTGTGTTATCTATTCATACGGACCATGTCTAGTTCAACTATGCTTATGAAACTGATACAAACCACAGCATCTCTTACATAGATGCTCTTTAGTTAATAGTGAAAATCGTGTTGGTTTCTTGAACTGTGTAAATTCATTTGACCTGAAAATTCACTGTGTTTAGCAGAAATGAACTCTTGCTTGTAGGAAGACACAGAGCATGGAGTTTGACTCTCATTCTGAAGGGAAATTCAGGAAAGTGTTCTCATCGATGAAACACACTCTGTTTTAACATAAGAAGCATGCTCTTTTTTCTAGCGTCTGCAATACAACAAGAAATATGCGCACATCCTGAAAAAAAGAATTGAGTTTCCTACTCATACGGACCATATCTACTTCAACTCTGTTTATGAAACTGATGCAAAGCACAGAATCTCTTACATAGTTGCTTTTTAGTTAATAGTGAAAATCGTGTTGGATTCGTGAACTGTGTTAATTCATTTGACCTGAAAATTCACTGGGTTTACCAGAAATGAACTCTTGCTTGTAGGAAGACACAGAGCAGGGAGTTTAACTCTGATTCTGAAGGGAAATTCAGAAAAGTGTTCTCATGCATGACACACACTCTGTTTTAACGGAAGAAGCATGCTCTTCTTTCCAGCGTCTGCAACACAGCAAGAAACATGAGCATGCCCAGAAAAAAAGAACTGTGTTTCCTACTCATACAGACTGTATCTAGTTCAATTCTGCTTATGAAACTGATACAAACCACAGCAACTCTTACACAGATGCTCTTTAGTTAATATTGAAAAACGTGTTGGGTTCGTGAACTGTTTAAATTCATTTGACCTGAATATTCACTGGGTTTACCAGAAATGAACTGTTGCTTGTAGGAAGACACCAAGCATGGAGTTTAACTCTGATTCTGAAGGGAAATTCAGAAAAGTGTTCTCATGCATGACACATACTCTGTTTTATCGGAAGAAGCATGCTCTTCTTTCCAGCGTCTGCAACACAGCAAGAAACATGAGCATGCCCAGAAAAAAAGAACTGTGTTTCCTACTCATACAGAGTGTATCTAGTTCAATTATGCTTATGAAACTGATACAAACCACAGCAGTCTTACACAGATGCTCTTTAGTTAATATTGAAAAACGTGTTGGGTTCGTGAACTGTTTAAATTCATTTGACCTGAATATTCACTGCGTTTACCAGAAATGATCTGTTGCTTGTAGGAAGACACCGAGCACGGAGTTTAACTCTGATTCTGAAGGGAAATTCAGACCAGTGTTCTCATGCATGAAACACGCTCTGTTTTATCCCAAGAAGAAAGCTCTTCTTTCCAGCGTCTGCAATACAGCAAGGTACATTAGCATGCCCAGAAAAAAACAACTGTGTTTCCTACTCATACTGACCATATCTAGTTCAAGTCTGCTTATGAAACTGATACAAACCACAACATTTCTTACATAGATGCTCTTTAGTTAATAGTGAAAAAAGTGTTGGGTTCGTGAACTGTGTAAATACATTTGAGCCGATAATTCACTGCTTTTACCAGAATTGAACTCTTGCTTGAAGGAAGACACAGAGCCTTTGCTTTAACTCCGTTTCTGAAGGGAAATTCAGTCCAGTGTTCTCATCCATGAATCACACTCTGTTTTAACGCAAGAAGCATGCTCTTCTTTCCAGCGTCTGCAATACAGCAAGAAACATGAGCACTCCCAAAAAAAAGAACTGTGTTTCCTACTCATATGGACCGTATCTAGTTCAACTATGCTTATGAAACTCATACAAACCTCAGCAAATCTTTCACCGAGGCTCTTTAGTTAATAGTGAAAAACGTGTTGGGTTCGTGAACTGTGTATATTCATTTGACTTGAAAATTGACTGGGTTTACCAGAAATGAACTCTTGCTTGTAGGAATACACATAGCATGGAGTTTATCTCTCATTCTGATGTGAAATTCAGACCAGTGTTCTCATCCAAGAAACACACTCTGTTTTAATGCAAGAAGCATGCTCTTCTTTCCAGCGTCTGCAATACAGCAAGGAACTTGACCATGCAAAAAATAAAGAACTGTGTTTCCTACTCATACAGCCTGTATCTAGTTCAATTCTGCTTATGAACCTGATACAAACCACAGCAACTCTTAATCAGATGCTCTCTAGTTAATAGTGAAAAACGTGTTGTGTTCGTGAACTGTGTAAATTCATTTGACCTGAATATTCACTGGGTTTACCAGAAATGAACTCTTGCTAGTAGGAAGACACAGAGCAGGGAGTTTAACTCTGATTCTGAAGGGAAATTCAGAAAAGTGTTCTCATCCATGAAACACACTCTATTTAATCGCAAGCAGCAAGCTCTTCTTTCCAGCGTCTGCAATACATCAAGAAACATGAGCACGCCAAAAAAAAAAGAACTGTGTTTCCTACTCATACAGACCATATCTAGTTCAACTGTGTTTATGAAACTGATACAAACCACAACATTTCTTACATAGATGCTCTTCAGTTAATAGTGAAAAACGTGTTGGGTTTGTGATCTGTCTAAATTCATTTGACCTGAGTATTCACTGGGTTTACCAGAAATGAAATCTTGCTTGTAGGAAGACACAGAGGATGGAGTTTAACTTTGATTCTAAAGGGAAATTCAGAAAAGTGTACTCATCCATGAAACACACTCTGTTTTAACGGAAGAAGCATGCTCCTCTTTCCAGCGTCTACAATACAGCAAGAAACATGAGCATGCCCAGAAAAAAAGAATTGTGTTTCCTAATCATACAGACCGTATCTAGTTCAACTCTGCTTATGAAACTCACACAAACCACAGCAAATCTTACACCAATGCTCTTTAGTTAATAGTGAAAAACGTGTTGGGTTCGTGAACTGTGTAAATTCATTTGAGCCGAAAAATAACTGGGTTTACCGGAAATCAACTCTTGCTTGTAGGAAGACACAGAGACTTTGGTTTAACTCCATTTCTGAAGGGAAATTCAGACCAGTGTTCTCATCCAATGAACACACTCTGTTTTAATGCAAGAAGCGTGCTCTTCTTTCCAGCGTCTGCAATACTGCAAGGAACTTGACCATGCAAAAAAAAAAAAGAACTGTGTTTCCTACTCATACAGACTGTATCTAGTTCAATTCTGCTTATGAAACTGATACAAACCACAGCAACTCTTAAACAGATGCTCTTTAGTTAATAGTGAAAAACGTGTTGGGTTAGTGAACTGTGTAAATTCATTTGACCTGAATATTCACTGGGTTTACCAGAAATGAATTCTAGCTTGTAGAAAGACACAGAGCAGGGAGTTTAACTCTGATTCTGAAGGGAAATTCAGAAAAGTGTTCTCATCCATGAAACACACTCTGTTTTATCGCAAGAAGCAAACTCTTATTTCCAGCGTCTGCAATACAGCAAGAAACATGAGCATGCCCAGAAAAAAGAACTGTGTTTCCTACTCATACAGACCTTATCTAGTTCAACTCTGCTTATGAAACTGATACAAACCGCAGCAACCCTTACACAGATGCTCTTTAGTTAATAGTGAAAAACGTGATGGGTTCATTAACTGTGTAAATTCATTTGACCTTTAAATTCACTGGGTTTACCAGAAATGAACTCTTGCTTGTAGGAAGACACAGTGTATGGAGTTTAACTCTGATTCTGAAGGGAAATTCAGGCTAGTGTTCTCATCCTTGAAACACACTCTGTTTTAACGCAAGAAGCAAGCACTTCTTTCCAGCGTCTGCAATACAGCAAGGAACATGAGCAGGCCCAGAAAAAAAGAACTGTGTTTCCTACTCATACTGACCATATCTAGTTCAACTCTGCTTATGAAAGTGACACAAACCACAGCCTCTCTTACATAGATGCTCTTTGGTTAATAGTGATAATCGTGTTGGGTTCATGAATTGTGTATATTCATTTGACCTGAAAATTCTCTGGGTTTACCAGAAATGAACTCTTGATTGTAGGAAGACACAGAGCATGGAGTTTAACTCTGATTCTGATGTGAAATTCCGAAAAGTGTTCTCATCTATGAAACACACTCTGTTTTAACGGAAGAAGCATGCTCTTCTTTCCAGCGTCTGCAATACAGCAAGAAACATGAGCATGCCCCCAAAAAAAGAACTGTGTTTCCTAATCATACGGACCGTATCTAGTTCAACTCTGCTTATGAAATTCATACAAACCACAGCAAATCTTACCGCGATGCTTTTTAGTTAATATTGAAAAACGTGTTGGCTTCGTGAACCGTATAAATTCATTTGACCTGAAAATTCACTGCGTTTACCAGAAATGAACTATGGCATATGCGGCGAGCCCAGGCCAGCGGGGAAGAAAGCCATGACACAAGGATTCTTCTCCAATCACAGTTTACTGAAGCGCTGCTTGGTTGAGGGAGAGCTGGGGGTGAGGGGGCCCCGACCACAGCAGTTGACGGGTTTTTATACAGGATGTGCGCGTGGTCTGCTGGCCTGATACACTAGGCGGATTGGGATTGGTGCATTGCTGTTACTGGGCGGAGTTGAACGGGAGAGCCGACTTGGTAAACAACCCAGGGCTCCGCCCTAGGAGGAAGTCAGCGCCATCTGAGCAGGAGAGCCGATGTGGTAAACAACCCAGGGCTCCGCCCTGGGAGGAAGTCGGGAAACCGGCCGTTACAGTTCCCCCTTTTTGTTTAGTAATGGAGAATAGAGGACTTATTCCCGTTCAGGTCCCCACCTCATGATGTGTGGACCGATCAAGGGAGGCCTAGGTCTAGATAGGCACTCCTTCTCCGGTGCAATGGGACAAACCCTCGGAGGTGCAAAGGCAGTGCAAAAGCCCAATAACTCCGAAGACCATCTACAATCCCTCTAGGTGCAATGGCAAAATGCCTCCAGGTGCAAGGGCATTGTATTAGGCTTCTTTGAGCATGCTTATCCATGCTTGGGGAGAACTGCCTGCTTCCAACGCTGCCAGCGCTCTAGCAATTGCAACCTTCTCCAGCCTGCGACTTCGGGCTAAGCGGCACAGCAAGAACAACACCAACACAAATCCCGCTAAGATTACCGCGCCAAACATGCCAACACCCACCCACTCCTTAAACAGGGAAAGGGCAGAAGAAATCCAGGAAGTTAATCTGGTGTCCACCTGGGCCGAGTTCACCATGACGATAGCCACCCTCAGTTGTTCCATCAGGTTGTTGAATTCTCCCGTCCAATTGCCTAAAAGATAACTGGACAACTGTTTAAACCAAAACTTAATACAATTGCAAACTTAAAGAATCCCTTAGCTTCATCATTACCATTAACAGGTTAACATAAATATTGCTATACATAGTCACAATTCTCCCAGTCTTACAACTCAACGCAAACTCTTTACAGAACATTCGAATTAACATCTATGGTGATATATATAGTTCAACCTTAATTCACTCGTAACGCAGCTCGTGTGGCTGTGAGGACTGCCGCCGCTAGGCCAGCATTACTTAGCGGTCCTCCAATCTCTCTACAGGCCTTTAACCAAGCTTCCAATCCCTTTCCTTTCCACGGGGTAATAGCTCTTCTGCATTCTTTTGTGCTTTGCTCATATACTAATTGTTGAACCAGATGCATAGCTGTTTCTACATCCCCAAATATCTTTCCTGCTGCCTCCAACATTCTAGCTACAAAATCTGAAAAAGGTTCATTGGGTCCTTGAATGATCTTAGTTAAGTTCCCTGAAACCTCTCCTTTATTTGGTAATGACTTCCAAGCCTTAGAATAAATGTCATTTATTTGTTGATAAACTTCAATAGGATATGCCATCTGATTCACAGTCCATTGTCCTTGGCCTAGTAGCATGTCGGCTGTCCACTGCGGTCGATTATTTTGAAGATTAATTCTAGCTTGTGCCTGAGCTCTATCTGTGACTATAGATTTGAAATCCAAGTACTGTCCTGTAGACAGACATGCTCTAGCTATTTCAAACCAGTCTGTTGGAGTCATAGCCTGTGTAGTGAGCCAAGTCAACAAAGTTAAAGTATAACTAGCTGTTACTCCGTAGGCTCGAGCAGCCTCCACCAGATCCTTTAATTGTTTATAAGGCACAGGGTCATGATACCTATTGTTTGTTTGTGGGTCTTCAAAAACTGGGAACGCGGAAGCTAATCGTGCCCAGGTGTTCCTCCTGATAAGATGGCAACCTCCACCTGTCTGCAAACACGAAGGTGGTGCCGGGGATGGGCGTGGTCCCGAAGGCGCCGTTGGTCCCACATTGATCCCAGCAGAAACATTATAAGGAGGGGGTCGCCACCACCCATATCTTTCTTTCTCGTACTCATCAGCAGCTTCCTCTAAATGTTTCTCCTTATCAGGGTCTAACTCACCATCAGAAAAATCAAGTTTTGCAAACTCTTTTAATACTAGATATAAGGAGTTCCCTTTCTTTTCTAAAATTTTTTCTTTTTCTTGTTTATTTTCTTTACTTTCCTTTTCTCTATTCTTTTCTTTCTTCTTTTTAGGCCTACTCAAGTTCTTTCCTTTAGAATCCGATTCCGATAGACTGTCCTGGTGTTTGATCAGTGCCTTGCATCCCTCCCTAATAATTTTCACATTGCGTAGGAAAAAACAGCAGAAAAGAACAACAATTACCATAAAAAAGAACACTAGAGCAAACACAAGCGGATCAATCCCAGCAGTCAGCATACCTGAGAGAAAAATATTTGTTTAAATTAAATAGACTAAAGAATATTAATTTTAAACAGTTCTGTTTGCAACACAAAAACCAGTTCCAAAAGTCTATCGACTAGCCCTTTGTTCCCACTCTCTCTTTACAGAGAAGAGCAAAAACCTGCCCGCTTTTGTCGCGGGTTCCCAATTTACCTGGGAATTCCTTTAACCCTGCTTTTGTTGCAGGTTCCCAATTTACCTGGGATTTCCTTTAACCCTGCTTTTGTCGCAGGTTCCCAATTTACCTGGGATTTAACGACGTCACCGCTCCGTGTGTTGAGTTCTGAATCCTCTTTGACCCCTCACTCGGTGTCTAAGATTCCTGGTGTCCAAGTTTCCCGGGTTTCAGCACCAGCTGCGGCGAGCCCCCGCCAGCGGGGAAGAAAGCCACGACACAAGGATTCTTCTCCAATCACAGTTTACAGAAGCACTGCTTGGTTGAGGGAGAGGTGGGGGTGAGGGGGCCCCGACCACAGCAGTTGACTGGTTTTTATACAGGATGTGCGCGTGGTCTGCTGGCCTGATACACTAGGCGGATTGGGATTGGTGCATTGCTGTTACTGGGCGGAGTTGAACGGGAGAGCCGACTTGGTAAACAACCCAGGGCTCCGTCCTAGGAGGAAGTCAGCACCATCTGAGCAGGAGAGCCCATGTGGTAAACAACCCAGGGCTCCGCCCTGGGAGGAAGTCGGGAAACCGGCCGTCACAGACATATAGGAAGACACATAGTATGGAGTTTAACTCCGAATCTAAAGGGAAATTCAGAAAAGTGTCCTCATCCATGAACCACACTCTGTTTTAACAAAGAAGCATTCTCTTCTTTCCACAGTCTGCAATACAACAAGGAAGATGAGCATGCCCAGAAAAAAAGATCTGTGTTTCATACTCATACAGACAGTATCTAGTCCAACTAGCTTATGAAACTGACACAAACCACAGCATCTCTTACATAGATGCTCTTTGGTTAATAGTGAAAATCGTGTTGGGTTCGTGAACTGTGTAAATTCATTTGAGCCGAAAAATAATTGGGTTTATCGGAAATGAACTCTTGCTTGTAGGAAGACACAGAGCGTTTGGTTTAACTCATTTCTGAAGGTATATTCAGACCAGTGTTCTCATCCATGAAACACACTCTGTTTTAACGCAAGAAGCATGCTCTTCTTTCCAGTGTCTGCAATACAGCAAGAAACATGAGCAAGCCACGAAAGAAATAACTGTGTTTCCTAAGCATACGGACCTTATCTAGTTCAACTCTGCTTATGAAACTGATACAAACCACATCATCTGTTACATAGACGCTCTTTAGTTAATAGTGGAAATCGTGTTGGTTTCGTGAACTGTGTATATTCATTTGAGCCAAAAAATAACTGGGTTTACCGGAAATGAACTCTTGCTTCTAGGAAGACACACAGCCTTTGGTTTACTTCCATTTCTGAAGGGAAATTCAGACCAGTGATCTCATCCATGAAACACACTCTGTTATAACGGAAGAAGCATGCTCTTCTTTCCAGCGTCTACAATTCAGCAACAAACATAAGCATGCCCAGAAAAAAAAGATCTGTGTTTCATACTCATACAGACCATATCTAGTTCAACTCTGCTTATGAAACTGATACAAACCACAGCATCTCTTACATAGATGCTCTTTAGTTAATAGTGAAAATCGTGTTGGTTTTGTGAACTGTGTAAATTCATTTGACCTGAAAATTTACTGCGTTTACCAGAAATGAACTCTTGCTTGTAGGAAGACACAGAGCATGGAGTTTGACTCTCATTCTGAAGGGAAATTCAGGAAAGTGTTCTCATCGATGAAACACACTCTGTTTTAACATAAGAAGCATGCTCTTTTTTCCAGCGTCTGCAATACAACAAGAAATATGAGCACATCCTGAAAAAAAGAATTGGGTTTCCTACTCATACGGACCATATCTACTTCAACTCTGTTTATGAAACTGATGCAAAGCACAGCATCTCTTACATAGTTGCTTTTTAGTTAATAGTGAAAATCGTGTTGGATTCGTGAACAGTGTTAATTCATTTGACCTGAAAATTCAATGGGTTTACCAGAAATGAACTCTTGCTTGTAGGAAGACACAGAGCAGGGAGTTTAACTCTGATTCTGAAGGGAAATTCAGAAAAGTGTTCTCATGCATGACACACACTCTGTTTTAACGGAAGAAGCATGCTCTTCTTTCCAGAGTCTGCAACACAGCAAGAAATTTGAGCATGCCCAGAAAAAAAGAACTGTGTTTCCTACTCATACAGACTGTATCTAGTTCAATTCTGCTTATGAAACTGATACAAACCACAGCAACTCTTACACAGATGCTCTTTAGTTAATATTGAAAAGCATGTTGGGTTCTTGAACTGTTTAAATTCATTTGACCTGAACATTCACTGGGTTTACCAGAAATGAACTGTTGCTTGTAGGAAGACACCGAGCACGGAGTTTAACTCTGATTCTGAAGGGAAATTCAGACCAGTGTTCTCATGCATGAAACACACTCTGTTTTATCCTAAGAATCAAGCTCTTCTTTCCAGCGTCTGCAATACAACAAGGTACATTAGCATGCCCAGAAAAAAAGAACTGTGTTTCCTACTCATACTGACCATATCTAGTCCAAGTCTGCTAATGAAACTGATAAAAACCACAACATTTCTTACATAGATGCTCTTTAGTTAGTAGTGAAAAAAGTGTTGGGTTCCTGAACTGTGTAAATACATTTGAGCCGATAATTCAATGCTTTTACCAGAATTGAACTCTTGCATGAAGGAAGACACAGAGCCTTTGCTTTAACTCCGTTTCTGAAGGGAAATTCAGTCCAGTGTTCTCATCCATGAAACACACTCTGTTTTAACGCAAGAAGCATTCTCTTCTTTCCAGTGTCTGCAATACAGCAAGAAACATGAGCACGCCCAAAAAAAAGAACTGTGTTTCCTACTCATATGGACCGTATCTAGTTCAACTCTGCTTATGAAACTCATACAAACAACAGCAAATCTTAAACCGAGGCTCTTTAGTTAATAGTGAAAAACGTGTTGGGTTCGTGACCTATGTAAATTCATTTGACCTGAAAATTCACTGGGTTTACCAGATGAAATCTTGCTTGTAGGAAGAAACAGAGCCTTTGATTTAACTCCATTTCTCAAGGGAAATTCTGACCAGTGTTGTCATCCATGAAACAACTCTGTCTTAACGGAAGAAGCATGCTCTTCTTTTCAGAGTCTACAATACAGCAAGAAACATTAGCATGCTCAGAAAAAAAAACCTGTGTTTCCTACTCATACGGACCTTATCTAGTTCAACTCTGCTTAGGAAACTCATACAAACCACAGCATCTCTTACACAGATGCTCTTTAGTTAATAGTGAAAAACGTGTTGGGTTCGTTAACTGTGTAAATTCATTTGACCTTTAAATTCACTGGGTTTACCAGAAATGAACTCTTGCTTGTAGGAAGACGCAGAGCATGGAGTTTAACTCTGATTCTGAAGGGAAATTCAGAAAAGTGTTCTCATCCATGAAACACACTCTGTTTAACGGAAGAAGCATGCTCTTCTTTCAGCGTCTGCAATACAGCAAGAAACATGAGCATGGCCTGAAAAAAAGAACTGTGTTTCCTACTCATACGGACCATATCTAGTTCAACTCTGCTTATGAAACTGATACAAACCACAGCAACTCTTAAACAGATGCTCTTTAGTTAATACTGAAAAACGTGTTGGATTCGTGAACTGTGTAAATTCATTTGAGCCGAAAAATAACTGTGTTTACTGGAAATGAACTCTTGCTTGTGGTAAGACACATAGCCTTTCGTTTAACTCCGTTTCTGAAGGGAAATTCAAACCAGTGTTCCCATCCATGAAACACACTCGGTTTTAACGGAAGAAGCATGCTCTTCTTTCCAGCGTCTGCAATACAGCAACAAACATGAGAATGCCCAGATAAAAAGAACTGTGTTTACTACTCATGTGGACCATATCTAGTTCAACTCTGGTTATGAAACTCATACAAACCACAGCAACTCTTACACAGATGATGTTTAGTTAATAGTGAAAAAGGTGTTGGGTTCGTGAACTGTGTAAATTCATTTGACCTGAAAATTCACTGTGTTTACCAGAAATGAACACTTGCTTGGAGGAAGACAATAGCATGGAGTTTAACTCTGATTCTGAAGGGAAATTCAGAAAAGTGTTCTCATCCATGAAAAACACTCTGTTTTATCGCAAGAAGCATGCTCTTCTTTCCATTGTCTGCAATACAGCAAGAAACTTGAGCATGGCCAGAAAAAAAGAACTGTGTTATCTATTCAAACGGACCATATCTAGATCAACTCTGGTTATGAACCTCATACAAACCACAGCAACTCTTACATAGATGCTCTTTAGTTAATAGTGAAAAAAGTGTTGGGTTGCTGAACAGTGTTAATTCATTTGACCTGAAACTTCACTGGGTTTACCAGAAATGAACTCTTCTTGTAGGAAGACACATAGCATGGAGTTTAACTCTAATTCTGAAGGGAAATTCAGAAAAGTGTTCTCATCCATGAAACACACTCTGTTTTATCGCAAGAAGCATGCTCTTCTTTCCAGCGTCTGCAATACAGCAAGAAACATGAGCATGGCCAGAAAAAAAGAACTGTGTTATCTATTCATACGGACCATATCTACTTCAACTCTGTTTATGAAACTGATACAAACCACATCATCTCTTACATAGATGTTCTTTAGTTAATAGTGAAAAACCTGTTGGGTTCGTGAACTGTGTAAATTCATTTCAGCCGAAAATTCCCTGCGTTTACCATAAATGATCTCTTGCCTGTACAAAGACACTGAGCGTTTGGTTTAACTCCGTTTCTGAAGGTATATTCAGACCAGTGTTCTCATCCATGAAACACACTCTGTTTTATCACAAGAAGCAAGCTCTTCTTTCCAGCGTCTGCAATACAGCAAGAAACATGATCAAGCCCCGAAAGAAATAACTGTGTTTCCTAAGCAAAAGGACAGTATCTAGTTCACCTCTGCTTATGAAACTGATACAAACCACATCATCTGTTACATAGATGCTCTTTAGTTAATAGTGGAAATCGTGTTGGTTTCCTGAACTGTGTATATTCATTTTAGCTGAAATAAAACTGTGTTTACCAGAAATGAACTCTTGCTTCTAGGAAGACACACAGACTTTGGTTTACTTCCGTTTCTGAAGGGAAATTCAGACCAGTGATCTCATATATGAAACACACTCTGTTTTAACGGAAGAAGCATGCTCTTCTTTCAAGAGTCTGCAATACAGCAACAAACATGAGCATGTCCAGAAAAAAGAACTGTGTTTCATACTCATACGGACCATGTCTAGTTCAACTCTGCTTATGAAACTGATACAAACCACAGCAACTCTTACACAGATGATGTTTAGTTAATAGTGAAAAAAGTGTTGGGTTCGTGACCAATGTAAATTAACTTGACCTGAAATTTCACTGGGTTTACCAGATGAACTCTTGCTTGTAGGAAGACACATAGCATGGAGTTTAACTCTGATTCTGAAGGGAAATTCAGAAAAGTGTTCTCATCCATGAAACACACTCTGTTTTATCGCAAGAAGCATGCTCTTCTTTCCAGCGTCTGCAATTCAGCAAGAAACATGAGCATGGTCAGAAAAAAGAACTGTGTTATCTATTCATACGGACCATATCTACTTCAACTCTGGTTATGAAACTTATACAAACCACAGCAACTCTTACACAGAAGCTCTTTGGTTAATAGTGAAAAACCTGTTGGGTTCGTGAACTGTGTAAATTCATTTCAGCCGAAAATTCCCTGCGTTTACCATAAATGATCTCTTTCCTGTACAAAGACACAGAGCATTTGGTTTAACTCCGTTTCTGAAGGGATATTCAGACCAGTGTTCTCATCCATGAAACACACTCTGTTTTAACGCAAGAAGCATGCTTTTCTTTCCAGCATCTGCAATACAGCAAGAAACATGAGCATGGCCAGAAAAAAAGAGCTGTGTTATCTATTCTTACGGACCCTATCTAGTTCAACTCTGTTTATGAAACTGATACAAACCACATCATCGGTTACATAGATGCTCTTTAGTTAATAGTGGAAATCATGTTGGTTTGGTGAACTGTATATATTCATTTGAGCCGAAAAATAACTGGGTTTACCAGAAAAGAACTCTTGCTTCTAGGAAGACACACAGCCTATGGTTTACTTGCGCTTCTGAAGGGAAATTCAGACCAGTGATCTCATTTATGAAACACACTCTGTTTAAACGGAAGAAGCATGCTCTTTTTTCCAGCGTCTGCACTACAACAAGAAATATGAGCATGGCCTGAAAAAAAGAATTGAGTTTCCTACTCATACGGACCATATCTAGTTCAACTCTGCTTATGAAACTGATGCAAACCACAGCAATTCTTACATAGATGCTCTTCAGTTAATGGTGAAAATCGTGTTGGTTACGTGAACTGTGTTAATTCATTTGACCTGAAAATTCACTGGGTTTACCAGAAATGAACTCTTGCTGTAGGAAGACACAGAGCATGGAGTTTAACTGTGATTCTGAAGGGAAATTCAGGCTAGTGTTCTCATCCATGAAACACACTCTGTTTTAACGCAAGAAGCAAGCACTTCTTTCCAGCGTCTGCAATAAAGCAAGGAGCATGAGCATGCCCAGAATAAAAGAACTGATTTTCCTACTCATACGGACCATATCTAGTTCAACTCTGCTTATGAAACTGATACAAACCACAGCATCTCTTACATAGATGCTCTTTGGTTAATAGTGAAAATCGTGTTGGATTCGTGAACTGTGTAAATTCATTTGAGCCGAAAAATAACTGTGTTTACTGGAAATGAACTCTTGCTTGTGGTAAGACACATAGCCTTTGGTTTAACTCCGTTTCTGAAGGGATATTCAGAACAGTGTTCTCATCCATGAAACACACTCTGTTTTAGTGCAAGAAGCATGCTTTTCTTTCTAGCATCTGCAATACAGCAAGAAACATGAGCAAGCCCCGAAACAAATAACTGTGTTTCCTAAGCATACGGACAGTATCTAGGTCAACTCTGCTTATGAAACTGATACAAACCACATCATCGGTTACATAGATGCTCTTTAGTTAATAGTGGAAGTCATGTTGGTTTCGTGAACTGTGTACATTCATTTGAGCCAAAAAATAACTGGGTTTACCGGAAATGAACTCTTGCTTCTAGGAAGACACACAGCCTTTGGTTTACTTCCGCTTCTGAAGGGAAATTCAGACCAGTGATCTCATCCATGAAACACACTCTGTTTTAACGGAAGAAGCAGGCTCTTCTTTCCAGCGTCAGCAATTCAGCAACAAACATGAGAATGCCCAGAAAAAAAGAACTGTGTTTCATACTCATACGGACCGTATGTAGTTCAACTCTGCTTATGAAACTGATACAAACCACAGCATCTCTTACATAGATGCTCTTTAGTTAATAGTGAAAATCGTGTTTGTTTCGTGAACTGTGTAAATTCAGTTGAGCCGAAAATTCACTGCGTTTACCAGAAATGAACTCTTGCTTGTAGGAAGACACAGAGCCTTTGGTTTAACACCGTTTCTGAAGGGAAAACGGACCAGTGTTCACATCCATGAAACAAACTGTGTTTTAATGGAAGAAGCATGCTCTATTTTCCAGCGTCTGCAATACAGCAACAAACATCAGCATGCCCAGAAAAAAAGAACTGTGTTGCCTACTCATACTGACCATATCTAGTTCAACTCTGCTTATTAAACTGATACAAACCACAGCATCTCTTACATAGATGCTCTTTGGTTAATAGTGAAAATCGAGTTGGTTTCGTGAACTGTGTAAATTCATTTGAGCCGAAAAATAACTGTGTTTACTGGAAATGAACTCTTGCTTGTGGTAAGACACATAGCCTTTCGTTTAACTCCGTTTCTGAAGGGAAATTCAAACCAGTGTTCCCATCCATGAAACACACTCGGTTTTAACGGAAGAAGCATGCTCTTCTTTCCAGCGTCTGCAATACAGCAACAAACATGAGAATGCCCAGATAAAAAGAACTGTGTTTACTACTCATGTGGACCATATCTAGTTCAACTCTGGTTATGAAACTCATACAAACCACAGCAACTCTTACACAGATGATGTTTAGTTAATAGTGAAAAAGGTGTTGGGTTCGTGAACTGTGTAAATTCATTTGACCTGAAAATTCACTGTGTTTACCAGAAATGAACACTTGCTTGGAGGAAGACAATAGCATGGAGTTTAACTCTGATTCTGAAGGGAAATTCAGAAAAGTGTTCTCATCCATGAAACACACTCTGTTTTATCGCAAGAAGCATGCTCTTCTTTCCAGCGTCTGCAATTCAGCAAGAAACATGAGCATGGTCAGAAAAAAGAACTGTGTTATCTATTCATACGGACCATATCTACTTCAACTCTGGTTATGAAACTTATACAAACCACAGCAACTCTTACACAGAAGCTCTTTGGTTAATAGTGAAAAACCTGTTGGGTTCGTGAACTGTGTAAATTCATTTCAGCCGAAAATTCCCTGCGTTTACCATAAATGATCTCTTTCCTGTACAAAGACACAGAGCATTTGGTTTAACTCCGTTTCTGAAGGGATATTCAGACCAGTGTTCTCATCCATGAAACACACTCTGTTTTAACGCAAGAAGCATGCTTTTCTTTCCAGCATCTGCAATACAGCAAGGAGCATGAGCATGCCCAGAATAAAAGAACTGATTTTCCTACTCATACGGACCATATCTAGTTCAACTCTGCTTATGAAACTGATACAAACCACAGCATCTTTTACATAGATGCTCTTTGGTTAATAGTGAAAATCGTGTTGGTTTCGTGAACTGTGTACATTCATTTGAGCCGAAAAATAACTGGGTTTACCGGAAATGAACTCTTGCTTCTAGGAAGACACACAGCCTTTGGTTTACTTCCGCTTCTGAAGGGAAATTCAGACCAGTGATCTCATCCATGAAACACACTCTGTTTTAACGGAAGAAGCAGGCTCTTCTTTCCAGCGTCAGCAATTCAGCAACAAACATGAGAATGCCCAGAAAAAAAGAACTGTGTTTCATACTCATACGGACCGTATGTAGTTCAACTCTGCTTATGAAACTGATACAAACCACAGCATCTCTTACATAGATGCTCTTTAGTTAATAGTGAAAATCGTGTTGGTTTCGTGAACTGTGTAAATTCAGTTGAGCCGAAAATTCACTGCGTTTACCAGAAATGAACTCTTGCTTGTAGGAAGACACAGAGCCTTTGGTTTAACACCGTTTCTGAAGGGAAAACAGACCAATGTTCACATCCATGAAACAAACTGTGTTTTAATGGAAGAAGCATGCTCTATTTTCCTGCATCTGCAATACAGCAACAAACATGAGCATGCCCAGAAAAAAACAACTGTGTTGCCTACTCATACTGACCATATCTACTTCAACTCTGCTTATTAAACTGATACAAACCACAGCATCTCTTACATAGATGCTCTTTGGTTAATAGTGAAAATCGAGTTGGTTTCGTGAACTGTGTAAATTCATTTGAGCCGAAAAATAACTGGGTTTTCCAGAAATGAACTCTTGCTTGAAGGAAGACACAGAGCCTTTGGTTTAACTCCATTTCTCAAGGGAAATTCTGACCAGTGTTGTCATCCATGAAACGACTCTTTTTTAATGGAAAGCATGCTCTTCTTTTCAGATTCTACAATACAGCAAGAAACATTAGCATGCCCAGAAAAAAAAAACTGTGTTTCCTACTCATACGGACCGTATCTAGTTCAACTCTGCTTATGAAACTCATACAAACCACAGCATCTCTTACACAGATGCTCTTTATTTAATAGTGAAAAACGTGTTGGGTTCGTTAACTGTGTAAATTCATTTGACCTTTAAATTCACTGTGTTTACCAGAAATGAACTCTTGCTTGTACAAAGACACAGAGCATGGAGTTTAACTCTGATTCTGAAGGGAAATTCAGGCTAGTATTCTCATTCATGAAACACACTCTGTTTTAACGCAAGAAGCAAGCACTTCTTTCCAGCGTCTGCTATACAGCAAGGAACATGTGCATGCCCAGAAAAAAGAACTGTGTTTCATACTCATACTGACCATATCTAGATCAACTATGCTTATGAAACTGATACAAACCACAGCATCTCTTACATAGATGCTCTTTGGTTAATAGTGAAAATCGAGTTGGTTTCGTGAACTGTAAATGCATTTGAGACGAAAAATAACTGGGTTTCCGGGAAATGAACTGTTGCTTGTAGAAAGACACATAGCCTTTGGTTTAACTCCGTTTCTGATGGGAAATTCAGACCAGTGTTCTCATCCATGAAACACACTCTGTTTTAATGGAAGAAGCATGCTCTTCTTTCCAGCGTCTGCAATACAGCAACAGCATGAGCACGGCCTGAAAAAAAGAATTGAGTTTCCCACTCATACGGACCATTTCTACTTCAACTCTGCTTATGAAACTGATACAAACCACAGCATCTCTTACATAGATGCTCTTTGGTTAATAGTGAAAATCGAGTTGGTTTCGTGAACTGTGTAAATTCATTTGAGCCGAAAAATAACTGGGTTTTCCAGAAATGAACTCTTGCTTGAAGGAAGACACAGAGCCTTTGGTTTAACTCCATTTCTCAAGGGAAATTCTGACCAGTGTTGTCATCCATGAAACGACTCTTTTTTAATGGAAAGCATGCTCTTCTTTTCAGATTCTACAATACAGCAAGAAACATTAGCATGCCCAGAAAAAAAAAACTGTGTTTCCTACTCATACGGACCATATCTAGTTCAACTCTGCTTATGAAACTCATACAAACCACAGCATCTCTTACACAGATGCTCTTTATTTAATAGTGAAAAACGTGTTGGGTTCGTTAACTGTGTAAATTCATTTGACCTTTAAATTCACTGTGTTTACCAGAAATGAACTCTTGCTTGTACAAAGACACAGAGCATGGAGTTTAACTCTGATTCTGAAGGGAAATTCAGGCTAGTATTCTCATTCATGAAACACACTCTGTTTTAACGCAAGAAGCAAGCACTTCTTTCCAGCGTCTGCTATACAGCAAGGAACATGTGCATGCCCAGAAAAAAAGAACTGTGTTTCATACTCATACTGACCATATCTAGATCAACTATGCTTATGAAACTGATACACACCACAGCATCTCTTACATAGATGCTCTTTGGTTAATAGTGAAAATCGAGTTGGTTTCGTGAACTGTAAATGCATTTGAGACGAAAAATAACTGGGTTTCCGGGAAATGAACTGTTGCTTGTAGAAAGACACATAGCCTTTGGTTTAACTCCGTTTCTGATGGGAAATTCAGACCAGTGTTCTCATCCATGAAACACACTCTGTTTCAATGGAAGAAGCATGCTCTTCTTTCCAGCGTCTGCAATACAGCAACAAACATGAGCACGGCCTGAAAAAAAGAATTGAGTTTCCCACTCATACGGACCATTTCTACTTCAACTCTGCTTATGAAACTGATACAAACCACAGCATCTCTTACATAGATGCTCTTTGGTTAATAGTGAAAATCGAGTTGGTTTCGTGAACTGTGTAAATTCATTTGAGCCGAAAAATAACTGGGTTTTCCAGAAATGAACTCTTGCTTGAAGGAAGACACAGAGCCTTTGGTTTAACTCCATTTCTCAAGGGAAATTCTGACCAGTGTTGTCATCCATGAAACGACTCTTTTTCAATGGAAAGCATGCTCTTCTTTTCAGATTCTACAATACAGCAAGAAACATTAGCATGCCCAGAAAAAAAAAAACTGTGTTTCCTACTCATACGGACCGTATCTAGTTCAACTCTGCTTATGAAACTCATACAAACCACAGCATCTCTTACACAGATGCTCTTTATTTAATACTGAAAAACGTGTTGGGTTCGTTAACTGTGTAAATTCATTTGACCTTTAAATTCACTGTGTTTACCAGAAATGAACTCTTGCTTGTACAAAGACACAGAGCATGGAGTTTAACTCTGATTCTGAAGGGAAATTCAGGCTAGTATTCTCATTCATGAAACACACTCTGTTTTAACGCAAGAAGCAAGCACTTCTTTCCAGCGTCTGCTATACAGCAAGGAACATGTGCATGCCCAGAAAAAAAGAACTGTGTTTCATACTCATACTGACCATATCTAGTTCAACTATGCTTATGAAACTGATACAAACCACAGCATCTCTTACATAGATGCTCTTTGGTTAATAGTGAAAATCGAGTTGGTTTCGTGAACTGTAAATGCATTTGAGACGAAAAATAACTGGGTTTCCGGGAAATGAACTGTTGCTTGTAGAAAGACACATAGCCTTTGGTTTAACTCCGTTTCTGATGGGAAATTCAGACCAGTGTTCTCATCCATGAAACACACTCTGTTTTAATGGAAGAAGCATGCTCTTCTTTCCAGCGTCTGCAATACAGCAACAAACATGAGCACGGCCTGAAAAAAAGAATTGAGTTTCCCACTCATACGGACCATTTCTACTTCAACTCTGCTTATGAAACTGATACAAACCACAGCATCTCTTACATAGATGCTCTTTGGTTAATAGTGAAAATCGAGTTGGTTTCGTGAACTGTGTAAATTCATTTGAGCCGAAAAATAACTGGGATTTCCAGAAATGATCTCTTGCTTGAAGGAAGACACAGAGCCTTTGGTTTAACTCCATTTCTCAAGGGAAATTCTGACCAGTGTTGTCATCCATGAAACGACTCTTTTTTAATGGAAAGCATGCTCTTCTTTTCAGATTCTACAATACAGCAAGAAACATTAGCATGCCCAGAAAAAAAAAAAAACTGTGTTTCCTACTCATACGGACCGTATCTAGTTCAACTCTGCTTATGAAACTCATACAAACCACAGCATCTCTTACACAGATGCTCTTTATTTAATAGTGAAAAACGTGTTGGGTTCGTTAACTGTGTAAATTCATTTGACCTTTAAATTCACTGTGTTTACCAGAAATGAACTCTTGCTTGTACAAAGACACAGAGCATGGAGTTTAACTCTGATTCTGAAGGGAAATTCAGGCTAGTATTCTCATTCATGAAACACACTCTGTTTTAACGCAAGAAGCAAGCACTTCTTTCCAGCGTCTGCTATACAACAAGGAACATGTGCATGCCCAGAAAAAAAGAACTGTGTTTCATACTCATACTGACCATATCTAGTTCAACTATGCTTATGAAACTGATACAAACCACAGCATCTCTTACATAGATGCTCTTTGGTTAATAGTGAAAATCGAGTTGGTTTCGTGAACTGTAAATGCATTTGAGACGAAAAATAACTGGGTTTCCGGGAAATGAACTGTTGCTTGTAGAAAGACACATAGCCTTTGGTTTAACTCCGTTTCTGATGGGAAATTCAGACCAGTGTTCTCATCCATGAAACACACTCTGTTTTAATGGAAGAAGCATGCTCTTCTTTCCAGCGTCTGCAATACAGCAACAAACATGAGCACTGCCTGAAAAAAAGAATTGAGTTTCCCACTCATACGGACCATTTCTACTTCAACTCTGCTTATGAAACTGATGCAAACCACAGCATCTCTCCCATAGATGCTCTTTAGTTAATAGTGAAAATCGTGTTGGTTTCATGAACTGTGTTAATTCATTTGACCTGAAATTCTCTGGGTTTACCAGAAATGAACTCTTGCTTGTAGGAAGACACAGAGCATGGAGTTTAACTGTGATTCTGAAGGGAAATTCAGGCTAGTGTTCTCATCCATGAAACAAACTCTGTTTTAACGCAAGAAGCAAGCACTTCTTTCCAGCGTCTGCAATACAGCAAGGAGCATGAGCATGCCCAGAAAAAAAGAACTGTGTTTCCTACTCATACGGACCATATCTAGTTCAACTCTGCTTATGAAACTGATACAAACCACAGCATCTCTTGCATAGATGCTCTTTGGTTAATAGTGAAAATCGTGTTGGATTCGTGAACTGTGTAAATTCATTTGAGCCGAAAAATAACTGTGTTTACTGGAAATGAACTCTTGCTTGTGGTAAGACACATAGCATTTGGTTTAACTCCGTTTCAGCAGGGAAATTCAAACCAGTGTTCTCATCCATTAAACACACTCTGTTTTAACGGAAGAAGCATGCTCTTCTTTCCAGAGTCTACAATACAGCAAGAAATTTGAGCACACCCAGAAAAACAGAACTGTGTTTCCTACTCATACGGACCGTATCTAGTTCAACTCTGCTCATGAAATTGATACAAACCACAGCAACTCTTACACAGATGCTCTTCAGTTAATAGTGTAAAACGTGTTGGGTTCGTTAACTGTGTAAATTCATTTGACCTTTAAAACCACGGCGTTTACCAGAAATGAACTCTTGCTTGTAGGAAGACACAGACCATGGAGTTTAACTCTGATTCTGAAGGAAATTCAGACCAGTGTTCTCATCCATGAAACACACTCTGTTTTAACGGAAGAAGCATGCTCTTCTTTCCAGCGTCTGCAATACAGCAACAAACATGAGAATGCCCAGAAAAAAAGAACTGTGTTTCCTACTCATATGGACCATATCAAGTTCAACTCTGCTTATGAAACTGATACAAACCATCATCTTTTACATAGATGTTCTTTAGTTAATAGTGAAAAACCTGTTGGGTTCATGAACTGTGTAAATTCATTTCAGCCGAAAATTCCCTGCGTTTACCATAAATGATCTCTTTCCTGTACAAAGACACAGAGCGTTTGGTTTAACTCCGTTTCTGAAGGGATATTCAGACCAGTGTTCTCATCCATGAAACACACTCTGTTTTATCACAAGAAGCAAGCTCTTCTTTCCAGCATCTGCAATACAGCAAGAAACATGATCAAGCCCAGAAAGAAATAACTGTGTTTCCTAAGCAAAAGGACAGTATCTAGTTCACCTCTGCTTATGAAACTGATACAAACCACATCATCTGTTACATATATGCTCTTTAGTTAATAGTGAAAATCGTGTTGGTTTCATGAACTGTGTTAATTCATTTGACCTGAAATTCACTGGGTTTACCAGAAATGAACTCTTGCTTGTAGGAAGACACAGAGCATGGAGTTTAACTGTGATTCTGAAGGGAAATTCAGGCTAGTGTTCTCATCCATGAAACAAACTCTGTTTTAACGCAAGAAGCAAGCACTTCTTTCCAGCGTCTGCAATACAGCAAGGAGCATGAGCATGCCCAGAAAAAAAGAACTGTGTTTCCTACTCATACGGACCATATCTAGTTCAACTCTGCTTATGAAACTGATACAAACCACAGCATCTCTTGCATAGATGCTCTTTGGTTAATAGTGAAAATCGTGTTGGATTCGTGAACTGTGTAAATTCATTTGAGCCGAAAAATAACTGTGTTTACTGGAAATGAACTCTTGCTTGTGGTAAGACACATAGCATTTGGTTTAACTCCGTTTCAGCAGGGAAATTCAAACCAGTGTTCTCATCCATTAAACACACTCTGTTTTAACGGAAGAAGCATGCTCTTCTTTCCAGAGTCTACAATACAGCAAGAAATTTGAGCACACCCAGAAAAACAGAACTGTGTTTCCTACTCATACGGACCGTATCTAGTTCAACTCTGCTCATGAAATTGATACAAACCACAGCAACTCTTACACAGATGCTCTTCAGTTAATAGTGTAAAACGTGTTGGGTTCGTTAACTGTGTAAATTCATTTGACCTTTAAAACCACGGCGTTTACCAGAAATGAACTCTTGCTTGTAGGAAGACACAGACCATGGAGTTTAACTCTGATTCTGAAGGAAATTCAGACCAGTGTTCTCATCCATGAAACACACTCTGTTTTAACGGAAGAAGCATGCTCTTCTTTCCAGCGTCTGCAATACAGCAACAAACATGAGAATGCCCAGAAAAAAAGAACTGTGTTTCCTACTCATATGGACCATATCAAGTTCAACTCTGCTTATGAAACTGATACAAACCATCATCTTTTACATAGATGTTCTTTAGTTAATAGTGAAAAACCTGTTGGGTTCATGAACTGTGTAAATTCATTTCAGCCGAAAATTCCCTGCGTTTACCATAAATGATCTCTTTCCTGTACAAAGACACAGAGCGTTTGGTTTAACTCCGTTTCTGAAGGGATATTCAGACCAGTGTTCTCATCCATGAAACACACTCTGTTTTATCACAAGAAGCAAGCTCTTCTTTCCAGCATCTGCAATACAGCAAGAAACATGATCAAGCCCAGAAAGAAATAACTGTGTTTCCTAAGCAAAAGGACAGTATCTAGTTCACCTCTGCTTATGAAACTGATACAAACCACATCATCTGTTACATATATGCTCTTTAGTTAATAGTGGAAATCGTGTTGGTTTCCTGAACTGTGTATATTCATTTTAGCTGAAATAAAACTGTGTTTACCAGAAATGAACTCTTGCTTCTAGGAAGACAAACAGACTTTGATTTACTTCCGTTTCTGAAGGGAAATTCAGACCAGTGATCTCATCCATGAAACACACTCTGTTTTAACGGAAGAAGCATGCTCTTCTTTCAAGAGTCTGCAATACAGCAACAAACATGAGCATGTCCAGAAAAAAGAACTGTGTTTCATACTCATACGGACCATGTCTAGTTCAACTATGCTTATAAAACTGATACAAACCACAGCAACTCTTACACAGATGATGTTTAGTTAATAGTGAAAAAAGTGTTGGGTTCGTGACCAATGTAAATTCACTTGACCTGAAATTTCACTGGGTTTACCAGATGAACTCTTGCTTGTAGGAAGACACATAGCATGGAGTTTCACTCTGATTCTAAAGGGAAATTCAGAAAAGTGTTCTCATCCATGAAACACACTCAGTTTTATCGCAAGAAGCATGCTCTTCTTTCCAGCGTCTGCAATACAGCAAGAAACATGAGCATGGCCAGAAAAAAAGAACTGTGTTATCTATTCATACGGACCATATCTTGTTCAACTCTGGTAATGAAACTCATACAAACCACAGCAACTCTTACACAGATGCTCTTTGGTTAATAGTGAAAAACCTGTTGGGTTCATGAACTGTGTAAATTCATTTCAGCTGAAAATTCCCTGAGTTTACCATAAATGATCTCTTGCCTGTACAAAAACACAGAGCATTTGGTTTAACTCCATTTCTGAAGGGATATTCAGACCAGTGTTCTCATCCATGAAATATACTCTGTTTTAATGCAAGAAGCATGCTTTTCTTTCCAGCGTCTGCAATACAGCAAGAAACATGAGGATGGCCAGAAAAAAAGAACTGTGTTATCTATTCATACGGACCACATCTAGTTCAACTCTGCTTATGAAACTGATACAAACCACAGCATCTCTTACATGGATGCTCTTAGGTTAATAGTGAAAATCGTGTTGGATTCGTGAACTGTATAAATTCATTTGAGCCGAAAAATAACTGTGGTTACTGGAAATGAACTCTTGTTGTAGTAAGACACATAGCCTTGGGTTTAACTCCGTTTCAGAAGGGAAATTCAAACCAGTGTTCTCATCGATGAAACACACTCTGTTTTAACGGAAGAAGCATGCTCTTCTTTCCAGAGTCTACAATACAGCAAGAAACTTGAGCATGCCCAGATAAATAGAACTGTGTTTCTTATTCATATGGACCGTATCCAGTTCAACACTGCTTATGAAACTGATACAAACCACAGCAACTCTTACACAGATGCTATTTAGTTAATAGTGTAAAACGTGTTGGGTTCGTTAACTGTGTAAATTCATTTGACCTTTAAAACCACAGCGTTTACCAGAAATGAACTATTGCTTGTAGGAAGACACAGAGCATGGAGTTTAACTCTGATTCTGAAGGGAAATTCAGAAAAGTGTTCTCATCCATGAAAAACACTCTCTTTTATCACAAGAAGCATGCTCTTCTTTCCAGCGTCTGCAATACAGCAAGAAACATGAGCATGGCCAGAAAAAAATAACTGTGTTATCTATTCATACGGACCATATCTAGGTCAACTCTGGTTACGAACCTCATACAAACCACAGCAAATCTTACACAGATCCTCTTTAGTTAATAGTGAAAAACGTATTGGGTTGGTGAACTGTGTTAATTCATTTGACCTGAAAATTCACTGGGTTTACCAGAAATGAACTGTTGCTTGTAGGAAGACACAGAGAATGGAGTTTAACTCTGATTCTGAAGGGAAATTCAGAAAAGTGTTCTCATCCATGAAACACACTCTGTTTTATCGCAAGAAGCATGCTCTTCTTTCCAGCATCTGCAATACAGGAAGAAACATGAGCATGGCCAGAAAAAAAGAACTGTGTTTCCTACTCATACTGACCATATCTACTTCAACTCTGTTTATGAAACTGATACAAACCACCACATCTCTTACATAGATTCTCTTTGGTTAATAGTCAAAATCATGTTGGTTTCGTGAACTGTGTAAAGGCATTTGAGCTGAAAAATAACTGGGTTTTCGGGAAATGAGCTGTTGCTTGTAGGAAGACACATAGCCTTTGGTTTACCTCCGTTTCTGAAGGGTAATTCACACTAGTGTTATCATCGATGAAACACACTCTGTTTTCACGGAAGAAGCATGCTCTTCTTTCCAGAGTCTACAATACAGCAAGAAACTTGAGCATGCCCAGAAAAACAGAACTGAGTTTCCTACTCATACGGACCGTATCTTGTTCAACTCTGCTTATGAAACTGATACAAACCACAGCAACTCTTACACAGATGCTCTTCAGTTAATAGTGTAAAACGTGTTGGGTTCGTTACCTGTGTAAATTCATTTTACCTTAAATCCACGGCATTTACCAGAAATGAACTCTTGCTTATAGGAAGACACACAGCATGGAGTTTAACTCTGATTCTGAAGGAAATTCAGGCCAGTGTTCTCATCCATGAAACACACTCTGTTTTAACGCAAGAAGCAAGCTCGTTTTTCCAGCATCTGCAATACAGCAAGAAACGTGGGCATGGCCAGAAAAAAAAGTACTGTGCTTCCTCCTCGTACGGACCATATCGCGTTCATCTCTTTTTATGAAACTGATACAAACCACAGCATCTCTGACATAGATGCTCTTTAGTAAATAGTGAAAAACGTGTTGGGTTCGTGAACTGTGTAAATTCTTTTGATCGATAACTCACTGCGTTTACCAGAAATGAATTCTTGCTTGTAGGAAGAGACAGAGCATTTGGTTTAACTCCATTTCTGAAGGGAAATTCAGACCAGTGTTCTCATCCAAGAAACACACTCTGTTTTAACGCAAACAGCAAGCTCTTCTTTCCAGCATCTGCAATACAGCAAGAAACATGAGCAATCGCCGAAAGAAATAACTGTGTTTCCTAAGCATACGGACAGTATCTAATTCAACTCTGCTTATGAAACTGATACAAACCACAGCATCTCTTACATAGATGCTCTTTGGTTAATAGTGAAAATCGTGTTGGTTTCGTGAACTGTGTAAATTCATTGGACCTGAAAATTCACTGCGTTTACCAGAAATGAACTCTTGCTTGTAGGAAGACACAGAGCATGTAGTTTAACTCTCATTCTGAAGGGAAATTCAGGAACGTGTTCTCATCGATAAAACACACTCTGTTTTAACGTGAGAAACATGCTCTTTTTTCCAGCGTCTGCAATACAACAAGAAATATGAGCACGGCCTGAAAAAAGAATTGAGTTTCCTACTCTTACAGACCATATCTAGTTCAACTCTGCCTATGAAACTGATACAAACCACAGCAACTCTTACAAAGATTCTCTTTAGCTAATAGTGAAAAACATGTTGCGTTCGTTAACTGTGTAAATTCATTTGACCTATAAATCCCCGGTGTTTACCAGAAATGAACTCTTGCTTGTAGGAAGACAAAGAGCATGGAGTTTAACTCTCATTCTGAAGGGAAATTCAGGGAAGTGTTGTCATCGATAAAACACACTCTGTTTTATTGCAAGAAGCAAGCACTTCTTTCCAGCGTCTGCAATACAGCAAGGAACATGAGCATGCCCAGAAAAAAACAACTGTGTTTCCTACTCATACTGACCTTATCTGGTTCAACTCTGCTTATGAAACTGATACAAACCACAGCATCTAATACATAGATTCTCTTTGGTTAATAGTCAAAATCGTGTTGGATTCGTGAACTGTGTAAATTATTTGAGCCGAAAAATAACTGGGTTTACAGGAAATGAACTGTTGCTTGTAGGAAGACACATAGCCTTTGGTTTAACTCCGTTTCTCAAGGGAAATTCAGACCAATGTTCTCATCCATGAAACACACTCTGTTTTAACGGAAGAAGCATGCTCTTCTTTCCACTGTCTACAATACAGCAACAAACATGAGCATGCCCAGAAAAAAAAGAACTGTGTTTCCTACTCATACGGACCATATCTAGTTCAACTCTGCTTATGAAACTGATACAAACCACAGCATCTCTTACATAGATGCTCTTTGGTTAATAGTGAAAATCGTTTTGGATTCGTGAACTGTGTAAATTCATTTGAGCCGAAAAATAACTGGGTTTACCTTAAATGAACTCTTGCTTGTAGGAAGACACATAGCCTTTTGTTTAACTCCTTTCTGAAAGGAAATTCAAACCAGTGTTCTCATCCATGAAACACACTCTGTTTCAACGGAAGAAGCATGCTCTTCTTTCCAGAGTCACCAATAGAGCAAGAAACTTGAGCACACCCAGAAAAACAGAACTGTGTTTCCTACTCATACGGACCATATCTAGTTCAACTCTGCTTATGATACTGATACATACCACAGTAACTCTTACACAGATGCTCTTTAGTTAATACTGTAAAACGTGTTGGGTTCGTTAACTGTGTAAATTCATTTGACTTTAAAACCACGGCGTTTACCAGAAAGGAACTCTTGCTTGTAGGAAGACACAGAGCATGGAGTTTAACTCTGACTCTGAAGGAAATTCAGGCCAGTGTTCTCATCCATGAAACACACTCTGTTTTAACGGAAGAAGCATGCTCTTCTTTCAAGCGTCTGCAACACAACAAGAAATATTGCACGGCCTGAAAAAAATAATTGAGGTTCCTACTCATATGGACCATATCTAGTTCAACTCTGCTTATGAAACTGATGCAAACCACAGCATCTCTTACATAGATACTCTTTAGTTAATAGTGAAAATCTTGTTTTTTTCGTGAACTGTGTAAATTCATTTGAGCCGAAAATTCACTTCGTTTACCAGAAATGAATTCTTGCTTGTAGGAAAACACAGAGCCTTTGGTTTAACACCGTTTCTGAAGGGAAAACAGACCAGTGTTCACATCCATGAAACACACTCTGTTTTAACGGAAGTAGCACGCTCTACTTTCCAGCGTCTGCAAGACAGCAACAAACATGAGCATGCCCAGAAAAAAAAAACTGTGTTTATCTATTCATACAGACCGTATCTAGTTCAACTCTGCTTATGAAACTGATACAAACCACAGCAACTCTTACACAGATGCTCATTAGTTAATAGTGTAAAACGTGTTGAGTTCATTAACTGTGTAAATTCATTTGACCTTTAAATCCACGGCGTTTACAAGAAATGAACTCTTGCTTGTAGGAACACACAGAGCTTGGAGTTTAACTCTCATTCTGAAGGAAATTCAGGCCAGTGTTCTCATCCAAGAAACACACTCTGTTTAAACGGAAGAAGCATGCTCTTCTTTCCAGCGTCTGCAATACATCAAGGAACATGAGCATGCCCAGAAAAAAACAACTGTGTTTCCTACTCATACTGACCTTATCTAGTTCAACTCTGCTTATGGAACTGATACAAACCACAGCATCTCTTACAGAGATGCTCTTTGGTTAATAGTCAAAATTGTGTTGGTTTCATGAACTGTGTAAATTCTTTTGAGCCGAAAAATAACTGGGTTTACGGGAAATGACCTGTTGCTTGTAGGAAGACACATAGCATTTGGTTTAATTCCGTTTCTGAAGGGAAATTCAGACCAGTGTTCTCAACCATGAAACACACTCTGTTTTAATGGAAGAAGCATACTCTTCTTTCCAGCGTCTGCAATACAGCAAGAAACATGAGAATGTCCAGAAAAATGAACTGTCTTTCCTACTTATACGGACCATATCTAGTTCAACTCTGCTTATGAAACTGATACAAAACACAGCATCTCTTACATAGATTCTCTTTGGTTAATAGTCAAAATCATGTTGGTTTCGTGAATTGTGTAAAGGCATTTGAGCCGAAAAATAACTGGGTTTTTGGGAAATGAACTGTTGCTTGTAGGAAGACACATAGCCTTTGGTTTAACTCCGTTTCTGAAGGGTAATTCAGACCAGTATTATCATCGATGAAACACACTCTATTTTCACGGAAGAAGCATGCTCTTCTTTCTAGAGTCTACAATACAGCAAGAAACTTGAGCACGCCCAGAAAAACCGAACTGTGTTTCCTACTCATACGGACCATATCTTGTTCAACTCTGATTATGAAACTGATACAAACCACAGCAACTCTTACACAGATGCTCTTTAGTTAATAGTGTAAAACGTGTTGGGTTCGTTAACTGTGTAAATTCATTTGACCTTTAAATCCACGGCATTTACCAGAAATGAACTCTTGCTTATAGGAAGACACACAGCATGGAGTTTAACTCTGATTCTGAAGGAAATTCAGGCCAGTGTTCTCATCCATGAAACACACTCTGTTTTAATGCAAGATACAAGCTCGTTTTTCCAGCATCTGCAATACAGCAAGAAACGTGGGCATGGCCAGAAAAAAAGGAACTGTGCTTCCTACTCGTATGGACCATATCGCGTTCAACACTTCTTATGAAACTGATAAAAACCACAGCATCTCTGACATAGATGCTCTTTAGTAAATAGTGAAAAATGTGTTGGGTTCGTGAACTGTGTAAATTCATTTGATCAGTAAATCTCTGTGTTTACGAGAAATGAATTCTTGCTTGTAGGAAGAGACAGAGCATTTGGTTTAACTCCATTTCTGAAGGGAATTTCAGACCAGTGTTCTCATCCATGAAACACACTCTGTTTTAACGCAAACAGCAAGCTCTTCTTTCCAGCATCTGCAATACAGCAAGAAACATGAGCAATCTCCGAAAGAAATAACTGTGTTTCCTAAGCATACGGACAGTATCTAATTCAACTCTGCTTATGAAACTGATACAAACAACAGCATCTCTTACATAGATGCTCTTTAGTTAATAGTGAAAATCGTGTTGGTTTCGTGAACTGTGTAAATTCATTGGACCTGAAAATTCACTGCGTTTACCAGAGTGAACTCTTGCTTGTAGGAAGACACAGAGCATGTAGTTTAACTCTCATTCTGAAGGGAAATTCAGGAAAGTGTTCTCATCGATAAAACACACTCTGTTTTAACGTGCGAAGCATGCTCTTTTTTCCAGAGTCTGCAGTACAACAAGAAATATGAGCACGGCCTGAAAAAAGAATTGAGTTTCCTACTCATACAGACCATATCTAGTTCAACTCTGCTTATGAAACTGATACAAACCACAGCAACTCTTACAAAGATTCTCTTTAGCTAACAGTGAAAAACATGTTGGGTTCGTTAACTGTGTAAATTTATTTGACCTTTAAATCCATGGTGTTTACCAGAAATGAACTCTTGCATGTAGGAAGACACAGAGCATGGAGTTTAACTCTCATTCTGAAGGGAAATTCAGGAAACTGTTGTCATCGATAAAACACACTCTGTTTTATTGCAAGAAGCATGCACTTCTTTCCAGCGTCTGCAATACAGCAAGGAACATGAGCATGCCCAGAATTAAACAACAGTGTTTCCTACTCATACTGACCTTATCTGGTTCAACTCTGCTTATGAAACTAATACAAACCACAGCATCTAATACATAGATTCTCTTTGGTTAATAGTCAAAATCGTGTTGGTTTTGTGAACTGTGTAAATTATTTGAGCCGAAAAATAACTGGGTTTACAGGAAATGAACTGTTGCTTGTAGGAAGACACATACCCTTTGGTTTAACTCCATTTCTCAAGGGAAATTCAGACCAATGTTCTCATCCATGAAACACACTCTGTTTTAACGGAAGTAGCACGCTCTACTTTCCAGCGTCTGCAAGACAGCAACAAACATGAGCATGCCCCCCCCCCAAAAAAACAAACAAACTGTGTTTCCTACTCATACTGACCATATCTACTTCAACTCTGCTTATGAAACTGATACAAACCACAGCATCTCTTACATAGATGCTCTTTGGTTAATAGTGAAAATCGTGTTGGTTTCGTGAACTGTGTAAATTCATTGGACCTGAAAATTCACTGCGTTTACCAGAAATGAACTCTTGCTTGTAGGAAGACACAGAGCATGTAGTTTAACTCTCATTCTGAAGGGAAAATCAGGAAAGTGTTCTCATCGATAAAACACACTCTGTTTTAACGTGAGAAGCATGCTCTTTTTTCCAGCGTCTGCAATACAACAAGAAATATGAGCACGGCCTGAAAAAAGAATTGAGTTTCCTACTCTTACAGACCATATCTAGTTCAACTCTGCTTATGAAACTGATACAAACCACAGCAACTCTTACACAGATTCTCTTTAGCTAATAGTGAAAAACATGTTGGGTTCGTTAACTGTGTAAATTCATTTGACCTTTAAATCCATGGTGTTTACCAGAAATGAATTCTTGCTTATAGGAAGACACAGAGCATGGAGTTTAACTCTCATTCTGAAGGGAAATTCAGGAAAGTGTTGTCATCGATAAAACACACTATGTTTTATTGCAAGAAGCAAGCACTTCTTTCCAGCATCTGCAATACAGCAAGGAACATGAGCATGCCCAGAAAAAAACAACTGTGTTTCCTACTCATACTGACTTTATCTGGTTCAACTCTGCTTATGAAACTGATACAAACCACAGCATCTAATACATAGATTCTCTTTGGATAATAGTCAAAATCGTGTTGGTTTCGTGAACTGTGTAAATTATTTGAGCCAAAAAATAACTGGGTTTACAGGAAATGAACTGTTGCTTGTAGGAAGACACATAGCCTTTGCTTTAACTCCGTTTCTCAAGGGAAATTCAGACCAATGTTCTCATCCATGAAACACACTCTGTTTTAACGGAAGAAGTATGCTCTTCTTACCACTGTCTGCAATACAGCAACAAACATGAGCATGCCCAGAAAAAAAAAGAACTGTGTTTCCTACTCATACGGACCATATCTAGTTCAACTCTGCTTATGAAACTGATACAAACCACAGCATCTCTTACATAGATGCTCTTTGGTTAATAGTGAAAATCGTTTTGGATTCGTGAACTGTGTAAATTCATTTGAGCCGAAAAATAACTGGGTTTACCTTAAATGAACTCTTGCTTGTAGGAAGACACATAGCCTTTGGTTTAAATCCTTTCTGAAAGGAAATTCAAACCAGTGTTCTCATCCATGAAACACACTCTGTTTCAACGGAAGAAGCATGCTCTTCTTTCCAGAGTCTACAATACAGCAAGAAACTTGAGCACACCCAGAAAAACAGAACTGTGTTGCCTACTCATACGGACCATATCTAGTTCAACTCTGCTTATGAAACTGATACAAAACACAGGAACTCTTACACAGATGCTCTTTAGTTAATAGTGTAAAACGTGTTGAGTTCATTAACTGTGTAAATTCATTTGACCTTTAAATCCACGGCGTTTACCAGAAATGAACTCTTGCTTGTAGGAAGACACACAGCATGGAGTTTAACTCTCATTCTGAAGGAAATTCAGGCCAGTGTTCTCATCCATGAAACACACTCTGTTTTATCGCAAGAAGCAAGCACTTCTTTCCAGCATCTGCAATACAGCAAGGAACATGAGCATGCCCAGAAAAAAACAACTGTGTTTCCTACTCATACTGACCTTATCTAGTTCAACTCTGCTTATGAAACTGATACAAACCAAGGCATCTCTTACAGAGATGCTCTTTGCTTAATAATCAAAATTGTGTTGGTTTCATGAACTGTGTAAATTTATTTGAGCCGAAAAATAACTGGGTTTACGGGAAATGACCTATTGCTTGTAGGAAGACACATACCATTTGATTTAACTCCGTTTCTGAAGAGAAATTCAGACCAGTGTTCTCAACCATGAAACACACTCTGTTTTAATGGAAGAAGCATGCTCTTCTTTCCAGCGTCTGCAATACAGCAAGAAATATGAGAATGTCCAGAAAAATGAACTGTGTTTCCTACTCATACGGACCATATCTAGTTCAACTCTGCTTATGAAACTGATACAAACCACAGCAACTCTTACACAGATTCTCTTTAGCTAATAGTGAAAAACATGTTGGGTTCGTTAACTGTGTAAATTCATTTGACCTTTAAATCCATGGTGTTTACCAGAAATGAACTCTTGCTTGTAGGAAGACACAGAGCATGGAGTTTAACTCTCATTCTGAAGGGAAATTCAGGAAAGTGTTGTCATCGATAAAACACACTCTGTTTTATTGCAAGAAGCAAGCACTTCTTTCCAGCGTCTGCAATACAGCAAGGAACATGAGCATGCCCAGAAAAAAACAACAGTGTTTCCTACTCATACTGACCTTATCTGGTTCAACTCTGCTTATGAAACTGATACAAACCACAGCATCTAATACATAGATTCTCTTTGGTTAATAGTCAAAATCGTGTTGGTTTCGTGAACTGTGTAAATTATTTGAGCCGAAAAATAACTGGGTTTACAGGAAATGAACTGTTGCTTGTAGGAACACACATAGCCTTTGGTTTAACTCCGTTTCTCAAGGGAAATTCAGACCAATGTTCTCATCCATGAAACACACTCTGTTTTAACGGAAGAAGCATTCTCTTCTTTCCACTGTCTGCAATACATCAACAAACATGAGCATGCCCAGAAAAAAAAGAACTGTGTTTCCTACTCATACGGACCATATCTAGTTCAACTCTGCTTATGAAACTGATACAAACCACAGCATCTCTTACATAGATGCTCTTTGATTAATAGTGAAAATCGTTTTGGATTCGTGAACTGTGTAAATTCATTTGAGCCGAAAAATCACTGGGTTTACCTTAAATGAACTCTTGCTTGTAGGAAGACACATAGCCTTTGGTTTAACTCCTTTCTGAAAGGAAATTCAAACCAGTGTTCTCATCCATGAAACACACTCTGTTTCAACGGAAGAAGCATGCTCTTCTTTCCAGAGTCTACAATACAGCAAGAAATTTGAGCACTCCCAGAAAAACAGAACTGTGTTTCCTACTCATACGGACCGTATCTAGTTCAACTCTGCTCATGAAATTGATACAAACCACAGCAACTCTTACACAGATGCTCTTCAGTTAATAGTGTAAAACGTGTTGGGTTCGTTAACTGTGTAAATTCATTTGACCTTTAAAACCACGGCGTTTACCAGAAATGAACTCTTGCTTGTAGGAAGACACAGAGCATGGAGTTTAACTCTGACTCTGAAGGAAATTCAGGCCAGTGTTCTCATCCATGAAACACACTCTGTTTTAATGGAAGAATCATGCTCTTCTTTCCAGCGTCTGCAATACAACAAGAAATATGGCACGGCCTGAAAAAAATAATTGAGGTTCCTACTCATACGGACCATATCTAGTTCAACTCTGCTTATGAAACTGATGCAAACCACAGCATCTCTTACATAGATACTCTTTAGTTAATAGTGAAAATCTTGTTTTTTTCGTGAACTGTGTAAATTCATTTGAGCCGAATATTCACTTTGTTTACCGGAAATGAATTCTTGCTTGTACGAAGACACAGAGCCTTTGGTTTAACACCATTTCTGAAGGGAAAACAGATCAGTGTTCACATTCATGAAAAACACTCTGTTTTAACGGAAGAGGAACGCTCTACTTTCCAGCGTCTGCAAGACAGCAACAAACATGAGCATGCCCAGAAAAAAAAAAAACTGTGTTTCCTACTCATACTGACCATATCTAGTTCAACTCTGCTTATGAAACTGATACAAACCACAGCATCTCTTACATAGATGCTCTTTGGTTAATAGTGAAAATAGTGTTGGTTTCGTGAACTGTGTAAGTTCATTTGACCTGAAAATTCACTTCGTTTACCAGAAATGAACTCTTGCTTGTAGGAAGACACAGAGCATGTAGTTTAACTCTCATTCTGAAGGGAGATTCAGGAAAGTGTTCTCATCCATAAAACACACTCTGTTTTAACGTGAGAAGCATGCTCTTTTTTCCAGCGTCTGCAATACAACAAGAAATATGAGCACGGCCTGAAAAAAGAATTGAGTTTCCTATTCATACAGACCATATATAGTTCAACTCTGCTTATGAAACTGATGCAAACCACAGCATCTCTTACATAGATACTCTTTAGTTAATAGTGAAAATCTTGTTTTTTTCGTGAACTGTGTAAATTCATTTGAGCCGAAAATTCACTGTGTTTACCAGAAATGAATTCTTGCTTGTAGGAAGACACAGAGCCTTTGGTTTAACACCATTTCTGAAGGGAAAACAGACCAGTGTTCACATCCATGAAACACACTCTGTTTTAACGGAAGTAGCACGCTCTACTTTCCAGCGTCTGCAAGAAAGCAACAAACATGGGCATGCCCAGAAAAAAAAAAAACTGTGTTTCCTACTCATACTGACCATATCTAGTTCAAGTCTGCTTATGAAACTGATACAAACCACAGCATCTCTTACAGAGATGCTCTATGGTTAATATTCAAAATTGTGTTGGTTCCATGAACTGTGTAAATTCATTTTAGCCGAAAAATAACTGGGTTTACGGGAAATGACCTGTTGCTTGTAGGAAGACACATAGCATTTGGTTTAACTCCGTTTCTGAAGGGAAATTCAGACCAGTGTTCTTAACCATGAAACACACTCTGTTTTAATGGAAGAAGCATGCTCTTCTTTCCAGCGTCTGCAATACAGCAAGAAACATGAGAATGTCCAGAAAAATGAACTGTGTTTCCTACTCATATGGACCATATCTAGTTCAACTCTGCTTATGAAACTGATACAAACCACAGCATCTCTTACATAGATGCTCTTTGGTTAATAGTGAAAATCGTTTTGGATTCGTTAACTGTGTAAATTCATCTGACTTTAAAACCACGGCGTTTACCAGAAATGAACTCTTGCTTGTAGGAAGACACAGAGCATGGAGTTTAACTCTGACTCTGAAGGAAATTCAGGCCAGTGTTCTCATCCATGAAACACACTCTGTTTTAACGGAAGAAGCATGCTCTTCTTTCCAGCGTCTGCAATACAACAAGAAATATGGCACGGCCTGAAAAAAATAATTGAGGTTCCTACTCATACGGACCATATCTAGTTCAACTCTGCTTATGAAACTGATGCAAACCACAGCATCTCTTACACAGATGCTGTTTTGTTAATAGTGAAAAACGTGTTGGGTTCGTGAACTATGTAAATTCATTTGACCTGAAAATTCACTGGGTTTACCAGAAATGAACTCTTGCTTGTAGGAAGACACATAGGATGGTGTTTAACTCTGATTCTGAAGGGAAATTCAGAAAAGTGTTCTCATCCATGAAACACACTCTGTTTTATCGCAAGAAGCAAGCACTTCCTTCCAGCGTCTGCAATACAGCAAGGAACATGAGCATGGCCAGGAAAAAAGAACTGTGTTATCTATTCATACGGACCATATCTACTTCAACTCTGTTTATGAAACTGATACAAACCACATCATCTCTGACATAGATGTTCTTTAGTTAATAGTGAAAAACCTGTTGGGTTCGTGAACTGTGTAAATTCATTTCAGCCGAAAATTCCCTGCGTTTACCATAAATGATCTCTTGCCTGTACGAAGACACAGAGCATTTGGTATAACTCCGTTTCTGAAGGGATATTCAGACCAGTGTTCTCATCCATGAAACACACTCCGTTTTAATGCAAGAAGCATGCTCTTCTTTCCAGGGTCTGCAATACAGCAAGAAACATGAGCAAGCCCCGAAAGTAACTGTGTTTCCTAAGCATACAGACAATATCTAGTTCAACTCTTCTTATGAAACTGATACCAACTACATCATCTGTTACATAGATACTCTTTAGTTAATAGTGGAAATCATGTTGGTTTCGTGAACTGTGTATATTCATTTTAGCTGAAATAAAACTGTGTTTACCGGAAATGAACTCTTGCTTCTAGGAAAACACACAGTCTTTGGTTTACTTCCGTTTCTGAAGGGAAATTCAGACTAGTGATCTCATTCATGAAACACACTCTGTTTTCACAGAAGAAGCATGCTCTTCTTTCAAGAGTCTGCAATACAGCAACAAACATGAGCATGTCCAGAAAAAAAAAACTGTGTTTCCTACTCATACTGACCATATCTAGTTCAACTCTGCTTATGAAACTGATACAAACCACAGCATCTCTTACATAGATGCTCTTTGGTTAATAGTGAAAATCGTTTTGGGTTCGTGAACTGTGTAAATTCATTTGAGCCGAAAAATCACTGGGTTTACCTTAAATGAACTCTTGCTTGTAGGAAGACAGATAGCCTTTGGTTTAACTCCTTTCTGAAAGGAAATTCAAACCAGTGTTCTCATCCATGAAACACACTCTGTTTCAACGGAAGAAGCATGCTCTTCTTTTCATAGTCTACAATACAGTAAGAAACTTGAGCACACCCAGAAAAACAGAACTATGTTTCCTACTCATACGGACCATATCTAGTTCAACTCTGCTTATGATACTGATACATACCACAGTAACTCTTACACAGATGCTCTTTAGTTAATACTGTAAAACGTGTTGGGTTCGTTAACTGTGTAAATTCATTTGACTTTAAAACCACGGCGTTTACCAGAAATGAACTCTTGCTTGTAGAAAGACACAGAGCATGGAGTTTAACTCTGACTCTGAAGGAAATTCAGGCCAGTATTCTCATCCATGAAACACACTCTGTATTAACGGAAGAAGCATGCTCTTATTTCCAGCGTCTGCAATACAACAAGAAATATGGCACGGCCTGAAAAAAATAATTGAGGTTCCTACTAATACGGACCATATCTAGTTCAACTCTGCTTATGAAACTGATGCAAACCACAGCATCTCTTACATAGATACTCTTTAGTTAATAGTGAAAATCTTGTTTTTTACGTGAACTGTGGTAATTCATTTGAGACGAAAATTCACTGTGTTTACCAGAAATGAATTCTTGCTTGTAGGAAGACACAGAGCCTTTGGTTTAACACCGTTTCTGAAGGGAAAACAGACCAGTGTTCACATCCATGAAACACACTCTGTTTTAATGGAAGTAGCACGCTCTACTTTCCAGCGTCTACAATACAGCAACACACATGAGCATGTCCAGTAAAAAAGAACTGTGTTTCATACTCATACAGACCGTATCTAGTTCAACTCTGCTTATGAAACTGATACAAACCACAGCATCTCTTACATAGATGCTCTTTGGTTAATAATGAAAATCGAGTTGGTTTTGTGAACTGTGTAAATTCATTTGAGCTGAAAAATAACTGGGTTTACCATAAATGACCTCTTGCTTGTAGGAAGACACAGAGCCTTTGGGTTAACTCCATTTCTCAAGGGAAATTCTGACCAGTGTTCTCATTCTAGTAACAACTGTGTTTTAACAGAAGAAGCATGCTCTTCTTTCCAGAGTCTACAATACAGCAAGAAACATGAGCATGCCCAGAAAATAGAACTGTGTTTCTTTCTCATTAGGACCGTATCTTGTTCAACTCTGCTTATGAAACTCATACAAACAACAGCATCTCTTACGCAGATGCTCTTTAGTTAATAGTGAAAAACGTGTTGGGTTCGTCAACTGTGTATATTCCTTTGACCTTTAAATTCACTGGGTTTACCAGAAATGAACTCTTGCTTGTAGGAAGACACAGAACATGGAGTTTAACTCTGATTCTGAAGGGAAATTCGCAAAAGTGTTCCCATCCATGAAACACACTCTGTTTTATCGCAAGAAGCATGGTCTTCTTTCCAGCGTCTGCAATACAGCAAGAAACATGAGCATGGCCAGAAAAAAGAATTGAGTTTCCTATTCATACGGACCATATCTAGTTCAACTCTGCTTATGAAACTGATACAAACCACAGCACTCTTACACAGACGCTCTTTAGTTAATAGTGAAAAACGTGTTGGGTTCGTTAACTGTGTAAATTCATTTGACTTTTAAATCCATGGCATTTACCAGAAATGAAGTCTTGCTTGTAGGAAGACACATAGCATGGAGTTTAACTCTGATTCTGAAGGGAAATTCAGAAAAGTGTTGTCATCCATGAAACACACTCTGTTTTATCGCGAGAAGCATGCTCTTCTTTCCAGCGTCTGCAATACAGCAAGAAATATGAGCATTCCCAGAAAAAAACAACTGTGTTTCCTATTCAAACTGACCATATCTAGTTCAACTCTGCTTATGAAACTGATGCAAACCACAGCATCTCTTACATAGATACTCTTTAGTTAATAGTGAAAATCTTGTTTTTTTCGTGAACTGTGTAAATTCATTTGAGCCGAAAATTCACTGCGTTTACCAGAAATGAATTCTTGCTTGTAGGAAGACACAGAGCCTTTGCTTTAACACCGTTTCTGAACGGAAAACAGACCAGTGTTCACGTCCATGAAACACACTCTGTTTTAATGGAAGTAGCACGCTCTACTTTCCAGCATCTGCAAGACAGCAACAAACATGAGCATGCCCCCCCCCCCAAAAAAAACTGTGTTTCCTACTCATACTGACCATATCTAGTTCAACTCTGCTTATGAAACTGATACAAACCGCAGCATCTCTTACATAGATGCTCTTTGGTTAATAGTGAAAATCGAGTTGGTTTCGTGAACTGTGTAAATTCATTTGAGCCGAAAAATAACTGGGTTTACCGGAAACAACTCTCACTTGTAGGAAGTCACATAGCCTTTGGTTAACTACGTTTCTGAAGGGAAATTCAAACCAGTGTTCTCATCGATGAAACACACTCTGTTTTAACAGAAGAAACATGCTCTTCTTTCCAGAGTCTACAATATAGCAAGAAACTTGAGCACGCCCAGAAAAACAGAACTGTGTTATCTATTCATACGACGTATCTAGTTTAACTCTGCTTATGAAACTGATACAAACCACAGCAACTCTTACACAGATGCTCTTTAGTTAATAGTGTAATACTTGTTGAGTTCGTTAACTGTGTAAATTCATTTGACCTTTAAATCCACGGCGTTTACCAGAAATGAACTCTTGCTTGTAGGAAGACACACAGCATGGAGTTTAACTCTGATTCTGAAGGAAATTCAGGCCAGTGTTCTCATCCATGAAACACACTCTGTTTTATCGCAAGAAGCAAGCACTTCTTTCCAGCGTCTGCAATACAGCAAGGAACATGAGCATGCCCAGAAAAAAACAACTGTGTTTCCTACTCATACTGACCTTATCTAGTTCAACTCTACTTATGAAACTGATACAAACCACAGCATCTCTTACATAGATGCTCTTTGGTTAATAGTCTAAATTGTGTTGGTTTCATGAACTGTGTAAATTCATTTGAGCCGAAAAATAACTGGGTTTACGGGAAATGACCTGTTGCTTGTAGGAAGACACATAGCATTTGGTTTAACTCCGTTTATGAAGGGAAATTCAGACCAGTGTTCTCAACCATGAAACACACTCTGTTTTAATGGAAGAAGCATGCTCTTCTTTCCAGCGTCTGCAATACAGCAAGAAACATGAGCATGGCCAGAAAAAAAGAACTGTGTTATCTATTCATACGGACTATATCTACTTCAACTCTGTTTATGAAACTGATACAAACCAAATCATCTCTGACATAGATGTTCTTTAGTTAATAGTGAAAAACCTGTTGGGTTCGTGAACTGTGTAAATTCATTTCAGCCGAAAATTCCCTGCGTTTACCATAAATGATCTCTTGCCTGTACGAAGACACAGAGCATTTGGTTTAACTCCGTTTCTGAAGGGATATTCAGACCAGTGTTCTCATCCATGAAACACACTCCGTTTTAACGCAAGAAGCATGCTCTTCTTTCCAGCGTCTGCAATACAGCAAGAAACACAAGCAAGCCCCGAAAGAAATAACTGTGTTTCCTAAGCATACGGACAGTATCTAGTTCAACTCTGCTTATGAAACTGATACAAACTACATCATCTGTTACATAGATACTCTTTAGTTAATAGTGGAAATCATGTTGGTTTCGTGAACTGTGTATATTCATTTTAGCTGAAATAAAACTGTGTTTACCAGAAATGAACTCTTGCTTGTAGGAAGACACAGAGCCTTTGGTTTAACACCGTTTCTGAAGGGAAAACAGACCAGTGTTCACATCCATGAAACACACTCTGTTTTAATGGAAGAAGCATGCTCTACTTTCCAGCGTCTGCAATACAGCAGCAAACATGAGCATATCCAGAAAAAAAGAACTGTGTTTCATACTCATACAGACCGTATCTAGTTCAACTCTGCTTATGAAACTGATACAAACCACAGCATCTCTTACATAGATGCTCTTTGGTTAATAATGAAAATCGAGTTGGTTTCATGAACTGTGTAAATTCATTTGAGCTGAAAAATAACTGGGTTTACCAGAAATGACCTCTTGCTTGTAGGAAGACACAGAGACTTTGGTTTAACTCCATTTCTCAAGGGAAATTATGACCAGGGTTGCATCCATGAAACAACTCTGTTTTAAGGGAAGAAGCATGCTCTTCTTTCCAGAGTCTACAATACAGCAAGAAACTTGAGCACGCCCAGAAAAACAGAACTGTGTTATCTATTCATACGGACTGTATCTAGTTCAACTCTGCTTATGAAACTGATACAAACCACAGCAACTCTTACACAGATGCTCTTTAGTTAATAGTGTAAAACGTGTTGAGTACGTTAACTGTGTAAATTCTTTTGACCTTTAAATCCACGGCGTTTACCAGAAATGAACTCTTGCTTGTAGGAAGACACACAGCATGGACTTTAACTCTGATTCTGAAGGAAATTCAGGCCAGTGTTCTCATCCATGAAACACACTCTGTTTTATCGCAAGAAGCAAGCACTTCTTTCCAGCATCTGCAATACAGCAAGGAACATGAGCATGCCCAGAAAAAAAGAACTGTGTTTCCTACTACTAAGGACCATTTCTAGTTCAACTCTGCTTAAGAAACTGATACAAACTACAGCATCTCTTACATAGATGCTCTTTAGTTAATAGTGAAAATCGTGTTGGTTTTGTGAAGTGTGTAAATTCATTTGAGATGAAAAATAACTGTGTTTACCGGAAATGAACTCTTGCTTGTAGGATAACACAGAGCATGGAGTTTAACCCCGATTCTAAAGGGAATTTCAGAAAAGTGTTCTCATCCATGAAACACACTCTATTTTAACGCAAGAAGCATGCTCTTCTTTCAAGCGTCTGCAGTACAGCAAGAAACATGGGCATGGCCAGAAAAAAAGAACTGTGTTTCCTTCCCATAAGGACCCTATCTACTTCAACTCTGCTTATGTTACTTGTACAAACCACATCATCTCTTACATAGATGCTCTTTAGTTAATAGTGAAAAACGTGATGGGTTAGTGAAGTGTGTATATTAATCTGACTTTAAAATTCACTGGGTTAACCAGAAATGAACTCTTGCTTGTAGGAAGACATAGAGCCTTTGGTTTAACTCTGTTTCTGAAGGGAAATTCAGACCAGTATTCTTATCCATGAAACACTCTCTGTTTTAAGGAAAGAAGCATTCTCTTCTTTCCAGCGTCTGCAAAACAGCAAGAAACAACAGCATGCCCAGAAAAAAAGAACTGTGTTTCCTAGTCATATGGATATCTAGTTCAACTCTGCTTATGAAACTCATACAAACCACAGCAAATCTTACACCGATGCAATTTAGTTAGTAGTGAAAAACGTGTTGGGTTCGTGAACTGTGTATATTCATTTCACCTGAAAATTCACTGGGTTTACCAGAAATGAACTCTTGCTTGTAGAAAGACACATAGCATGGAGTTTAACTCTGATGCTAAAGTGAAATTCAGAAAAGTGTTCTCATCCATGAAACACACTCTGTTTTAACACAAGAAGCATGGTCTTCTTTCCAATGTCTGCAATACAGCAAGGAACATGAGCATGCGCAAAAAAAAAAGAACTGATTTTCCTGCTCATACGGACCGAATCTAGTTCAACTCTGCTTATGAAACGATTACAACCAACAGCATCTCTTACATAGATGCTCTTTAGTTAATAGTAAAAAACGTGTTGGTTTCGTGAACTGTATAAATTCATTGGAGCCGTATATTCACAGCGTTTACCGGAAAAGAACTCTTGCTTGTAGGAAGACACACATCATTTGGTTTACCTCCGTTTCTAGAGGGAAATTCACACCAGTGTTGTCATATATGAAACACACTCTGTTTGAAGGCAAGAAGCATGCTCTTCTATCCAGCATATGCAATACAGCAAGGAACACGATCATTCCCAGAAAAAAAGAACTGTGTTTCCTACTCATACGGACCATATCTAGTTCAATTCTCCTTATGAAACTCATACAAACCACAGCAAAGCTTACACCAATGCTCTTTAGTTAATAGTGAAAAACGTGTTGGGTTCGTGAACTGTGTATTTTCATTTCACCTGAAAATTCACTGGGTTTACCAGAAAAAACTCTTACTTGTAGGAAGACACAGAGCATGGAGTTTAACTCTGATTCTGAAGTGAAATTTAGAAAAGTGTTCTCATGCATGAAACACACTTTTTTTTAATACAAGAAGAATGCTCTTCTTTCGAGAGTCTGCAATAGAGCAAGGAACATTAGCATGCGCAAAAAAAAGAACTGTGTCTCCTGCTCATATGGACCATATCTATTTCAACTCTGCTTATGAAACTGATAAAAACAACATCATTTCTTACATAGATGCTCTTTAGTTAATAGTGAAAAACGTGTTGGGTTCGTGAACTGCGAAATTCATTTGAGCCGAAAATTCACTGCGTTTACCAGAAATGAAATCTTGCTTGTAGGAAGTCACAGAGCATTTGATTTAACCTCGTTTCTGAAGGGAAATTCAGAAAAGTGTTCTCAAATATGAAACACACTCTGTTTTAACACAAGAGGCAAGCTCTTCCTTCCAGCGTCTGCAATACAGCAAGGAAGATGGGCATGCGCAAAAAAAGAGAACTGTGTTTCCTTATCATACGGACCATAGCTAGTTCAACTCTGCTTAAGAAACTGATACAAACCACAGCATCTCGTAAATAGATGCTCTGTAGGTAATAGTGGAAATCGGGTTGGTTTCGTGAACTGTGTAATTTCATTTGAGCTGAAAAATAACTGGGTTTACCAGAAATGAACTCTTGCTTGTAGGATGACACAGAGCATGGAGTTTAACTCTGATTCTAAAGGGAAATTCAGAAAAGTGTTCTCATCCATGAAACACACTCTGTTTTAACAAGAAGCATGCTCTTCTTTCTAGTATCTGCAATACAACAAGAAACATGAGCATGCCCACAAAAAAAGAACTGTGTTTCCTACTCATAGGGACCATATCTATTTCAACTCTGCTTATGAAACTGATGAAAACAACATCATTTCTTACATAGATGCTCTTTAGTTAGTAGTGAAAAACGTGTTGGTTTCCTGAACTGTATAAATTCATTCGAGCCGTATATTCACTGCGTTTACCGGAAATGAACTCTTGCTTGTAGGAAGAAACACATAATTTGGTTTAACTCCGTTTCTGACGGGAAATTCAGACCAGTGTTCTCATCCATGAAACACACTCTGTTTTAACTCAAGAAGCAAGCCCTTCTTTCCAGCGTCTGCAATACAGCAAGGAACATGAGCAAGGCCAGAAAAAAAGAACTGTGTTTCCTACTTTTACGGACCATATCTAGTTCAACTCTGCTTAAGAAACTGATACCAAGCACAGCAAGTCTTAAATAGATGCTCTTTAGCTAATAGTGAAAATCGTGTTGGTTTCGTGAACTGTGTAAATTCATTTGAGCCGAAAAATAAATGGGTCTACCGGAAATGAACACTTGCTTGTAGGATGACACATAGCATGGATTTTAACTCCGATCCTAAAGGGCAATTCAGAAAAGTGTTCTATTCAATGAAACACATTCTGTTTTAACGGAAGAGGCATGCTCTTCTTTCTAGTGAGTGCAATACAGCAAGAAACATGAGCATGCCCAGAAAAAAAGAACTGTGTCTCCTACTCATACAGACCATATCTAGTTCAATTCTCCTTATGAAACTCATACAAACCACAGCAAATCTTACATAGATGCTCTTTAGTTAATAGTGAAAAACGTGTTGGGATCGTGAACTGTGTAAATTCATTTGAGCTAAGAAATCACTGGGTTTACCAGAAATGAACTCTTGCTTGTAGGAAGACACAGAGCATTTGGTTTAACTCCGTTTCTGAAGGGTAATTCAGAAAAGTGTTCTCATAAATGAAACACACTCTGTTTTAACCCAAGAAGCAAGCTCTTCTTTCCAGCTTCTGCAATACAGCAAGAAACATGAGCATGCCCAGAAAAAAAGAACTGTGTTCCCTACTCATACGGACCGTATCTAGTTCAACTCTGCTTATGAAACTGATGCAAACCACAGCATCTCTTACATAGATGCTCTTTAGTTAATAGTGAAAAATGTGTTGGGTTCGTGAACTTTGTAAATTCATTTGAGCCGAAAAATAACGGGGTTTACCGGAAATGAACTCTTGCTTGTAGGAAGACAGAGAGCATGGAGTTTAACTCCGATTCTAAAGGGAAATTCAGAAAAGTGTTCTCATCCATGAAACACACTCTGTTTTAATGCAAGAAGTATACTCTTCTTAACAGTGTCTGCAAAACAGCAAGCAACCTGAGCATGCCTAGAAAAAAAGAACTGTGTTTCCTACTCATACGGACATTATCTATTTCAAATCTGCTTATGAAACTGATTCAAAGCACAGCATCTCATACATAGATGCTCTTTATTTAATTGTGAAAAACGTGTTGGGTTCGTGAACTGTGTAAAAACCTTTGACCTGAAAATTCACTGCGTTTACCAGAAATGAACTCTTGCTTGTAGGAAGACACGGAGCATTGGGTTTAACTCTGTTTCTCAAGGGATATTCCGACCAGTGTTCTCATCCATGGAACACACCCTGTTTTAAAGCAAGAAGCATGCTCTTCTTTCCAGTGTCTGCAATACAGCAAGGAACATGAGCATGCGCAAAAAAAAAAAAAAAGAACTGTGTTTCCTGCTCATACGGACCATATCTATTTCACCTCTGATTATGAAACTGATACAAACCACAACATATCTTACATAGATGCTCTTTAGTTAATAGTGAAAAACGTGTTGGGTTCGTGAACTGTGTAAATTCATTTGAGCTAAGAAATCACTGGGTTTACCAGAAATGAAATCTAGCTTGTAGGAAGACACAGACCATTTGGTTTAACTCTGTTTCTCAAGAGATATTCAGACCAGTGTTTTCATCCATGAATGACACTCTGTTTTAACGCAAGAAGCATGCTCTTCTTTCCAGTGTTTGCAATACGGAAAGGAACATGAGTATAGCCAGAAAAAAAGAACTGTGTTTCCTGCTCATACGGACCATATCTATTTCACCTCTGCTTATGAAACTGATACAAACCACAACATATCTTACATAGATGCTCTATAGTTAATAGTGAAAAACGTGTTGGGTTCGTGAATTGCGTAAATTCATTTGAGCTAAGAAATCACTGGGTTTACCAGAAATGAAATCTAGCTTGTAGGAAGACACAGACCATTTGGTTTAACTCTGTTTCTCAAGAGATATTCAGACCAGTGTTTTCATCCATGAATGACACTCTGTTTTAACGCAAGAAGCATGCTCTCCTTTCCAGTGTTTGCAATACGGCAAGGAACATGAGTATGGCCAGAAAAAAAGAACTGTGTTTCCTACTCATACGGACCATATATTGTTCAACTGTGCTTATGAAAGTGATACAAACCACATCTTCTACTACATAGATGCTCTTTAATTAATAGTGAAAATCGTGTTGGGATCGTGAACTGTGTAAATTCATTTTAGCCGAAAAATTACTGGTTTACCGGAAATGACCTCTTGCTATTAGAAGACACAGAGCCTTTGGTTTAACTCTGTTTCTGAAGGGAAATTCAGACCAGTGTTCTCATCCATGAAACACACTCTGTTTTAACGCAAGAAGCAAGCTCTTCTTTCCAGCGTCTGCAATACAGAAAGAAACATGAGCATGCCCAGAAAAAAAGAACTGTGTTCTCTACTCATACGGACTGTATCTAGTTCAACTCTTCTTATGAAACTGATACAAACCACAGCATCTCTTACATAGATGCTCTTTAGTTAATAGTGAAAAATGTGTTGGGTTCGTGAACTTTGTAAATTCATTTGAGCCGAAAAATAACGGGGTTTACCGGAAATGAACTCTTGCTTGTAGGAAGACAGAGAGCATGGAGTTTAACTCCGATTATAAAGGGAAATTCACACCAGTGTTCTCATCCATGAAACACACTCTGTTTTAACGCAAGAAGCATACTCTTATTAACAGTGTCTGTAAAACAGCAAGAAACCTGAGCATTCCCAGAAAAAAAGAACTGTGTTTCCTACTCATACAGACCGTATCTAGTTGAAATCTGCTTATGAAACTGATACAAAGCACAGCATCTGATACATAGATGCTCTTTATTTAATTGTGAAAATCGTGTTGGTTTCGTTATCTGTGTAAATTCATTTGAGCCGGAAAATAACTGGGTTTACCAGAAGTGAACTCTTGCTTGTAGGAAGACAGAGAGCATGGAGTTTAACTCCGATTCTAAAGGGAAATTCAGAAAAGTGTTCTCATCCATGAAACACACTCTGTTTTAACGCAAGAAGCATACTCTTCTTAACAGTGTCTGCAAAACAGCAAGAAACCTGAGCATGCCCAGAAAAAAAGAACTGTGATTCCTACTCATACGGACATTATCTAGTTCAAATCTGCTTATGAAACTGATTCAAAGCACAGCATCTCATACATAGATGCTCTTTATTTAATTGTGAAAAACGTGTTGGGTTCGTGAACTGTGTAAAATCCTTTGACTTGAAAATTCACTGCGTTTACCAGAAATGAACTCTTGCTTGTAGGAAGACACAGTGCATTTGGTTTAACTCCGTTTCTCAAGGGTTATTCCGACCAGTGTTCTCATCCATGAAACACACCCTGTTTTAACGCAAGAAGCATACTCTTTTACCAGTGTCTGCGAAATAGCAAGAAACATGAGCATGCCCAGAAAAAAAGAACTGTGTTTCCTACTCATACAGACCATATCTAGTTCAACTCTGCTTATGAAACTGATACAAACCACAGCATCTCATACATAGAAGCTCTTTAGTTTATTGTGAAAATCATGTTGATTTCGTGAACTTTGTAAATGCCTTTGAGCCGAAAAATACCTGGGTTTACAGGATATGAACACTTGCTTGTAGGAAGACACAGAGCATGGAGTTTAACTCTGGTTCTAAAGGGAAATGCAGAAAATTGTTCTCATCCATGAAACACACTCTGTTTTAATGCAAGAAGTATACTCTTCTTAACAGTGTCTGCAAAACAGCAAGCAACCTGAGCATGCCTAGAAAAAAAGAACTGTGTTTCCTACTCATACGGACATTATCTATTTCAAATCTGCTTATGAAACTGATTCAAAGCACAGCATCTCATACATAGATGCTCTTTATTTAATTGTGAAAAACGTGTTGGGTTCGTGAACTGTGTAAAAACCTTTGACCTGAAAATTCACTGCGTTTACCAGAAATGAACTCTTGCTTGTAGGAAGACACGGAGCATTGGGTTTAACTCTGTTTCTCAAGGGATATTCTGACCAGTGTTCTCATCCATGGAACACACCCTGTTTTAAAGCAAGAAGCATGCTCTTCTTTCCAGTGTCTGCAATACAGCAAGGAACATGAGCATGCGCAAAAAAAAAAAAAAAAAGAACTGTGTTTCCTGCTCATACGGACCATATCTATTTCACCTCTGATTATGAAACTGATACAAACCACAACATATCTTACATAGATGCTCTTTAGTTAATAGTGAAAAACGTGTTGGGTTCGTGAACTGCGTAAATTCATTTGAGCTAAGAAATCACTGGGTTTACCAGAAATGAAATCTAGCTTGTAGGAAGACACAGACCATTTGGTTTAACTCTGTTTCTCAAGAGATATTCAGACCAGTGTTTTCATCCATGAATGACACTCTGTTTTAACGCAAGAAGCATGCTCTTCTTTCCAGTGTTTGCAATACGGAAAGGAACATGAGTATAGCCAGAAAAAAAGAACTGTGTTTCCTGCTCATACGGACCATATCTATTTCACCTCTGCTTATGAAACTGATACAAACCACAACATATCTTACATAGATGCTCTATAGTTAATAGTGAAAAACGTGTTGGGTTCGTGAATTGCGTAAATTCATTTGAGCTAAGAAATCACTGGGTTTACCAGAAATGAAATCTAGCTTGTAGGAAGACAAAGACCATTTGGTTTAACTCTGTTTCTCAAGAGATATTCAGACCAGTGTTTTCATCCATGAATGACACTCTGTTTTAACGCAAGAAGCATGCTCTCCTTTCCAGTGTTTGCAATACGGCAAGGAACATGAGTATGGCCAGAAAAAAAGAACTGTGTTTCCTACTCATACGGACCATATATTGTTCAACTGTGCTTATGAAAGTGATACAAACCACATCTTCTACTACATAGATGCTCTTTAATTAATAGTGAAAATCGTGTTGGGATCGTGAACTGTGTAAATTCATTTTAGCCGAAAAATTACTGGTTTACCGGAAATGACCTCTTGCTATTAGAAGACACAGAGCCTTTGGTTTAACTCCGTTTCTGAAGGGAAATTCAGACCAGTGTTCTCATCCATGAAACACACTCTGTTTTAACGCAAGAAGCAAGCTCTTCTTTCCAGCGTCTGCAATACAGAAAGAAACATGAGCATGCCCAGAAAAAAAGAACTGTGTTCTCTACTCATACGGACTGTATCTAGTTCAACTCTTCTTATGAAACTGATACAAACCACAGCATCTCTTACATAGATGCTCTTTAGTTAATAGTGAAAAATGTGTTGGGTTCGTGAACTTTGTAAATTCATTTGAGCCGAAAAATAACGGGGTTTACCGGAAATGAACTCTTGCTTGTAGGAAGACAGAGAGCATGGAGTTTAACTCCGATTATAAAGGGAAATTCACACCAGTGTTCTCATCCATGAAACACACTCTGTTTTAACGCAAGAAGCATACTCTTATTAACAGTGTCTGTAAAACAGCAAGAAACCTGAGCATTCCCAGAAAAAAAGAACTGTGTTTCCTACTCATACAGACCGTATCTAGTTGAAATCTGCTTATGAAACTGATACAAAGCACAGCATCTGATACATAGATGCTCTTTATTTAATTGTGAAAATCGTGTTGGTTTCGTTATCTGTGTAAATTCATTTGAGCCGGAAAATAACTGGGTTTACCAGAAGTGAACTCTTGCTTGTAGGAAGACAGAGAGCATGGAGTTTAACTCCGATTCTAAAGGGAAATTCAGAAAAGTGTTCTCATCCATGAAACACACTCTGTTTTAACGCAAGAAGCATACTCTTCTTAACAGTGTCTGCAAAACAGCAAGAAACCTGAGCATGCCCAGAAAAAAAGAACTGTGATTCCTACTCATACAGACATTATCTAGTTCAAATCTGCTTATGAAACTGATTCAAAGCACAGCATCTCATACATAGATGCTCTTTATTTAATTGTGAAAAACGTGTTGGGTTCGTGAACTGTGTAAAATCCTTTGACTTGAAAATTCACTGCGTTTACCAGAAATGAACTCTTGCTTGTAGGAAGACACAGTGCATTTGGTTTAACTCCGTTTCTCAAGGGTTATTCCGACCAGTGTTCTCATCCATGAAACACACCCTGTTTTAACGCAAGAAGCATACTCTTTTACCAGTGTCTGCGAAATAGCAAGAAACATGAGCATGCCCAGAAAAAAAGAACTGTGTTTCCTACTCATACAGACCATATCTAGTTCAACTCTGCTTATGAAACTGATACAAACCACAGCATCTCATACATAGAAGCTCTTTAGTTTATTGTGAAAATCATGTTGATTTCGTGAACTTTGTAAATGCCTTTGAGCCGAAAAATACCTGGGTTTACAGGATATGAACACTTGCTTGTAGGAAGACACAGAGCATGGAGTTTAACTCTGGTTCTAAAGGGAAATGCAGAAAATTGTTCTCATCCATGAAACACACTCTGTTTTAACTCAAGAAGCATACTCTTCTTAACAGTGTCTGCAAAACAGCAAGAAACATGTGCATGCCCAGAAAAAAAGAACTGTGTATCCTACTCATACGGACCATATCTATTTCAACTCTGCTTATGAAACTGATACAAACCACAACATATCTTACGTAGATGCTCTTTAGTTAATAGTGAAAAATGTGTTGGGTTCGTGAACTTTGTAAATTCATTTGAGCTAAGAAATCACTGCGTTTACCAGAAATGAACTCTTGCTTGTAGGAAGACACAGAGCATTTGGTTTTACTCCGTTTCTGAAGGGTAATTCAGAAAAGTGTTCTCATAAATGAAACACACTCTGTTTTAACGCAAGAAGCAAGCTCTTCTTTCCAGCGTCTGCAATACAGAAAGAAACATGAGCATGCCCAGAAAAAAAGAACTGTGTTCTCTACTCATACGGACTGTATCTAGTTCAACTCTTCTTATGAAACTGATACAAACCACAGCATCTCTTACATAGATGCTCTTTAGTTAATAGTGAAAAATGTGTTGGGTTCGTGAACTTTGTAAATTCATTTGAGCCGAAAAATAACGGGGTTTACCGGAAATGAACTCTTGCTTGTAGGAAGACAGAGAGCATGGAGTTTAACTCCGATTCTAAAGGGAAATCCACACCAGTGTTCTCATCCATGAAACACACTCTGTTTTAACGCAAGAAGCATACTCTTATTAACAGTGTCTGTAAAACAGCAAGAAACCTGAGCATTCCCAGAAAAAAAGAACTGTGTTTCCTACTCATACGGACCGTATCTAGTTGAAATCTGCTTATGAAACTGATACAAAGCACAGCATCTGATACATAGATGCTCTTTATTTAATTGTGAAAATCGTGTTGGTTTCGTTATCTGTGTAAATTCATTTGAGCCGGAAAATAACTGGGTTTACCAGAAGTGAACTCTTGCTTGTAGGAAGACAGAGAGCATGGAGTTTAACTCCGATTTAAAGGGAAATTCAGAAAAGTGTTCTCATCCATGAAACACACTCTGTTTTAACGCAAGATGCATACTCTTCTTAACAGTGTCTGCAAAACAGCAAGAAACCTGAGCATGCCCAGAAAAAAAGAACTGTGATTCCTACTCATACGGACATTATCTAGTTCAAATCTGCTTATGAAACTGATTCAAAGCACAGCATCTCTTACGTAGATGCTGTTTAGTTAATAGTGAAAAACGTGTTGGATTCGTGAACTGTGTAAATTAATTTGACCTGAAAATTCACTAGGTTTACCACAAATAACTCTTGCTTGTAGAAAGACACAGTGCCTTTGGTTTAACTCCGTTTCTCAAGGGATATTCCGACGAGTGTTCTCATCCATGAAACACACTCTGTTTTAACGCAAGAAGCATACTCTTTTACCAGTGTCTGCGAAAGAGCAAGAAACATGAGCATGCCCAGAAAAAAAGAACTGTGTTTCCTACTCATACATACAATATCTAGTTCAACTCTGCTTATGAAACTGATACAAACCACAGCATCACACACATAGATGCTCTTTAGTTTATTGTGAAAATCATGTTGATTTCGTGAACTGTGTAAATGCCTTTGAGCCGAAACATACCTGGGTTTACCGGAAATGAACTCTTGCTTGTAGGAAGACACAGAGCATGGATTTAAACTCTGGTTCTAAAGGGAAATGCAGAAAATTGTTCTCATCCATGAAACACACTCTGTTTTAACGCAAGAAGCATACTCTTCTTAACAGTGTCTGCAAAACAGCAAGAAACATGTGCATGACCAGAAAAAAAGAACTTTGTATCCTACTCATACGGACCATATCTAGTTCAAATCTGCTTATGAAACTGATACAAAGCACAGCATCTCATACATACATGCTCTTTAGTTAATTGTGAAAATCGTGTTGGTTTCTTGAATTGTGTAAATTCATTTGACCCGATAATTCACTGCGTTTACCAGAATTGAACTCTTGCTTTTAGGAAGACACAGAGCCTTTGGTTTAACTCTGTTTCGGAAGGGAAAATCAGACCAGTGTTCTCATCCATGAAACCCACTCTGTTTTAACGCAAGAAGCATACTCTTCTTAAAAGTGTCTGCAAAACAGCAATAAACATGAGCATGCCCAGAAAAAAAGAAATGTGTTTCCTACTTATACGGACCATATCTATTTCAACTCTGCTTATGAAATGGATACAAACCACAGCAATTCTTACATAGATGCTCTTTAGTTAATAGTGAAAATCGTGTTGTTTTCGTGAACTGTGTAAATTCATTTGAGCCGAGAAATAACTGGGTTTAGTGGAAATGAACTATTGCTTGTAGGAAGACACATAGCATGGAGTTTAACACTGATTCTGAAGGGAAATTCAGAAAAGTGTTCTCATCCATGAAACACGCTCTGTTTTAACCAATAAGCATGTTCTTCTTTCCAGCGTCTGCTATACAGCAAATAACATGATCATGCCCAGAAAAAAAGAACTGTGTTTCCTACTCATACCGACCATATCTAGTTCAACTCTGCTTATGAAACTCATACAAACCACAGTAAATCTTACACCGATTCTCTTTAGTTAATTGTGAAAAACGTGTTGGGTTCGTGAACTGTGTAAATACATTTGACCCAAAAATTCACTGCGTTTACCAGAAAGGAACTCTTGCTTGTAGGAAGACAATGAGCCTTTGGTTTAACTCCGTTTCTGAAGGGAAATTCAGATCAGTGTTCTCATCCATGGAACACACCCTGCATTAACGCAAGAAGCATGCACTACTTTACAGCGTTTGCAATACAGCAAGGAACATGAGCATGCCCAGAAAAAAAGAACTGTGTTTCCTACTCATACGGACTATATCTAGTTCAACTTTGCTTATGAAACTGATACAAACCACAGCAACTCTTACACAGATGCTCTTTAGTTAATAGTGAAAAACGTGTTGGGTTCGTGAACTGTGTAAATTCATTTTACCTAAATATTCACTGTGTTTACCAGAAATGAACTCTTGCTTGTAGGAAGACACACAGCATGGAGTTTAACTCTGATTCTGAAGTGAAATTCTGAAAAGTGTTCTCATCCATGAAACACACTCTGCTTTATCGAAAGAAGCAAGCTCTTCTTTCCAGCGTCTGCAATATAGCAAGAAACATGAGCATGCCCAGAAAAAAAGAACTGTGTTTCCTACTCATAGGGACTGTATCTAGTTCAACTCTGCTTTTGAATCGGATACAAACCACAGCAACTCTTACATCGATGCTCTATAGTTAATAGTGAAAATCGTGTTGGTTTCGTGAACTGTCTAAATTCATTTGAGCCGAAAAATAACTGGGTTTACCGGAAATGAACTCTTGCTTGTAGGAAGACACATAGCATGGAGTTTAACTCTGATTCTAAAGGGAAATTCAGACCAGTGTTCTCATCCATGAAAGACACTCTGTTTTAACCAATAAGCATGCTCTTCTTTACAGCTTTAACAATACAGAAGAAACATGAGCATGGCCAGAAAAAAAGAACTGTGTTTCCTACTCATAAGGACAATATCTAGTTCAACTCTGCTTATGAAACTCATACAAACCACAGCAAATCTTACACTGATGCTCTTTAGTTAATAGTGAAAAACGTGTTGGGTTCGTGAACTGTGTAAATACATTTGACCCAAAAATTCACTGCGTTTACCAGAAAGGAACTCTTGCTTGTAGGAAGACACAGAGGCTTTTGTTTAACTCTGTTTCTGAAGGGAAATTCAGACCAGTGTTCTCATCCATGAAACACACTCTGTTTTATCGAAACAAGCAAGCTCTTCTTTCCAGCGTCTGCAATATAGCAAGAAACATGAGCATGCCCAGAAAAAAAGAACTGTGTTTCCTACTCATAGGGACTGTATCTAGTTCAACTCTGCTTTTGAAGCAGATACAAACCACAGCAACTCATACATAGATGCTCTTTAGTTAATAGTGAATATCGTGTTGCTTTCGTGAACTGTGTAAATTCATTTGACCTGAAAATTCTCTATGTTTACCAGAAATGAACTCTTGCTTATAGGAAGACACATAGCATGGAGTTTAACTCCGATATTAAAGGGAAATTCAGAAAAGTGTTCTCATCCATGAAACACACTCTGTTTTAAGGAAGAAGCATGCTCTTCTTTCCAGCATCTGCAATACGGCAAGGAACATGAGCATGCCTAGAAAAAAAGAACTGTGTTTCTTACTCATACTGACCATATCTAGTTCAACTCTGCTTATGAATCTGATACAATCCACAGCATCTCTTACATAGATGCTCTTTGGTTAATAGTGAAAATCGTATTGGTTTCGTGAACTGTGTAAATTCATTTGAGCTGAAAAATAACTGGGTTTACCAGAAATCAACTATTCCTTGTAGGAAGACACAGAGCCTTTGGTTTAACTCCGATTCTGAAGGGAAATTCAGACCAGTGTTCTCATCCATGAAACACACTCTGTTTTAACGCAAGAAGCATGCTCTTCTTTCCAGCGTCTGCAATACAGCAAGGTACATGAGCATGCCCAGAAAAAAAGAACTGTGTTTCCTACTCATACTGACCATATCTAGTTCAAGTCTGCTTATGAAACTGATACAAACCACAGCATCTCTTACATAGAAGCTCTTGGGTTAATAGTGAAAATCGTGTTGGTTTCATGAACTGTGTAAATTAATTTGAGCCGAAAAATACCTGGGTTTACGGGAAATGAACTCTTGCTTGTAGGAAGACACATAGCCTTTGGTTTAACTCCGTTTCTGAAGGGAAATTCAGACCAGTGTTCTCATCCATGAAACACACTCTGTTTTAACGAAGAAGCATTCTCTACTTTCAAGGGTCTGCAATACAGCAAGGAACATGGGCATGGCCAGAAAAAAATAACTGCATTTCCTACTCATACGGACCATATCTAGTTCCACTGTGCTCATGAAACTGAAACAAACCACATCTTCTCTTACATAGATGCTCTTTAGTTAACAGTGAAAAACGTGTTGGGTTCCTGTACTGTGTAAATACATTTTAGCCGAAAATTCACTCCGTTTACCAGAAATGAACTCTTGCTTGTAGGAAGACACAGAGCATTTTGTTTAACTCTGTTTCTGAAGGGAAATTCAGACCAGTGTTCTCATCCATGAAACACCTATGTTTTATCGAAAGAAGCAAGCTCTTCTTTCCAGCGTCTGCAATATAGCAAGAAACATGAGCATGCCCAGAAAAAAAGAACTGTGTTTCCTACTCATAGGGACTGTATCTAGTTCAACTCTGCTTTTGAAACAGATACAAACCACAGCAACTCTTACATAGGTGCTCTTTAGTTAATAGTGAAAATCGTGTTGGTTTCGTGAACTGTCTAAATTCATTTGAGCCAAAAAATAACTGGGTTTACCGGAAATGAACTCTTGCTTGTAGGAAGACACATAGCATGGAGTTTAACTCTGATTCTAAAGGGAAATTCAGACCAGTGTTCTCATCCATGAAAGACACTCTGTTTTAACCAATAAGCATGCTCTTCTTTACAGCTTTTGCAATACAGAAGAAACATGAGCATGGCCAGAAAAAAAGAACTGTGTTTCCTACTCATAAGGACAATATCTAGTTCAACTCTGCATATGAAACTGATACAAACCACAGCATCACTTATATAGATGTTCTTTACTTAAGGGTGAAAAACGTGTTGGGTTCGTGAACTGTGTAAATTCATTTGAGCCGATAATTCACTGTATTTACCAGAATTGAACTCTTGCTTGTAGGAAGACACTGAGCCTTTGGTTTAACTCCATTTCTGAAGGGAAATTCAGATCAGTGTTCTCATCCATGGAACACACCCTGTATTAACGCAAGAAGCATGCACTTCTTTCCAGCGTTTGCAATACAGCAAGGAACATGAGCATGCCCAGAAAAAAAGAACTGTGTTTCCTACTCATACGGATTATATCTAGTTCAACTTTGCTTATGAAACTGATACAAACCACAGCAACTCTTACACAGATGCTGTTTAGTTAATAGTGAAAAACGTGTTGGGTTCGTGAACTGTGTAAATTCATTTAACCTAAAAATTCACTGCGTTTACCAGAAATGAACTCTTGCTTGTAGGAAGACACAGAGCATGGAGTTTAACTCTGATTCTGAAGTGAAATTCTGAAAAGTGATCTCATCCATGAAACTCACTCTGTTTTATCGAAAGAAGCAAGCTCTTCTTTCCAGCATCTGCAATATAGCAAGAAATATGAGCATGCCCAGAAAAAAAGAACTGTGTTTCCTACTCATAGGGACTGTATCTAGTTCAACTCTGCTTTTGAAACAGATACAAACCACAGCAACTCTTACATAGATGCTCTTTAGTTAATAGTGAAAATCGTGTTGGTTTCGTGAACTGTCTAAATTCATTTGAGCCGAAAAATAACTGGGTTTACCGGAAATGAACTCTTGCTTGTAAGAACACACATAGCATGGAGTTTAACTCTGATTCTAAAGGGAAATTCAGACCAGTGTTCTCATCCATGAAAGACACTCTGTTTTAACCAATAAGCATGCTCTTCTTTACAGCTTTTGCAATACAGAAGAAACATGAGCATGGCCAGAAAAAAAGAACTGTGTTTCCTACTCATAAGGACAATATCTAGTTCAACTCTGCTTATGAAACTGATACAAACCACAGCATCTCTTACATAGATGCTCTTTAGTTAAGGGGGAAAAACGTGTTGGGTTCGTGAACTGTGTAAGTTCATTTGAGCCGATAATTCACTGTGTTTACCAGAATTGAACTCTTGCTTGTAGGAAGACACAGATCCTTTGGTTCAACTCCATTTTTGAATGGAAATTCAGTCCAGTGTTCTCATCCATGAAACACACTCTGTTTTATCGCAAGAAGCAAGCTCTTCTTTCCAGCATCTGCAATACAGCAAGAAACATGAGCACGCCCAAAAAAAAAGAACTGTGTTTCCTACTAATACGGACCGTATCTAGTTCAACTCTGCTTATGAAACTCATACAAACCACAGCAAATCTTACACCGATGCTCTTAAGTTAACAGTGAAAAACGTGTTGGGTTCGTGAACTGTGTATATTCATTTCACCTGAAAATTCACGGGGTTTACCAGAAATGAACTCTAGCTTGTAGGAATACACAGAGCATGGAGTTTAACTCTGATTCTGATGTGAAATTCAAAAAAGTGTTCTCATCCATGAAACACACTCTGTTTTAAGGAAGAAGCATGCTCTTCTTTCCAGCATATGCAATACAGCAAGGAACATGAGCATGCCTAGAAAAAAAGAAGTGTGTTTCCTACTCATACTGACCATATCTAGTTCAACTCTGCTTATGAATCTGATACCATCCACATCTTCTCTTACATAGATGCTCTTTAGTTAACAGTGAAAAACGTGTTGGGTTCCTGTACTGTGTAAATACATTTGAGCCAAAAATTCACTGCGTTTACGAGAAATGAACTCTTGCTTGTAGGAAGACACAGAGACTTTGGTTTAACACCGTTTCTGAAGCGAAAACAGACCAGTGTTCACATCCATGAAACACACTCTGTTTTAATGGAAGAAGCATGCTCTTCTTTCCAGAGTCTACAATACAGCAAGAAACTTGAGCACACCCAGAAAAACAGAACTGTGTTTCCTACTCATACAGAACGTATCTAGTTCAACTCTGCTTTTGAAACGGATACAAACCACAGCAACTCTTACATAGATGCTCTTTAGTTAATAGTGAAAATCGTGGTGGTTTCGTGAACTGTCTAAATTCATTTGAGCCGAAAAATAACTGGGTTTACCGGAAATGAACTCTAGCTTGTAGTAATACACAGAGCATGGAGTTTAACTCTGATTCTGATGTGAAATTCAGAAAAGTGTTCTCATCCATGAAACACACTCAGTTTTAACACAAGAAGCATGCTCTTCTTTCCAGCGTCTGCAATATAGAAAGGAACATGAGCATAAAAAAAAAAGAACTGTGTTTCCTACTCATATAGACCATATCTAGTTCAACTCTGCTTATGAAACTCATACAAACCACAGCAAATCTTACACCGATGCTCTGTAGTTAATAGTGAAAATCGTGTTGGTTTCGTGAACTGTGTATATTCATTTGAACTGAAATTTCACTGGGTTTACCAGAAATGAACTCTTGCTTGTAGGAATACACATAGCATGGAGTTTAGCTCTCATTCTGATGTGAAATTCAGACCAGTGTTCTCATCCATGAAACACACTCTGTTTTAATGCAAGAAGCATGCTCTTCTTTCCAGCGTCTGCAATACAGCAAGGAATTTGACCATGCAAAAAAAAAAAAAAAAAAAAAAAAAGAACTGTGTTTCCTACTCATACAGACCTTATCTAGTTCAACTGTGCTCATGAACCTGAAACAAACCACATCTTCTCTTACATAGATGCTCTTTAGTTAACAGTGAAAAACGTGTTGGGTTCCTGTACTGTGTAAATACATTTGAGCCGAAAATTCACTGCGTTTACCAGAAATGAACTCTTGCTTGTAGGAAGACACAGAGCCTTTTGTTTAACCCTGTTTCTGAACGGAAATTCAGACCAGTGTTCTCATCCATGAAACACACTCTGTTTTATCGAAAGAAGCAAGCTCTTCTTTCCAGCTTCTGCAATATAGCAAGAAACATGAGCATGCCCAGAAAAAAAGAACTGTGTTTCCTACTCATAGGGACTGTATCTAGTTCAACTCTGTTTTTGAAAGGGATACAAACCACAGCAACTCTTACATAGATGCTCTTTAGTTAATAGTGAAAAACGTGTTGGTTTCGTGAACGGTACAAATTCATTTGAACCGAAAAATAGCGGGGCTTACCGGAAATGAACTCTTACTTGTAGGAAGACACAGAGCCTTTGGTTTACTTCCGATTCTGAAGGGAAATTCAGACCAGTGTTCTCATCCATGAAACACACTCTGTTTTAACGCAAATGGTATGCTCTTTTTTCCAGCGTCTGTAATACAGCAAGGAACATGAGCATGCCCAGAAAAAAAGAACTGTGTTTCCTACTCAGACGGACCATATCTAGTTCAACTCTGCTTATGAAACCGATACAAACCACAGCATCTCTTAAATAGATGCTCTTTAGTTAATAGTGAAAAACTTGATGGGTTTGTGAACTGTGTAAATTCAATTGAGCCAACAATTCACTGTGTTTACCAGAAATGAACTCTTGCTTGTAGGAAGAAACAGATGATTTGGTTTAACTCCATTTCTAAAGGGAAATTCAGAACAGTGTTCTCATCCATGAAACACACTCTGTTTTAACGCAAGTTTCTTGCTCTTCTTTCCAGCGTCTACACTACAGCAAGGAACATGAGAATGTCCAGAAATAAAGAACTGTCTTTCCTACTCATACGGACCATATCTAGTTCAACTCTGCTTATGAAACTGATACAAACCACAGCATCTCTTACATAGATGCTCTTTAGTTAATAGTGAAAAACGTGTTGGTTTCGTGAACGGTACAAATTCATTTGAACCGAAAAATAGCAGGGCTTACCGGAAATGAACTCTTACTTGTAGGAAGACATAGAGCCTTTGGTTTACTTCCAATTCTGAAGGGAAATTCAGACCAGGGTTCTCATCCATGAAACACACTCTGTTTTAACGCAAATGCTATGCTCTTCTTTGCAGCTTCTGTAATACAGCAAGGAACATGAGCATGCCCAGAAATAAAGAACTGTGTGTCCTACTCAGACGGACCATATCTAGTTCACCTCTGCTTATGAAACTGATACAAACCACATCATCTCTTACATAGACGCTCTTTAGTTAGTAGTGAAAAACGTGTTGTGTTTGTGAACTGTGTAAAATCCTTTGAGCCGAATATTCACTACTTTTACCAGAAATGAACTCTTGCTTGTAGGAAGTCACAGAGCATTTGGTTTAACTCCATTTCTGAAGTGAAATTCAGGCCAGTGTCTCATCCATGAAACACAATCTGTTTTAACGCAAATGGCATGCTCTTCTTTCCAGCGTCTGTAATACAGGAAGGAACATGAGCATGCCCAGAAAAAAAGAACTGTGTTTCCTACTCATACGGATCATATCTAGTTCAACTATGCTTCAGAAACTGACACAAACCACATCATCTCTTACATAGATGCTCTTTAGTTTATAGTGAAAATCGTATTGGTTTCATGAACTGTGTAAATTCATTAGAGCCTAAAAATAACTGGGTTTACCGGAAATGAACTCTTGCTTGTAGGAAGACACAGGGCATGGAGTTTAACTCTGATTCTAAAGGGAAATTCAGACCAGTGTTCTCATCCATGAAACACCTATGTTTTATCGAAAGAAGCAAGCTCTTCTTTCCAGCGTCTGCAATATAGCAAGAAACATGAGCATGCCCAGAAAAAAAGAACTGTGTTTCCTACTCATAGGGACTGTATCTAGTTCAACTCTGCTTTTGAAACAGATACAAACCACAGCAACTCTTACATAGGTGCTCTTTAGTTAATAGTGAAAATCGTGTTGGTTTCGTGAACTGTCTAAATTCATTTGAGCCAAAAAATAACTGGGTTTACCGGAAATGAACTCTTGCTTGTAGGAAGACACATAGCATGGAGTTTAACTCTGATTCTAAAGGGAAATTCAGACCAGTGTTCTCATCCATGAAAGACACTCTGTTTTAACCAATAAGCATGCTCTTCTTTACAGCTTTTGCAATACAGAAGAAACATGAGCATGGCCAGAAAAAAAGAACTGTGTTTCCTACTCATAAGGACAATATCTAGTTCAACTCTGCATATGAAACTGATACAAACCACAGCATCACTTATATAGATGTTCTTTACTTAAGGGTGAAAAACGTGTTGGGTTCGTGAACTGTGTAAATTCATTTGAGCCGATAATTCACTGTATTTACCAGAATTGAACTCTTGCTTGTAGGAAGACACTGAGCCTTTGGTTTAACTCCATTTCTGAAGGGAAATTCAGATCAGTGTTCTCATCCATGGAACACACCCTGTATTAACGCAAGAAGCATGCACTTCTTTCCAGCGTTTGCAATACAGCAAGGAACATGAGCATGCCCAGAAAAAAAGAACTGTGTTTCCTACTCATACGGATTATATCTAGTTCAACTTTGCTTATGAAACTGATACAAACCACAGCAACTCTTACACAGATGCTGTTTAGTTAATAGTGAAAAACGTGTTGGGTTCGTGAACTGTGTAAATTCATTTAACCTAAAAATTCACTGCGTTTACCAGAAATGAACTCTTGCTTGTAGGAAGACACAGAGCATGGAGTTTAACTCTGATTCTGAAGTGAAATTCTGAAAAGTGATCTCATCCATGAAACTCACTCTGTTTTATCGAAAGAAGCAAGCTCTTCTTTCCAGCATCTGCAATATAGCAAGAAATATGAGCATGCCCAGAAAAAAAGAACTGTGTTTCCTACTCATAGGGACTGTATCTAGTTCAACTCTGCTTTTGAAACAGATACAAACCACAGCAACTCTTACATAGATGCTCTTTAGTTAATAGTGAAAATCGTGTTGGTTTCGTGAACTGTCTAAATTCATTTGAGCCGAAAAATAACTGGGTTTACCGGAAATGAACTCTTGCTTGTAAGAACACACATAGCATGGAGTTTAACTCTGATTCTAAAGGGAAATTCAGACCAGTGTTCTCATCCATGAAAGACACTCTGTTTTAACCAATAAGCATGCTCTTCTTTACAGCTTTTGCAATACAGAAGAAACATGAGCATGGCCAGAAAAAAAGAACTGTGTTTCCTACTCATAAGGACAATATCTAGTTCAACTCTGCTTATGAAACTGATACAAACCACAGCATCTCTTACATAGATGCTCTTTAGTTAAGGGGGAAAAACGTGTTGGGTTCGTGAACTGTGTAAGTTCATTTGAGCCGATAATTCACTGTGTTTACCAGAATTGAACTCTTGCTTGTAGGAAGACACAGATCCTTTGGTTCAACTCCATTTTTGAATGGAAATTCAGTCCAGTGTTCTCATCCATGAAACACACTCTGTTTTATCGCAAGAAGCAAGCTCTTCTTTCCAGCATCTGCAATACAGCAAGAAACATGAGCACGCCCAAAAAAAAAGAACTGTGTTTCCTACTAATACGGACCGTATCTAGTTCAACTCTGCTTATGAAACTCATACAAACCACAGCAAATCTTACACCGATGCTCTTAAGTTAACAGTGAAAAACGTGTTGGGTTCGTGAACTGTGTATATTCATTTCACCTGAAAATTCACCCTGTTTACCAGAAATGAACTCTAGCTTGTAGGAATACACAGAGCATGGAGTTTAACTCTGATTCTGATGTGAAATTCAAAAAAGTGTTCTCATCCATGAAACACACTCTGTTTTAAGGAAGAAGCATGCTCTTCTTTCCAGCATATGCAATACAGCAAGGAACATGAGCATGCCTAGAAAAAAAGAAGTGTGTTTCCTACTCATACTGACCATATCTAGTTCAACTCTGCTTATGAATCTGATACCATCCACATCTTCTCTTACATAGATGCTCTTTAGTTAACAGTGAAAAACGTGTTGGGTTCCTGTACTGTGTAAATACATTTGAGCCAAAAATTCACTGCGTTTACGAGAAATGAACTCTTGCTTGTAGGAAGACACAGAGACTTTGGTTTAACACCGTTTCTGAAGCGAAAACAGACCAGTGTTCACATCCATGAAACACACTCTGTTTTAATGGAAGAAGCATGCTCTTCTTTCCAGAGTCTACAATACAGCAAGAAACTTGAGCACACCCAGAAAAACAGAACTGTGTTTCCTACTCATACAGAACGTATCTAGTTCAACTCTGCTTTTGAAACGGATACAAACCACAGCAACTCTTACATAGATGCTCTTTAGTTAATAGTGAAAATCGTGGTGGTTTCGTGAACTGTCTAAATTCATTTGAGCCGAAAAATAACTGGGTTTACCGGAAATGAACTCTAGCTTGTAGTAATACACAGAGCATGGAGTTTAACTCTGATTCTGATGTGAAATTCAGAAAAGTGTTCTCATCCATGAAACACACTCAGTTTTAACACAAGAAGCATGCTCTTCTTTCCAGCGTCTGCAATATAGAAAGGAACATGAGCATAAAAAAAAAAGAACTGTGTTTCCTACTCATATAGACCATATCTAGTTCAACTCTGCTTATGAAACTCATACAAACCACAGCAAATCTTACACCGATGCTCTGTAGTTAATAGTGAAAATCGTGTTGGTTTCGTGAACTGTGTATATTCATTTGAACTGAAATTTCACTGGGTTTACCAGAAATGAACTCTTGCTTGTAGGAATACACATAGCATGGAGTTTAGCTCTCATTCTGATGTGAAATTCAGACCAGTGTTCTCATCCATGAAACACACTCTGTTTTAATGCAAGAAGCATGCTCTTCTTTCCAGCGTCTGCAATACAGCAAGGAATTTGACCATGCAAAAAAAAAAAAAAAAAAAAAAAAAGAACTGTGTTTCCTACTCATACAGACCTTATCTAGTTCAACTGTGCTCATGAACCTGAAACAAACCACATCTTCTCTTACATAGATGCTCTTTAGTTAACAGTGAAAAACGTGTTGGGTTCCTGTACTGTGTAAATACATTTGAGCCGAAAATTCACTGCGTTTACCAGAAATGAACTCTTGCTTGTAGGAAGACACAGAGCCTTTTGTTTAACCCTGTTTCTGAACGGAAATTCAGACCAGTGTTCTCATCCATGAAACACACTCTGTTTTATCGAAAGAAGCAAGCTCTTCTTTCCAGCTTCTGCAATATAGCAAGAAACATGAGCATGCCCAGAAAAAAAGAACTGTGTTTCCTACTCATAGGGACTGTATCTAGTTCAACTCTGTTTTTGAAAGGGATACAAACCACAGCAACTCTTACATAGATGCTCTTTAGTTAATAGTGAAAAACGTGTTGGTTTCGTGAACGGTACAAATTCATTTGAACCGAAAAATAGCGGGGCTTACCGGAAATGAACTCTTACTTGTAGGAAGACACAGAGCCTTTGGTTTACTTCCGATTCTGAAGGGAAATTCAGACCAGTGTTCTCATCCATGAAACACACTCTGTTTTAACGCAAATGGTATGCTCTTTTTTCCAGCGTCTGTAATACAGCAAGGAACATGAGCATGCCCAGAAAAAAAGAACTGTGTTTCCTACTCAGACGGACCATATCTAGTTCAACTCTGCTTATGAAACCGATACAAACCACAGCATCTCTTAAATAGATGCTCTTTAGTTAATAGTGAAAAACTTGATGGGTTTGTGAACTGTGTAAATTCAATTGAGCCAACAATTCACTGTGTTTACCAGAAATGAACTCTTGCTTGTAGGAAGAAACAGATGATTTGGTTTAACTCCATTTCTAAAGGGAAATTCAGAACAGTGTTCTCATCCATGAAACACACTCTGTTTTAACGCAAGTTTCTTGCTCTTCTTTCCAGCGTCTACACTACAGCAAGGAACATGAGAATGTCCAGAAATAAAGAACTGTCTTTCCTACTCATACGGACCATATCTAGTTCAACTCTGCTTATGAAACTGATACAAACCACAGCATCTCTTACATAGATGCTCTTTAGTTAATAGTGAAAAACGTGTTGGTTTCGTGAACGGTACAAATTCATTTGAACCGAAAAATAGCAGGGCTTACCGGAAATGAACTCTTACTTGTACGAAGACATAGAGCCTTTGGTTTACTTCCAATTCTGAAGGGAAATTCAGACCAGGGTTCTCATCCATGAAACACACTCTGTTTTAACGCAAATGCTATGCTCTTCTTTGCAGCTTCTGTAATACAGCAAGGAACATGAGCATGCCCAGAAATAAAGAACTGTGTGTCCTACTCATACGGACCATATCTAGTTCACCTCTGCTTATGAAACTGATACAAACCACATCATCTCTTACATAGACGCTCTTTAGTTAGTAGTGAAAAACGTGTTGTGTTTGTGAACTGTGTAAAATCCTTTGAGCCGAATATTCACTACTTTTACCAGAAATGAACTCTTGCTTGTAGGAAGTCACAGAGCATTTGGTTTAACTCCATTTCTGAAGTGAAATTCAGGCCAGTGTCTCATCCATGAAACACAATCTGTTTTAACGCAAATGGCATGCTCTTCTTTCCAGCGTCTGTAATACAGGAAGGAACATGAGCATGCCCAGAAAAAAAGAACTGTGTTTCCTACTCATACGGATCATATCTAGTTCAACTATGCTTCAGAAACTGACACAAACCACATCATCTCTTACATAGATGCTCTTTAGTTTATAGTGAAAATCGTATTGGTTTCATGAACTGTGTAAATTCATTAGAGCCTAAAAATAACTGGGTTTACCGGAAATGAACTCTTGCTTGTAGGAAGACACAGGGCATGGAGTTTAACTCTGATTCTAAAGGGAATTTCAGAAAAGTGTTCTCATCCATGAATCACAGTCTGTTTTAATGAAAGAAGCATGCTCTTCTTAACAGCATCTGAAATACAGCAAGAAACATGAGCATGGCCAGAAAAAAAGAACTGTGTTTCCTACTCATACGGACCATATCTAGTTCAACTCTGCTTATGAAACTGATACAAACCACAGCATCTCTTACATAGATGCTCTTTAGTTGATATTGAAAAACGTGTTGGGTTTTTGAACTGTGTGAATTCATTGAGCCGAAAATTCACTGCGTTTACCAGAAATGAACTCTGGCTTGTAGGAAGACACAGATCATTTGGTTTAACTCCATTTCTAAAGGGAAATTCAGACCAGTGTTCTCATCCATGAAACACACTCTGTTTTAACGCAAGTTTCTTGCTCTTCTTTCCAGCGTCTACACTACAGCAAGGAACATGAGAATGTCCAGAAAAAAAGAACTGTCTTTCCTACTCATACGGACCATATCTAGTTCAACTCTGCTTATGAAACTGATACAAACCACAGCATCTCTTACATAGATGTTCTTTAGTTAATAGTGAAAAACGTGTTGGTTTCATGAACGGTACAAATTCATTTGAACCGAAAAATAGCGGGGCTTACCGGAAATGAACTCTTACTTGTAGGAAGACACAGAGCCTTTGGTTTACTTCCGATTCTGAAGGGAAATTCAGACCAGTGTTCTCATCCATGAAACACACTCTGTTTTAACGCAAATGGTATGCTCTTCTTTCCAGCGTCTGTAATACAGCAAGGAACATGAGCATGCCCAGAAAAAAAGAACTGTGTTTCCTACTCAGACGGACCATATCTAGTTCAACTCTGCTTATGAAACCGATACAAACCACAGCATCTCTTAAATAGATGCTCTTTAGTTAATAGTGAAAAACGTGATGGGTTTGTGAACTGTGTAAATTCAATTGAGCCAAAAATTCACTGTGTTTACCAGAAATGAACTCTTGCTTGTAGGAGGAAACAGATGATTTGGTTTAACTCCATTTCTAAAGGGAAATTCAGAACAGTGTTCTCATCCATGAAACACACTCTGTATTAACGCAAGCAGCATGGTCTTCTTTTCGGCGTCTACAATACTGCAAGGAACATTAGAATGTCCAGAAAAAGAACTGAGTTTCCTACTAATACGGACCATATCTAGTTCAAATGTGCTTATGAAACTGATACAAATCACATTATCTCTTACATAGATGCTCTTTAGTTAGTAGTGAAAAACGTGTTGGTTTCGTGAACGGTACAAATTCATTTGAACCGAAAAATAGCGGGACTTACCAGAAATGAAATCTTACTTGTAGGAAGACACAGATCATTTGCTTTATTTCCGATTCTGAAGGGAAATTCAGACCAGGGTTCTCATCCATGAAACACACTCTGTTTTAATGCCAGAAGCATGCTCTTCTTTGCAACTTCTGCAATACAGCAAGGAACATGAGCATGCCCAGAAATAAAGAACTGTGTGTCCTACTCATACGGACCATATCTAGTTCACCTCTGCTTATGAAACTGATACAAACCACATCATCTCTTACATAGACGCTCTTTAGTTAGTAGTGAAAAACGTGTTGTGTTTGTGAACTGTGTAAAATCCTTTGAGCTGAATATTCACTACTTTTACCAGAAATGAACTCTTGCTTGTAGGAAGTCACAGAGCATTTGGTTTAACTCCATTTCTGAAGTGAAATTCAGGCCAGTGTTCTCATCCATGAAACACAATCTGTTTTAACGCAAATGGCATGCTCTTCTTTCCAGCGTCTGTAATACAGGAAGCAACATGAGCATGCCCAGAAAAAAAGAACTGTGTTTCCTACTCATACAGATCATATCTAGTTCAACTATGCTTCAGAAACTGACACAAACCACATCTTCTCTTACATAGATGCTCTTTAGTTTATAGTGAAAATCGCATTGGTTTCGTGAACTGGGTAAATTCATTTGAGCCGAAAAATAACTGGGTTTACCGGAAATGAACTCTTGCTTGTAGGAAGACACAGGGCATGGAGTTTAACTCTGATTCTAAAGGGAATTTCAGAAAAGTGTTCTCATCCATGAATCACAGTCTGTTTTAATGAAAGAAGAATGCTCTTCTTAACAGCATCTGAAATACAGCAAGGAACATGAGCATGCCCAGAAAAAAAGAACTGTGTTTCCTACTCAGACGGACCATATCTAGTTCAACTCTGCTTATGAAACCGATACAAACCACAGCATCTCTTAAATAGATGCTCTTTAGTTAATAGTGAAAAACGTGATGGGTTTGTGAACTGTGTAAATTCAATTGAGCCAAAAATTCACTGTGTTTACCAGAAATGAACTCTTGCTTGTAGGAGGAAACAGATGATTTGGTTTAACTCCATTTCTAAAGGGAAATTCAGAACAGTGTTCTCATCCATGAAACACACTCTGTATTAACGCAAGCAGCATGGTCTTCTTTTCGGCGTCTACAATACTGCAAGGAACATTAGAATGTCCAGAAAAAGAACTGAGTTTCCTACTAATACGGACCATATCTAGTTCAAATGTGCTTATGAAACTGATACAAATCACATTATCTCTTACATAGATGCTCTTTAGTTAGTAGTGAAAAACGTATTGGTTTCGTGAACGGTACAAATTCATTTGAACCGAAAAATAGCGGGACTTACCAGAAATGAAATCTTACTTGTAGGAAGACACAGATCATTTGCTTTATTTCCGATTCTGAAGGGAAATTCAGACCAGGGTTCTCATCCATGAAACACACTCTGTTTTAATGCCAGAAGCATGCTCTTCTTTGCAACTTCTGCAATACAGCAAGGAACATGAGCATGCCCAGAAATAAAGAACTGTGTGTCCTACTCATACGGACCATATCTAGTTCACCTCTGCTTATGAAACTGATACAAACCACATCATCTCTTACATAGACGCTCTTTAGTTAGTAGTGAAAAACGTGTTGTGTTTGTGAACTGTGTAAAATCCTTTGAGCTGAATATTCACTACTTTTACCAGAAATGAACTCTTGCTTGTAGGAAGTCACAGAGCATTTGGTTTAACTCCATTTCTGAAGTGAAATTCAGGCCAGTGTTCTCATCCATGAAACACAATCTGTTTTAACGCAAATAGCATGCTCTTCTTTCCAGCGTCTGTAATACAGGAAGCAACATGAGCATGCCCAGAAAAAAAGAACTGTGTTTCCTACTCATACAGATCATATCTAGTTCAACTATGCTTCAGAAACTGACACAAACCACATCTTCTCTTACATAGATGCTCTTTAGTTTATAGTGAAAATCGCATTGGTTTCGTGAACTGTGTAAATTCATTTGAGCCGAAAAATAACTGGGTTTACCGGAAATGAACTCTTGCTTGTAGGAAGACACAGGGCATGGAGTTTAACTCTGATTCTAAAGGGAATTTCAGAAAAGTGTTCTCATCCATGAATCACAGTCTGTTTTAATGAAAGAAGAATGCTCTTCTTAACAGCATCTGAAATACAGCAAGAAACATGAGAATGTCCAGAAAAAAAGAACTGTGTTTCCTACTCATACGGACCATATCTAGTTCAACTCTGCTTATGAAACTGATACAAACCACAGCATCTCTTACATAGATGCTCTTTAGTTAATAGTGAAAAACGTGTTGGTTTCATGAACGGTACAAATTCATTTGAACCGAAAAATAGCGGGGCTTACCGGAAATGAACTCTTACTTGTAGGAAGACACAGAGCCTTTGGTTTACTTCCGATTCTGAAGGGAAATTCAGACCAGTGTTCTCATCCATGAAACACACTCTGTTTTAACGCAAATGGTATGCTCTTCTTTCCAGCGTCTGTAATACAGCAAGGAACATGAGCATGCCCAGAAAAAAAGAACTGTGTTTCCTACTCAGACGGACCATATCTAGTTCAACTCTGCTTATGAAACCGATACAAACCACAGCATCTCTTAAATAGATGCTCTTTAGTTAATAGTGAAAAACGTGATGGGTTTGTGAACTGTGTAAATTCAATTGAGCCAAAAATTCACTGTGTTTACCAGAAATGAACTCTTGCTTGTAGGAAGAAACAGATGATTTGGTTTAACTCCACATCTAAAGGGAAATTCAGATCAGTGTTCTCATCCATGAAACACACTCTGTATTAACGTAAGTAGCATGGTCTTCTTTCCAGCGTCTACAATACTGCAAGGAACATTAGAATGTCCAGAAAAAGAACTGAGTTTCCTACTAATACGGACCATATCTAGTTCAACTCTGCTTATGAAACTGATACAAATCACATTATCTCTTACACAGATGCTCTTTAGTTAGTAGTGAAAAACGTGTTGGTTTCGTGAACGGTACAAATTCATTTGAACCGAAAAATAGCGGGACTTACCGGAAATGAAATCTTACTTGTAGGAAGACACAGATCATTTGGTTTATTTCTCATTTTGAAGGGAAATTCAGACCAGGGTTCTCATCCATGAAACACACTCTGTTTTAATGCCAGAAGCATGCTCTTCTTTGCAGCTTCTGTAATATAGCAAGGAACATGAGCATGCCCAGAAAAAAAGAACTGTGTGTCCTACTCATACAGACCATATCTAGTTCACCTCTGCTTATGAAACTGATACAAACCACATCATCTCTTACAGAGACGCTCTGTAGTTAGTAGTGAAAAACGTGTTGTGTTTGTGAACTGTGTAAAATCCTTTGAGCCGAATATTCACTACTTTTACCAGAAATGAACTCTTGCTTGTAGGAAGTCACACATAATTTGGTTTAACTCCATTTCTGAAGTGAAATTCAGGCCAGTGTTCTCATCCATGAAACACAATCTGTTTTAACGCAAATGGCATGCTCTTCTTTCCAGCGTCTGTAATACAGGAAGGAACATGAGCATGCCCAGAAAAAAAGAACTGTGTTTCCTACTCATAAGATCATATCTAGTTCAACTATGCTTCAGAAACTGACACAAACCACATCATCTCTTACATAGATGCTCTTTAGTTTATAGTGAAAATCGTATTGGTTTCGTGAACTGTGTAAATTCATTTGAGCCAAAAAATAACTGGGTTTACCAGAAATGAACTCTTGCTTGTAGGAAGACACAGGGCATGGAGTTTAACTCTGATTCTAAAGGGAATTTCAGAAAAGTGTTCTCATCCACGAAACACAGTCTGTTTTAATGAAAGAAGCATGCTCTTCTTAACAGCATCTGAAATACAGCAAGAAACATGAGCATGGCCAGAAAAAAAGAACTGTCTTTCCTACTCATACGGACCATATCTAGTTCAACTCTGCTTATGAAACTGATACAAACCACAGCATCTCTTACATAGATGCTCTTTAGTTAATAGTGAATAACGTGTTGGATTTGTGAACGGTACAAATTCATTTGAACCGAAAAATAGCGGGGCTTACCGGAAATGAACTCTTACTTGTAGGAAGACACAGAGCCTTTGGTTTACTTCCGATTCTGAAGGGAAATTCAGACCAGTGTTCTCATCCATGAAACACACTCTGTTTTAACGCAAATGGTATGCTCTTCTTTCCAGCGTCTGTAATACAGCAAGGAACATGAGCATGCCCAGAAAAAAAGAACTGTGTTTCCTACTCAGACGGACCATATCTAGTTCAACTCTGCTTATGAAACCGATACAAACCACAGCATCTCTTAAATAGATGCTCTTTAGTTAATAGTGAAAAACGTGATGGGTTTGTGAACTGTGTAAATTCAATTGAGCCAAAAATTCACTGTGTTTACCAGAAATGAACTCTTGCTTGTAGGAAGATACAGATGATTTGGTTTAACTCCATATCTAAAGGGAAATTCAGAACAGTGTTCTCATCCATGAAACACACTCTGTATTAACGCAAGCAGCATGGTCTTCTTTCCAGCGTCTACAATACTGCAAGGAACATTAGAATGTCCAGAAAAAGAACTGAGTTTCCTACTAATACGGACCATATCTAGTTCAACTCTGCTTATGAAACTGATACAAATCACATTATCTCTTACACAGATGCTCTTTAGTTAGTAGTGAAAAACGTGTTGGTTTCGTGAACTGTACAAATTCATTTGAACCGAAAAATAGCGGGACTTACCGGAAATGAAATCTTACTTGTAGGAAGACACTGATCATTTGGTTTATTTCCGATTCAGAAGGGAAATTCAGACCAGGGTTCTCATCCATGAAACACACTCTGTTTTAATGCCAGAAGCATGCTCTTCTTTGCAGCTTCTGCAATACAGCAAGGAACATGAGCATGCCCAGAAAAAAAGAACTGTGTGTCCTACTCATACGGACCATATCTAGTTCACCTCTGCTTATGAAACTGATACAAACCACATCATCTCTTACAGAGACGCTCTTTAGTTAGTAGTGAAAAACGTGTTGTGTTTGTGAACTGTGTAAAATCCTTTGAGCCGAATATTCACTACTTTTACCAGAAATGAACTCTTGCTTGTAGGAAGTCACACATAATTTGGTTTAAATCCATTTCTGAAGTGAAATTCAGGCCAGTGTTCTCATCCATGAAACACAATCTGTTTTAACGCAAATGGCATGCTCTTCTTTCCAGCGTCTGTAATACAGGAAGGAACATGAGCATGCCCAGAAAAAAAGAACTGTGTTTCCTACTCATACGGATCATATCTAGTTCAACTATGCTTCAGAAACTGACACAAACCACATCATCTCTTACATAGATGCTCTTTAGTTTATAGTGAAAATCGTATTGGTTTCGTGAACTGTGTAAATTCATTTGAGCCGAAAAATAACTGGGTATACCGGAAATGAACTCTTGCTTGTAGGAAGACACAGGGCATGGAGTTTAACTCTGATTCTAAAGGGAATTTCAGAAAAGTGTTCTCATCCATGAATCACAGTCTGTTTTAATGAAAGAAGCATGCTCTTCTTAACAGCATCTGAAATACAGCAAGAAACATGAGCATGGCCAGAAAAAAAGAACTGTGTTTCCTACTCATACGGACCATATCTAGTTCAACTCTGCTTATGAAACTGATACAAACCACAGCATCTCTTACATAGATGCTCTTTAGTTAATAGTGAATAACGTGTTGGATTTGTGAACGGTACAAATTCATTTGAACCGAAAAATAGCGGGGCTTACCGGAAATGAACTCTTACTTGTAGGAAGACACAGAGCCTTTGGTTTACTTCCGATTCTGAAGGGAAATTCAGACCAGTGTTCTCATCCATGAAACACACTCTGTTTTAACGCAAATGGTATGCTCTTCTTTCCAGCGTCTGTAATACAGCAAGGAACATGAGCATGCCCAGAAAAAAAGAACTGTGTTTCCTACTCAGACGGACCATATCTAGTTCAACTCTGCTTATGAAACCGATACAAACCACAGCATCTCTTAAATAGATGCTCTTTAGTTAATAGTGAAAAACGTGATGGGTTTGTGAACTGTGTAAATTCAATTGAGCCAAAAATTCACTGTGTTTACCAGAAATGAACTCTTGCTTGTAGGAAGAAACAGATGATTTGGTTTAACTCCATATCTAAAGGGAAATTCAGAACGGTGTTCTCATCCATGAAACACACTCTGTATTAACGCAAGCAGCATGGTCTTCTTTCCAGCGTCTACAATACTGCAAGGAACATTAGAATGTCCAGAAAAAGAACTGAGTTTCCTACTAATACGGACCATATCTAGTTCAACTCTGCTTATGAAACTGATACAAATCACATTATCTCTTACACAGATGCTCTTTAGTTAGTAGTGAAAAACGTGTTGGTTTCGTGAACGGTACAAATTCATTTGAACCGAAAAATAGCGGGACTTACCGGAAATGAAATCTTACTTGTAGGAAGACACTGATCATTTGGTTTATTTCCGATTCAGAAGGGAAATTCAGACCAGGGTTCTCATCCATGAAACACACTCTGTTTTAATGCCAGAAGCATGCTCTTCTTTGCAGCTTCTGCAATACAGCAAGGAACATGAGCATGCCCAGAAAAAAAGAACTGTGTGTCCTACTCATACGGACCATATCTAGTTCACCTCTGCTTATGAAACTGATACAAACCACATCATCTCTTACAGAGACGCTCTTTAGTTAGTAGTGAAAAACGTGTTGTGTTTGTGAACTGTGTAAAATCCTTTGAGCCGAATATTCACTACTTTTACCAGAAATGAACTCTTGCTTGTAGGAAGTCACACATAATTTGGTTTAAATCCATTTCTGAAGTGAAATTCAGGCCAGTGTTCTCATCCATGAAACACAATCTGTTTTAACGCAAATGGCATGCTCTTCTTTCCAGCGTCTGTAATACAGGAAGGAACATGAGCATGCCCAGAAAAAAAGAACTGTGTTTCCTACTCATACGGATCATATCTAGTTCAACTATGCTTCAGAAACTGACACAAACCACATCATCTCTTACATAGATGCTCTTTAGTTTATAGTGAAAATCGTATTGGTTTCGTGAACTGTGTAAATTCATTTGAGCCGAAAAATAACTGGGTTTACCGGAAATGAACTCTTGCTTGTAGGAAGACACAGGGCATGGAGTTTAACTCTGATTCTAAAGGGAATTTCAGAAAAGTGTTCTCATCCATGAATCACAGTCTGTTTTAATGAAAGAAGCATGCTCTTCTTAACAGCATCTGAAATACAGCAAGAAACACGAGCATGGCCAGAAAAAAAGAACTGTGTTTCCTACTCATACGGACCATATCTAGTTCAACTCTGCTTATGAAACTGATACAAACCACAGCATCTCTTACATAGATGCTCTTTAGTTAATATTGAAAAACGTGTTGGGTTTGTGAACTGTGTAAATTCATTGAGCCGAAAATTCACTGCGTTTACCAGAAATGAACTCTGGCTTGTAGGAAGACACAGATCATTTGGTTTAACTCCATTTCTAAAGGGAAATTCAGACCAGTGTTCTCATCCATGAAACACACTCTGTTTTAACGCAAGTTTCTTGCTCTTCTTTCCAGCGTCTACACTACAGCAAGGAACATGAGAATATCCAGAAAAAAAGAACTGTCTTTCCTACTCATACGGACCATATCTAGTTCAACTCTGCTTATGAAACTGATACAAACCACAGCATCTCTTACATAGATGCTCTTTAGTTAATTGTGAAAAACAAGTTGGTTTCGTGAACGGTACAAATTCATTTGAACCGAAAAATAGCGGGGCTTACCGGAAATGAACTCTTACTTGTAGGAAGACACAGAGCCTTTGGTTTACTACCGATTCTGAAGGGAAATTCAGACCAGTGTTCTCATCCATGAAACACACTCTGTTTTAACGCAAATGGTATGCTCTTCTTTCCAGCGTCTGTAATACAGCAAGGAACATGAGCATGCCCAGAAAAAAAGAACTGTGTTTCCTACTCAGACGGACCATATCTAGTTCAACTCTGCTTATGAAACCGATACAAACCACAGCATCTCTTAAATAGATGCTCTTTAGTTAATAGTGAATAACGTGATGGGTTTGTGAACTGTGTAAATTCAATTGAGCCAAAAATTCACTGTGTTTACCAGAAATGAACTCTTGCTTGTAGGAAGAAACAGATGATTTGGTTTAACTCCATTTCTAAAGGGAAATTCAGAACGGTGTTCTCATCCATGAAACACACTCTGTATTAACGCAAGTAGCATGGACTTCTTTCCAGCGTCTACAATACTGCAAGGAACATTAGAATGTCCAGAAAAAGAACTGAGTTTCCTACTAATACGGACCATATCTAGTTCAACTCTGCTTATGAAACTGATACAAATCACATTATCTCTTACACAGATGCTCTTTAGTTAGTAGTGAAAAACGTGTTGGTTTCGTGAACTGTACAAATTCATTTGAACCGAAAAATAGCGGGACTTACCGGAAATGAAATCTTACTTGTAGGAAGACACTGATCATTTGGTTTATTTCCGATTCAGAAGGGAAATTCAGACCAGGGTTCTCATCCATGAAACACACTCTGTTTTAATGCCAGAAGCATGCTCTTCTTTGCAGCTTCTGCAATACAGCAAGGAACATGAGCATGCCCAGAAAAAAAGAACTGTGTGTCCTACTCATACGGACCATATCTAGTTCACCTCTGCTTATGAAACTGATACAAACCACATCATCTCTTACAGAGACGCTCTTTAGTTAGTAGTGAAAAACGTGTTGTGTTTGTGAACTGTGTAAAATCCTTTGAGCCGAATATTCACTACTTTTACCAGAAATGAACTCTTGCTTGTAGGAAGTCACACATAATTTGGTTTAAATCCATTTCTGAAGTGAAATTCAGGCCAGTGTTCTCATCCATGAAACACAATCTGTTTTAACGCAAATGGCATGCTCTTCTTTCCAGCGTCTGTAATACAGGAAGGAACATGAGCATGCCCAGAAAAAAAGAACTGTGTTTCCTACTCATACGGATCATATCTAGTTCAACTATGCTTCAGAAACTGACACAAACCACATCATCTCTTACATAGATGCTCTTTAGTTTATAGTGAAAATCGTATTGGTTTCGTGAACTGTGTAAATTCATTTGAGCCGAAAAATAACTGGGTTTACCGGAAATGAACTCTTGCTTGTAGGAAGACACAGGGCATGGAGTTTAACTCTGATTCTAAAGGGAATTTCAGAAAAGTGTTCTCATCCATGAATCACAGTCTGTTTTAATGAAAGAAGCATGCTCTTCTTAACAGCATCTGAAATACAGCAAGAAACATGAGCATGGCCAGAAAAAAAGAACTGTGTTTCCTACTCATACGGACCATATCTAGTTCAACTCTGCTTATGAAACTGATACAAACCACAGCATCTCTTACATAGATGCTCTTTAGTTAATATTGAAAAACGTGTTGGGTTTGTGAACTGTGTAAATTCATTGAGCCGAAAATTCACTGCGTTTACCAGAAATGAACTCTGGCTTGTAGGAAGACACAGATCATTTGGTTTAACTCCATTTCTAAAGGGAAATTCAGACCAGTGTTCTCATCCATGAAACACACTCTGTTTTAACGCAAGTTTCTTGCTCTTCTTTCCAGCGTCTACACTACAGCAAGGAACATGAGAATATCCAGAAAAAAAGAACTGTCTTTCCTACTCATACGGACCATATCTAGTTCAACTCTGCTTATGAAACTGATACAAACCACAGCATCTCTTACATAGATGCTCTTTAGTTAATTGTGAAAAACAAGTTGGTTTCGTGAACGGTACAAATTCATTTGAACCGAAAAATAGCGGGGCTTACCGGAAATGAACTCTTACTTGTAGGAAGACACAGAGCCTTTGGTTTACTACCGATTCTGAAGGGAAATTCAGACCAGTGTTCTCATCCATGAAACACACTCTGTTTTAACGCAAATGGTATGCTCTTCTTTCCAGCGTCTGTAATACAGCAAGGAACATGAGCATGCCCAGAAAAAAAGAACTGTGTTTCCTACTCAGACGGACCATATCTAGTTCAACTCTGCTTATGAAACCGATACAAACCACAGCATCTCTTAAATAGATGCTCTTTAGTTAATAGTGAATAACGTGATGGGTTTGTGAACTGTGTAAATTCAATTGAGCCAAAAATTCACTGTGTTTACCAGAAATGAACTCTTGCTTGTAGGAAGAAACAGATGATTTGGTTTAACTCCATTTCTAAAGGGAAATTCAGAACGGTGTTCTCATCCATGAAACACACTCTGTATTAACGCAAGTAGCATGGACTTCTTTCCAGCGTCTACAATACTGCAAGGAACATTAGAATGTCCAGAAAAAGAACTGAGTTTCCTACTAATACGGACCATATCTAGTTCAACTCTGCTTATGAAACTGATACAAATCACATTATCTCTTACACAGATGCTCTTTAGTTAGTAGTGAAAAACGTGTTGGTTTCGTGAACTGTACAAATTCATTTGAACCGAAAAATAGCGGGACTTACCGGAAATGAAATCTTACTTGTAGGAAGACACTGATCATTTGGTTTATTTCCGATTCAGAAGGGAAATTCAGACCAGGGTTCTCATCCATGAAACACACTCTGTTTTAATGCCAGAAGCATGCTCTTCTTTGCAGCTTCTGCAATACAGCAAGGAACATGAGCATGCCCAGAAAAAAAGAACTGTGTGTCCTACTCATACGGACCATATCTAGTTCACCTCTGCTTATGAAACTGATACAAACCACATCATCTCTTACAGAGACGCTCTTTAGTTAGTAGTGAAAAACGTGTTGTGTTTGTGAACTGTGTAAAATCCTTTGAGCCGAATATTCACTACTTTTACCAGAAATGAACTCTTGCTTGTAGGAAGTCACACATAATTTGGTTTAAATCCATTTCTGAAGTGAAATTCAGGCCAGTGTTCTCATCCATGAAACACAATCTGTTTTAACGCAAATGGCATGCTCTTCTTTCCAGCGTCTGTAATACAGGAAGGAACATGAGCATGCCCAGAAAAAAAGAACTGTGTTTCCTACTCATACGGATCATATCTAGTTCAACTATGCTTCAGAAACTGACACAAACCACATCATCTCTTACATAGATGCTCTTTAGTTTATAGTGAAAATCGTATTGGTTTCGTGAACTGTGTAAATTCATTTGAGCCGAAAAATAACTGGGTATACCGGAAATGAACTCTTGCTTGTAGGAAGACACAGGGCATGGAGTTTAACTCTGATTCTAAAGGGAATTTCAGAAAAGTGTTCTCATCCATGAATCACAGTCTGTTTTAATGAAAGAAGCATGCTCTTCTTAACAGCATCTGAAATACAGCAAGAAACATGAGCATGGCCAGAAAAAAAGAACTGTGTTTCCTACTCATACGGACCATATCTAGTTCAACTCTGCTTATGAAACTGATACAAACCACAGCATCTCTTACATAGATGCTCTTTAGTTAATATTGAAAAACGTGTTGGGTTTGTGAACTGTGTAAATTCATTGAGCCGAAAATTCACTGCGTTTACCAGAAATGAACTCTGGCTTGTAGGAAGACACAGATCATTTGGTTTAACTCCATTTCTAAAGGGAAATTCAGACCAGTGTTCTCATCCATGAAACACACTCTGTTTTAACGCAAGTTTCTTGCTCTTCTTTCCAGCGTCTACACTACAGCAAGGAACATGAGAATATCCAGAAAAAAAGAACTGTCTTTCCTACTCATACGGACCATATCTAGTTCAACTCTGCTTATGAAACTGATACAAACCACAGCATCTCTTACATAGATGCTCTTTAGTTAATTGTGAAAAACAAGTTGGTTTCGTGAACGGTACAAATTCATTTGAACCGAAAAATAGCGGGGCTTACCGGAAATGAAATCTTACTTGTAGGAAGACACTGATCATTTGGTTTATTTCCGATTCAGAAGGGAAATTCAGACCAGGGTTCTCATCCATGAAACACACTCTGTTTTAATGCCAGAAGCATGCTCTTCTTTGCAGCTTCTGCAATACAGCAAGGAACATGAGCATGCCCAGAAAAAAAGAACTGTGTGTCCTACTCATACGGACCATATCTAGTTCACCTCTGCTTATGAAACTGATACAAACCACATCATCTCTTACAGAGACGCTCTTTAGTTAGTAGTGAAAAACGTGTTGTGTTTGTGAACTGTGTAAAATCCTTTGAGCCGAATATTCACTACTTTTACCAGAAATGAACTCTTGCTTGTAGGAAGTCACACATAATTTGGTTTAAATCCATTTCTGAAGTGAAATTCAGGCCAGTGTTCTCATCCATGAAACACAATCTGTTTTAACGCAAATGGCATGCTCTTCTTTCCAGCGTCTGTAATACAGGAAGGAACATGAGCATGCCCAGAAAAAAAGAACTGTGTTTCCTACTCATACGGATCATATCTAGTTCAACTATGCTTCAGAAACTGACACAAACCACATCATCTCTTACATAGATGCTCTTTAGTTTATAGTGAAAATCGTATTGGTTTCGTGAACTGTGTAAATTCATTTGAGCCGAAAAATAACTGGGTATACCGGAAATGAACTCTTGCTTGTAGGAAGACACAGGGCATGGAGTTTAACTCTGATTCTAAAGGGAATTTCAGAAAAGTGTTCTCATCCATGAATCACAGTCTGTTTTAATGAAAGAAGCATGCTCTTCTTAACAGCATCTGAAATACAGCAAGAAACATGAGCATGGCCAGAAAAAAAGAACTGTGTTTCCTACTCATACGGACCATATCTAGTTCAACTCTGCTTATGAAACTGATACAAACCACAGCATCTCTTACATAGATGCTCTTTAGTTAATATTGAAAAACGTGTTGGGTTTGTGAACTGTGTAAATTCATTGAGCCGAAAATTCACTGCGTTTACCAGAAATGAACTCTGGCTTGTAGGAAGACACAGATCATTTGGTTTAACTCCATTTCTAAAGGGAAATTCAGACCAGTGTTCTCATCCATGAAACACACTCTGTTTTAACGCAAGTTTCTTGCTCTTCTTTCCAGCGTCTACACTACAGCAAGGAACATGAGAATATCCAGAAAAAAAGAACTGTCTTTCCTACTCATACGGACCATATCTAGTTCAACTCTGCTTATGAAACTGATACAAACCACAGCATCTCTTACATAGATGCTCTTTAGTTAATTGTGAAAAACAAGTTGGTTTCGTGAACGGTACAAATTCATTTGAACCGAAAAATAGCGGGGCTTACCGGAAATGAACTCTTACTTGTAGGAAGACACAGAGCCTTTGGTTTACTACCAATTCTGAAGGGAAATTCAGACCAGTGTTCTCATCCATGAAACACACTCTGTTTTAACGCAAATGGTATGCTCTTCTTTCCAGCGTCTGTAATACAGCAAGGAACATGAGCATGCCCAGAAAAAAAGAACTGTGTTTCCTACTCAGACGGACCATATCTAGTTCAACTCTGCTTATGAAACCGATACAAACCACAGCATCTCTTAAATAGATGCTCTTTAGTTAATAGTGAATAACGTGATGGGTTTGTGAACTGTGTAAATTCAATTGAGCCAAAAATTCACTGTGTTTACCAGAAATGAACTCTTGCTTGTAGGAAGAAACAGATGATTTGGTTTAACTCCATTTCTAAAGGGAAATTCAGAACGGTGTTCTCATCCATGAAACACACTCTGTATTAACGCAAGTAGCATGGACTTCTTTCCAGCGTCTACAATACTGCAAGGAACATTAGAATGTCCAGAAAAAGAACTGAGTTTCCTACTAATACGGACCATATCTAGTTCAACTCTGCTTATGAAACTGATACAAATCACATTATCTCTTACACAGATGCTCTTTAGTTAGTAGTGAAAAACGTGTTGGTTTCGTGAACTGTACAAATTCATTTGAACCGAAAAATAGCGGGACTTACCGGAAATGAAATCTTACTTGTAGGAAGACACTGATCATTTGGTTTATTTCCGATTCAGAAGGGAAATTCAGACCAGGGTTCTCATCCATGAAACACACTCTGTTTTAATGCCAGAAGCATGCTCTTCTTTGCAGCTTCTGCAATACAGCAAGGAACATGAGCATGCCCAGAAAAAAAGAACTGTGTGTCCTACTCATACGGACCATATCTAGTTCACCTCTGCTTATGAAACTGATACAAACCACATCATCTCTTACAGAGACGCTCTTTAGTTAGTAGTGAAAAACGTGTTGTGTTTGTGAACTGTGTAAAATCCTTTGAGCCGAATATTCACTACTTTTACCAGAAATGAACTCTTGCTTGTAGGAAGTCACACATAATTTGGTTTAAATCCATTTCTGAAGTGAAATTCAGGCCAGTGTTCTCATCCATGAAACACAATCTGTTTTAACGCAAATGGCATGCTCTTCTTTCCAGCGTCTGTAATACAGGAAGGAACATGAGCATGCCCAGAAAAAAAGAACTGTGTTTCCTACTCATACGGATCATATCTAGTTCAACTATGCTTCAGAAACTGACACAAACCACATCATCTCTTACATAGATGCTCTTTAGTTTATAGTGAAAATCGTATTGGTTTCGTGAACTGTGTAAATTCATTTGAGCCAAAAAATAACTGGGTTTACCGGAAATGAACTCTTGCTTGTAGGAAGACACAGGGCATGGAGTTTAACTCTGATTCTAAAGGGAATTTCAGAAAAGTGTTCTCATCCATGAATCACAGTCTGTTTTAATGAAAGAAGCATGCTCTTCTTAACAGCATCTGAAATACAGCAAGAAACATGAGCATGGCCAGAAAAAAAGAACTGTGTTTCCTACTCATACGGACCATATCTAGTTCAACTCTGCTTATGAAACTGATACAAACCACAGCATCTCTTACATAGATGCTCTTTAGTTAATATTGAAAAACGTGTTGGGTTTGTGAACTGTGTAAATTCATTGAGCCGAAAATTCACTGCGTTTACCAGAAATGAACTCTGGCTTGTAGGAAGACACAGATCATTTGGTTTAACTCCATTTCTAAAGGGAAATTCAGACCAGTGTTCTCATCCATGAAACACACTCTGTTTTAACGCAAGTTTCTTGCTCTTCTTTCCAGCGTCTACACTACAGCAAGGAACATGAGAATATCCAGAAAAAAAGAACTGTCTTTCCTACTCATACGGACCATATCTAGTTCAACTCTGCTTATGAAACTGATACAAACCACAGCATCTCTTACATAGATGCTCTTTAGTTAATTGTGAAAAACATGTTGGTTTCGTGAACGGTACAAATTCATTTGAACCGAAAAATAGCGGGGCTTACCGGAAATGAACTCTTACTTGTAGGAAGACACAGAGCCTTTGGTTTACTTCCGATTCTGAAGGGAAATTCAGACCAGTGTTCTCATCCATGAAACACACTCTGTTTTAACGCAAATGGTATGCTCTTCTTTCCAGCGTCTGTAATACAGCAAGGAACATGAGCATGCCCAGAAAAAAAGAACTGTGTTTCCTACTCAGACGGACCATATCTAGTTCAACTCTGCTTATGAAACCGATACAAACCACAGCATCTCTTAAATAGATGCTCTTTAGTTAATAGTGAATAACGTGATGGGTTTGTGAACTGTGTAAATTCAATTGAGCCAAAAATTCACTGTGTTTACCAGAAATGAACTCTTGCTTGTAGGAAGAAACAGATGATTTGGTTTAACTCCATTTCTAAAGGGAAATTCAGAACGGTGTTCTCATCCATGAAACACACTCTGTATTAACGCAAGTAGCATGGACTTCTTTCCAGCGTCTACAATACTGCAAGGAACATTAGAATGTCCAGAAAAAGAACTGAGTTTCCTACTAATACGGACCATATCTAATTCAACTCTGCTTATGAAACTGATACAAATCACATTATCTCTTACACAGATGCTCTTTAGTTAGTAGTGAAAAACGTGTTGGTTTCGTGAACAGTACAAATTCATTTGAACCAAAAAATAGCGGGACTTACCGGAAATGAAATCTTACTTGTAGGAAGACACAGATCATTTGGTTTATTTCCGATTCTGAAGGGAAATTCAGACCAGGGTTCTCATCCATGAAACACACTCTGTTTTAATGCCAGAAGCATGCTCTTCTTTGCAGCTTCTGCAATACAGCAAGGAACATGAGCATGCCCAGAAAAAAAGAACTGTGTGTCCTACTCATATGGACCATATCTAGTTCAACTCTGCTTATGAAACTGATACAAACCACATCATCTCTTACAGAGACGCTCTTTACTTAGTAGTGAAAAACGTGTTGTGTTTGTGAACTGTGTAAAATCCTTTGAGCCGAATATTCACTACTTTTACCAAAAATGAACTCTTGCTTTTAGGAAGTCACAGAGCATTTGGTTTAACTCCATTTCTGAAGTGAAATTCAGGCCAGTGTTCTCATCCATGAAACACAATCTGTTTTAACGCAAATGGCATGCTCTTCAATCCAGCGTCTGTAATACAGGAAGGAACATGAGCATGCCCAGAAAAAAAGAACTGTGTTTCCTACTCATACGGATCATATCTAGTTCAACTATGCTTCAGAAACTGACACAAACCACATCATCTCTTACATAGATGCTCTTTAGTTTATAGTGAAAATCGTATTGGTTTCGTGAACTGTGTAAATTCATTTGAGCCGAAAAATAACTGGGTTTACCGGAAATGAACTCTTGCTTGTAGGAAGACACAGGGCATGGAGTTTAACTCTGATTCTAAAGGGAATTTCAGAAAAGTGTTCTCATCCATGAAACACAGTCTGTTTTAATGAAAGAAGCATGCTCTTCTTAACAGCATCTGAAATACAGCAAGGAACATGAGCATGCCCAGAAATAAAGAACTGTGTGTCCTACTCATACGGACCATATCTAGTTCAACTCTGCTTATGAAACTGATACAAACCACATCATCTCTTACATAGACGCTCTTTACTTAGTAGTGAAAAACGTGTTGTGTTTGTGAACTGTGTAAAATCCTTTGAGCCGAATATTCACTACTTTTACCAGAAATGAACTCTTGCTTGTAGGAAGTCACAGAGCATTTGGTTTAACTCCATTTCTGAAGTGAAATTCAGGCCAGTGTTCTCATCCATGAAACACAATCTGTTTTAACGCAAATGGCATGCTCTTCTTTCCAGCGTCTGTAATACAGGAAGGAACATGAGCATGCCCAGAAAAAAAGAACTGTGTTTCCTACTCATACGGATCATATCTAGTTCAACTATGCTTCAGAAACTGACACAAACCACATCTTCTCTTACATAGATGCTCTTTAGTTTATAGTGAAAATCGCATTGGTTTCGTGAACTGTGTAAATTCATTTGAGCCGAAAAATAACTGGGTTTACTGGAAATGAACTCTTGCTTGTAGGAAGACACAGGGCATGGAGTTTAACTCTGATTCTAAAGGGAATTTCAGAAAAGTGTTCTCATCCATGAATCACAGTCTGTTTTAATGAAAGAAGCATGCTCTTCTTAACAGCATCTGAAATACAGCAAGAAACATGAGAATGTCCAGAAAAAAAGAACTGTCTTTCCTACTCATACGGACCATATCTAATTCAACTCTGCTTATGAAACTGATACAAACCACAGCATCTCTTACATAGATGCTCTTTAGTTAATAGTGAAAAACGTGTTGGTTTCATGAACGGTACAAATTCATTTGAACCGAAAAATAGCGGGGCTTACCGGAAATGAACTCTTACTTGTAGGAAGACACAGAGCCTTTGGTTTACTTCTGATTCTGAAGGGAAATTCAGACCAGTGTTCTCATCCATGAAACACACTCTGTTTTAACGCAAATGGTATGCTCTTCTTTCCAGCGTCTGTAATACAGCAAGGAACATGAGCATGCCCAGAAAAAAAGAACTGTGTTTCCTACTCAGACGGACCATATCTAGTTCAACTCTGCTTATGAAACCGATACAAACCACAGCATCTCTTAAATAGATGCTCTTTAGTTAATAGTGAAAAACGTGATGGGTTTGTGAACTGTGTAAATTCAATTGAGCCAAAAATTCACTGTGTTTACCAGAAATGAACTCTTGCTTGTAGGAAGAAACAGATGATTTGGTTTAACTCCACATCTAAAGGGAAATTCAGATCAGTGTTCTCATCCATGAAACACACTCTGTATTAACGTAAGTAGCATGGTCTTCTTTCCAGCGTCTACAATACTGCAAGGAACATTAGAATGTCCAGAAAAAGAACTGAGTTTCCTACTAATACGGACCATATCTAGTTCAACTCTGCTTATGAAACTGATACAAATCACATTATCTCTTACACAGATGCTCTTTAGTTAGTAGTGAAAAACGTGTTGGTTTCGTGAACGGTACAAATTCATTTGAACCGAAAAATAGCGGGACTTACCGGAAATGAAATCTTACTTGTAGTAAGACACAGATCATTTGGTTTATTTCTGATTTTGAAGGGAAATTCAGACCAGGGTTCTCATCCATGAAACACACTCTGTTTTAATGCCAGAAGCATGCTCTTCTTTGCAGCTTCTGCAATATAGCAAGGAACATGAGCATGCCCAGAAAAAAAGAACTGTGTGTCCTACTCATACAGACCATATCTAGTTCACCTCTGCTTATGGAACTGATACAAACCACATCATCTCTTACAGAGACGCTCTTTAGTTAGTAGTGAAAAACGTGTTGTGTTTGTGAACTGTGTAAAATCCTTTGAGCCGAATATTCACTACTTTTACCAGAAATGAACTCTTGCTTGTAGGAAGTCACACATAATTTGGTTTAACTCCATTTCTGAAGTGAAATTCAGGCCAGTGTTCTCATCCATGAAACACAATCTGTTTTAACGCAAATGGCATGCTCTTCTTTCCAGCGTCTGTAATACAGGAAGGAACATGAGCATGCCCAGAAAAAAAGAACTGTGTTTCCTACTCATACAGATCATATCTAGTTCAACTATGCTTCAGAAACTGACACAAACCACATCATCTCTTACATAGATGCTCTTTAGTTTATAGTGAAAATCGTATTGGTTTCGTGAACTGTGTAAATTCATTTGAGCCGAAAAATAACTGGGTTTACCAGAAATGAACTCTTGCTTGTAGGAAGACACAGGGCATGGAGTTTAACTCTGATTCTAAAGGGAATTTCAGAAAAGTGTTCTCATCCACGAAACACAGTCTGTTTTAATGAAAGAAGCATCCTCTTCTTAACAGCATCTGAAATACAGCAAGAAACATGAGCATGGCCAGAAAAAAAGAACTGTGTTTCCTACTCATACGGACCATATCTAGTTCAACTCTGCTTATGAAACTGATACAAATCACAGCATCTCTTACATAGATGCTCTTTAGTTAATATTGAAAAACGTGTTGGGTTTGTGAACTGTGTAAATTCATTGAGCCGAAAATTCACTGCGTTTACCAGAAATGAACTCTGGCTTGTGGGAAGACACAGATCATTTGGTTTAACTCCATTTCTAAAGGGAAATTCAGACCAGTGTTCTCATCCATGAAACACACTCTGTTTTAACGCAAGTTTCTTGCTCTTCTTTCCAGCGTCTACACTACAGCAAGGAACATGAGAATATCCAGAAAAAAAGAACTGTCTTTCCTACTCATACGGACCATATCTAGTTCAACTCTGCTTATGAAACTGATACAAACCACAGCATCTCTTACATAGATGCTCTTTAGTTAATTGTGAAAAACATGTTGGTTTCGTGAACGGTACAAATTCATTTGAACCGAAAAATAGCGGGGCTTACCGGAAATGAACTCTTACTTGTAGGAAGACACAGAGCCTTTGGTTTACTACCGATTCTGAAGGGAAATTCAGACCAGTGTTCTCATCCATGAAACACACTCTGTTTTAACGCAAATGGTATGCTCTTCTTTCCAGCGTCTGTAATACAGCAAGGAACATGAGCATGCCCAGAAAAAAAGAACTGTGTTTCCTACTCAGACGGACCATATCTAGTTCAACTCTGCTTATGAAACCGATACAAACCACAGCATCTCTTAAATAGATGCTCTTTAGTTAATAGTGAATAACGTGATGGGTTTGTGAACTGTGTAAATTCAATTGAGCCAAAAATTCACTGTGTTTACCAGAAATGAACTCTTGCTTGTAGGAAGAAACAGATGATTTGGTTTAACTCCATTTCTAAAGGGAAATTCAGAACAGTGTTCTCATCCACGAAACACACTCTGTATTAACGCAAGTAGCATGGACTTCTTTCCAGCATCTACAATACTGCAAGGTACATTAGAATGTCCAGAAAAAGAACTGAGTTTCCTACTAATACGGACCATATATAATTCAACTCTGCTTATGAAACTGATACAAATCACATTATCTCTTACACAGATGCTCTTTAGTTAGTAGTGAAAAACGTGTTGGTTTCGTGAACGGTACAAATTCATTTGAACCAAAAAATAGCAGGACTTACCGGAAATGAAATCTTACTTGTAGGAAGACACAGATCATTTGGTTTATTTTTGATTCTGAAGGGAAATTCAGACCAGGGTTCTCATCCATGAAACACACTCTGTTTTAATGCCAGAAGCATGCTCTTCTTTGCAGCTTCTGCAATACAGCAAGGAACATGAGCATGCCCAGAAAAAAAGAACTGTGTGTCCTACTCATACGGACCATATCTAGTTCAACTCTGCTTATGAAACTGATACAAACCACATCATCTCTTACAGAGACGCTCTTTACTTAGTAGTAAAAAACGTGTTGTGTTTGTGAACTGTGTAAAATCCTTTGAGCCGAATATTCACTACTTTTACCAAAAATGAACTCTTGCTTTTAGGAAGTCACAGAGCATTTGGTTTAACTCCATTTCTGAAGTGAAATTCAGGCCAGTGTTCTCATCCATGAAACACAATCTGTTTTAACGCAAATGGCATGCTCTTCAATCCAGCGTCTGTAATACAGGAAGGAACATGAGCATGCCCAGAAAAAAAGAACTGTGTTTCCTACTCATACGGATCATATCTAGTTCAACTATGCTTCAGAAACTAACAAAAACCACATCATCTCTTACATAGATGCTCTTTAGTTTATAGTGAAAATCGTATTGGTTTCGTGAACTGTGTAAATTCATTTGAGCCGAAAAATAACTGGGTTTACCAGAAATGAACTCTTGCTTGTAGGAAGACACAGGGCATGGAGTTTAACTCTGATTCTAAAGGGAATTTCAGAAAAGTGTTCTCATCCATGAATCACAGTCTGTTTTAATGAAAGAAGCATGCTCTTCTTAACAGCATCTGAAATACAGCAAGAAACATGAGCATGGCCAGAAAAAAAGAACTGTGTTTCCTACTCATACGGACCATATCTAGTTCAACTCTGCTTATGAAACTGATACAAACCACAGCATCTCTTACATAGATGCTCTTTAGTTGATATTGAAAAACCTGTTGGGTTTGTGAACTGTGTAAATTCATTGAGCCGAAAATTCACTGCGTTTTCCAGAAATGAACTCTGGCTTGTAGGAAGACACAGATCATTTGGTTTAACTCCATTTCTAAAGGGAAATTCAGACCAGTGTTCTCATCCATGAAACACACTCTGTTTTAACGCAAGTTTCTTGCTCTTCTTTCCAGCGTCTACACTACAGCAAGGAACATGAGAATGTCCAGAAAAAAAGAACTGTCTTTCCTACTCATACGGACCATATCTAGTTCAACTCTGCTTATGAAACTGATACAAACCACAGCATCTCTTACATAGATGCTCTTTAGATAATAGTGAAAAACGTGTTGGTTACGTGAACGGTACAAATTCATTTGAACCGAAAAATAGCTGGGCTTACCGGAAATGAACTCTTACTTGTAGGAAGACACAGAGCCTTTGGTTTACTACCGATTCTGAAGGGAAATTCAGACCAGTGTTCTCATCCATGAAACACACTCTGTTTTAACACAAATGGTATGCTCTTCTTTCCAGCATCTGTAATACAGCAAAGAACATGAGCATGCCCAGAAAAAAAGAACTGTGTGTCCTACTCATACGGACCATATCTAGTTCACCTCTGCTTATGAAACTGATACAAACCACATCATCTCTTACAGAGACGCTCTTTAGTTAGTAGTTAAAAACGTGTTGTGTTTGTGAACTGTGTAAAATCCTTTGAGCCGAATATTCACTACTTTTACCAGAAATGAACTCTTGCTTGTAGGAAGTCACAGAGCATTTGGTTTAACTCCATTTCTGAAGTGAAATTCAGGCCAGTGTTCTCATCCATGAAACACAATCTGTTTTAACGCAAATGGCATGCTCTTCTTTCCAGCGTCTGTAATACAGGAAGGAACATGAGCATGCCCAGAAAAAAAGAACTGTATTTCCTACTCATACGGATCATATCTAGTTCAACTATGCTTCAGAAACTGACACAAACCACATCATCTCTTACATAGATGCTCTTTAGTTTATAATGAAAATCGTATTGGTATCGTGAACTGTGTAAATTCATTTGAGCCGAAAAATAACTGGGTTTACCGGAAATGAACTCTTGCTTGTAGGAAGACACAGGGCATGGAGTTTAACTCTGATTCTAAAGGGAATTTCAGAAAAGTGTTCTCATCCATGAAACACAGTCTGTTTTAATGAAAGAAGCATGCTCTTCTTAACAGCATCTGAAATACAGCAAGAAACATGAGCATGGCCAGAAAAAAAGAACTGTGTTTCCTACTCAGACGGACCATATCTAGTTCAACTCTGCTTATGAAACTGATACAAACCACAGCATCTCTTACATAGATGCTCTTTAGTTAATATTGAAAAACGTGTTGGGTTTGTGAACTGTGTAAATTCATTGAGCCGAAAATTCACTGCGTTTACCAGAAATGAACTCTGGCTTGTAGGAAGACACAGATCATTTGGTTTAACTCCATTTCTAAAGGGAAATTCAGACCAGTGTTCTCATCCATGAAACACACTCTGTTTTAACGCAAGTTTCTTGCTCTTCTTTCCAGCGTCTACACTACAGCAAGGAACATGAGAATATCCAGAAAAAAAGAACTGTCTTTCCTACTCATACGGACCATATCTAGTTCAACTCTGCTTATGAAACTGATACAAACCACAGCATCTCTTACATAGATGCTCTTTAGTTAATTGTGAAAAACATGTTGGTTTCGTGAACGGTACAAATTCATTTGAACCGAAAAATAGCGGGGCTTACCGGAAATGAACTCTTACTTGTAGGAAGACACAGAGCCTTTGGTTTACTACCGATTCTGAAGGGAAATTCAGACCAGTGTTCTCATCCATGAAACACACTCTGTTTTAACGCAAATGGTATGCTCTTCTTTCCAGCGTCTTAATACAGCAAGGAACATGAGCATGCCCAGAAAAAAAGAACTGTGTTTCCTACTCAGACGGACCATATCTAGTTCAACTCTGCTTATGAAACCGATACAAACCACAGCATCTCTTAAATAGATGCTCTTTAGTTAATAGTGAATAACGTGATGGGTTTGTGAACTGTGTAAATTCAATTGAGCCAAAAATTCACTGTGTTTACCAGAAATGAACTCTTGCTTGTAGGAAGAAACAGATGATTTGGTTTAACTCCATTTCTAAAGGGAAATTCAGAACAGTGTTCTCATCCACGAAACACACTCTGTATTAACGCAAGTAGCATGGACTTCTTTCCAGCCTCTACAATACTGCAAGGTACATTAGAATGTCCAGAAAAAGAACTGAGTTTCCTACTAATACGGACCATATCTAATTCAACTCTGCTTATGAAACTGATACAAATCACATTATCTCTTACACAGATGCTCTTTAGTTAGTAGTGAAAAACGTGTTGGTTTCGTGAACGGTACAAATTCATTTGAACCAAAAAATAGCGGGACTTACCGGAAATGAAATCTTACTTGTAGGAAGACACAGATCATTTGGTTTATTTCCGATTCTGAAGGGAAATTCAGACCAGGGTTCTCATCCATGAAACACACTCTGTTTTAATGCCAGAAGCATGCTCTTCTTTGCAGCTTCTGCAATACAGCAAGGAACATGAGCATGCCCAGAAAAAAAGAACTGTGTGTCCTACTCATACGGACCATATCTAGTTCAACTCTGCTTATGAAACTGATACAAACCACATCATCTCTTACAGAGACGCTCTTTACTTAGTAGTGAAAAACGTGTTGTGTTTGTGAACTGTGTAAAATCCTTTGAGCCGAATATTCACTACTTTTACCAAAAATGAACTCTTGCTTTTAGGAAGTCACAGAGCATTTGGTTTAACTCCATTTCTGAAGTGAAATTCAGGCCAGTGTTCTCATCCATGAAACACAATCTGTTTTAACGCAAATGGCATGCTCTTCAATCCAGCGTCTGTAATACAGGAAGGAACATGAGCATGCCCAGAAAAAAAGAACTGTGTTTCCTACTCATACGGATCATATCTAGTTCAACTATGCTTCAGAAACTGACACAAACCACATCATCTCTTACATAGATGCTCTTTAGTTTATAGTGAAAATCGTATTGGTTTCGTGAACTGTGTAAATTCATTTGAGCCGAAAAATAACTGGGTTTACCGGAAATGAACTCTTGCTTGTAGGAAGACACAGGGCATGGAGTTTAACTCTGATTCTAAAGGGAATTTCAGAAAAGTGTTCTCATCCATGAAACACAGTCTGTTTTAATGAAAGAAGCATGCTCTTCTTAACAGCATCTGAAATACAGCAAGAAACATGAGCATGGCCAGAAAAAAAGAACTGTGTTTCCTACTCATACGGACCATATCTAGTTCAACTCTGCTTATGAAACTGATACAAACCACGGCATCTCTTACATAGATGCTCTTTAGTTGATATTGAAAAACATGTTGGGTTTGTGAACTGTGTAAATTCATTGAGCCAAAAATTCACTGCGTTTACCAGAAATGAACTCTGGCTTGTAGGAAGACACAGATCATTTGGTTTAACTCCATTTCTAAAGGGAAATTCAGACCAGTGTTCTCATCCATGAAACACACTCTGTTTTAATGCAAATGGCATGCTCTTCTTTCCAGCGTCTGTAATACAGCAAGGAACATGAGCATGCCCAGAAAAAAAGAACTGTGTTTCCTACTCAGACGGACCATATCTAGTTCAACTCTGCTTATGAAACCGATACAAACCACAGCATCTCTTAAATAGATGCTCTTTAGTTAATAGTGAAAAACGTGATGGGTTTGTGAACTGTGTAAATTCAATTGAGCCAAAAATTCACTGTGTTTACCAGAAATGAACTCTTGCTTGTAGGAAGAAACAGATGATTTGGTTTAACTCCACATCTAAAGGGAAATTCAGAACAGTGTTCTCATCCATGAAACACACTCTGTATTAACGCCAGTAGCATGGTCTTCTTTGCAGCGTCTACAATACTGCAAGGAACATTAGAATGTCCAGAAAAAGAACTGAGTTTCCTACTAATACGGACCATATCTAGTTCAACTCTGCTTATGAAACTGATACAAATCACATTATCTCTTACACAGATGCTCTTTAGTTAGTAGTGAAAAACGTGTTGGTTTCGTGAACGGTACAAATTCATTTGAACCAAAAAATAGCGGGACTTACCGGAAATGAAATCTTACTTGTAGGAAGACACAGATCATTTGGTTTATTTCCGATTCCGAAGGGAAATTCAGACCAGGGTTCTCATCCATGAAACACACTCTGTTTTAATGCCAGAAGCATGCTCTTCTTTGCAGCTTCTGCAATACAGCAAGGAACATGAGCATGCCCAGAAAAAAAGAACTGTGTGTCCTACTCATACGGACCATATCTAGTTCACCTCTGCTTATGAAACTGATACAAACCACATCATCTCTTACAGAGACGCTCTTTAGTTAGTAGTGAAAAACGTGTTGTGTTTGTGAACTGTGTAAAATCCTTTGAGCCGAATATTCACTACTTTTACCAGAAATGAACTCTTGCTTGTAGGAAGTCACAGAGCATTTGGTTTAACTCCATTTCTGAAGTGAAATTCAGGCCAGTGTTCTCATCCATGAAACACAATCTGTTTTAACGCAAATGGCATGCTCTTATTTCCTGTAATACAGGAAGGAACATGAGCATGCCCAGAAAAAAAGAACTGTGTTTCCTACTCATACGGATCATATCTAGTTCAACTATGCTTCCGAAACTGACACAAACCACATCATCTCTTACATAGATGCTCTTTATTTTATAGTGAAAATCGTATTGGTTTCATGAACTGTGTAAATTCATTTGAGCCGAAAAATAACTGGGTTTACCGGAAATGAACTCTTGCTTGTAGGAAGACACAGGGCATGGAGTTTAACTCTGATTCTAAAGGGAATTTCAGAAAAGTGTTCTCATCCACGAATCACAGTCTGTTTTAATGAAAGAAGCATGCTCTTCTTAACAGCATCTGAAATACAGCAAGAAACATGAGCATGGCCAGAAAAAAAGAACTGTGTTTCCTACTCATACGGACCATATCTAGTTCAACGCTGCTTATGAAACTGATACAAACCACAGCATCTCTTACATAGATGCTCTTTAGTTGATATTGAAAAACATGTTGGGTTTGTGAACTGTGTAAATTCATTGAGCCGAAAATTCACTGCGTTTTCCAGAAATGAACTCTGGCTTGTAGGAAGACACAGATCATTTGGTTTAACTCCATTTCTAAAGGGAAATTCAGACCAGTGTTCTCATCCATGAAACACACTCTGTTTTAACGCAAGTTTCTTGCTCTTCTTTCCAGCGTCTACACTACAGCAAGGAACATGAGAATGTCCAGAAAAAAAGAACTGTCATTCCTACTCATACGGACCATATCTAGTTCAACTCTGCTTATGAAACTGATACAAACCACAGCATCTCTTACATAGATGCTCTTTAGTTAATAGTGAAAAACGTGTTGGTTTCGTGAACGGTACAAGTTCATTTGAACCGAAAAATAGCGGGGCTTGCCGGAAATGAACTCTTACTTGTAGGAAGACACAGAGCCTTTGGTTTACTTCCGATTCTGAAGGGAAATTCAGACCAGTGTTCTCATCCATGAAACACACTCTGTTTTAACGCAAATGGTATGCTCTTCTTTCCAGCATCTGTAATACAGCAAAGAACATGAGCATGCCCAGAAAAAAAGAACTGTGTGTCCTACTCATACGGACCATATCTAGTTCACCTCTGCTTATGAAACTGATACAAACCACATCATCTCTTACAGAAACGCTCTTTAGTTAGTAGTGAAAAACGTGTTGTGTTTGTGAACTGTGTAAAATCCTTTGAGCCGAATATTCACTACTTTTACCAGAAATGAACTCTTGCTTGTAGGAAGTCACACATAATTTGGTTTAACTCCATTTCTGAAGTGAAATTCAGGCCAGTGTTCTCATCCATGAAACACAATCTGTTTTAACGCAAATGGCATGCTCTTCTTTCCAGCGTCTGTAATACAGGAAGGAACATGAGCATGCCCAGAAAAAAAGAACTGTGTTTCCTACTCATACGGATCATATCTAGTTCAACTATGCTTCAGAAACTGACACAAACCACATCATCTCTTACATAGATGCTCTTTAGTTTATAATGAAAATCGTATTGGTATCGTGAACTGTGTAAATTCATTTGAGCCGAAAAATAACTGGGTTTACCGGAAATGAACTCTTGCTTGTAGGAAGACACAGGGCATGGAGTTTAACTCTGATTCTAAAGGGAATTTCAGAAAAGTGTTCTCATCCATGAAACACAGTCTGTTTTAATGAAAGAAGCATGCTCTTCTTAACAGCATCTGAAATACAGCAAGAAACATGAGCATGGCCAGAAAAAAAGAACTGTGTTTCCTACTCAGACGGACCATATCTAGTTCAACTCTGCTTATGAAACTGATACAAACCACAGCATCTCTTACATAGATGCTCTTTAGTTAATATTGAAAAACGTGTTGGGTTTGTGAACTGTGTAAATTCATTGAGCCGAAAATTCACTGCGTTTACCAGAAATGAACTCTGGCTTGTAGGAAGACACAGATCATTTGGTTTAACTCCATTTCTAAAGGGAAATTCAGACCAGTGTTCTCATCCATGAAACACACTCTGTTTTAACGCAAGTTTCTTGCTCTTCTTTCCAGCGTCTACACTACAGCAAGGAACATGAGAATATCCAGAAAAAAAGAACTGTCTTTCCTACTCATACGGACCATATCTAGTTCAACTCTGCTTATGAAACTGATACAAACCACAGCATCTCTTACATAGATGCTCTTTAGTTAATTGTGAAAAACATGTTGGTTTCGTGAACGGTACAAATTCATTTGAACCGAAAAATAGCGGGGCTTACCGGAAATGAACTCTTACTTGTAGGAAGACACAGAGCCTTTGGTTTACTACCGATTCTGAAGGGAAATTCAGACCAGTGTTCTCATCCATGAAACACACTCTGTTTTAACGCAAATGGTATGCTCTTCTTTCCAGCGTCTGTAATACAGCAAGGAACATGAGCATGCCCAGAAAAAAAGAACTGTGTTTCCTACTCAGACGGACCATATCTAGTTCAACTCTGCTTATGAAACCGATACAAACCACAGCATCTCTTAAATAGATGCTCTTTAGTTAATAGTGAATAACGTGATGGGTTTGTGAACTGTGTAAATTCAATTGAGCCAAAAATTCACTGTGTTTACCAGAAATGAACTCTTGCTTGTAGGAAGAAACAGATGATTTGGTTTAACTCCATTTCTAAAGGGAAATTCAGAACAGTGTTCTCATCCACGAAACACACTCTGTATTAACGCAAGTAGCATGGACTTCTTTCCAGCATCTACAATACTGCAAGGTACATTAGAATGTCCAGAAAAAGAACTGAGTTTCCTACTAATACGGACCATATCTAATTCAACTCTGCTTATGAAACTGATACAAATCACATTATCTCTTACACAGATGCTCTTTAGTTAGTAGTGAAAAACGTGTTGGTTTCGTGAACGGTACAAATTCATTTGAACCAAAAAATAGCGGGACTTACCGGAAATGAAATCTTACTTGTAGGAAGACACAGATCATTTGGTTTATTTCCGATTCTGAAGGGAAATTCAGACCAGGGTTCTCATCCATGAAACACACTCTGTTTTAATGCCAGAAGCATGCTCTTCTTTGCAGCTTCTGCAATACAGCAAGGAACATGAGCATGCCCAGAAAAAAAGAACTGTGTGTCCTACTCATACGGACCATATCTAGTTCAACTCTGCTTATGAAACTGATACAAACCACATCATCTCTTACAGAGACGCTCTTTACTTAGTAGTGAAAAACGTGTTGTGTTTGTGAACTGTGTAAAATCCTTTGAGCCGAATATTCACTACTTTTACCAAAAATGAACTCTTGCTTTTAGGAAGTCACAGAGCATTTGGTTTAACTCCATTTCTGAAGTGAAATTCAGGCCAGTGTTCTCATCCATGAAACACAATCTGTTTTAACGCAAATGGCATGCTCTTCAATCCAGCGTCTGTAATACAGGAAGGAACATGAGCATGCCCAGAAAAAAAGAACTGTGTTTCCTACTCATACGGATCATATCTAGTTCAACTATGCTTCAGAAACTGACACAAACCACATCATCTCTTACATAGATGCTCTTTAGTTTATAGTGAAAATCGTATTGGTTTCGTGAACTGTGTAAATTCATTTGAGCCGAAAAATAACTGGGTTTACCGGAAATGAACTCTTGCTTGTAGGAAGACACAGGGCATGGAGTTTAACTCTGATTCTAAAGGGAATTTCAGAAAAGTGTTCTCATCCATGAAACACAGTCTGTTTTAATGAAAGAAGCATGCTCTTCTTAACAGCATCTGAAATACAGCAAGAAACATGAGCATGGCCAGAAAAAAAGAACTGTGTTTCCTACTCATACGGACCATATCTAGTTCAACTCTGCTTATGAAACTGATACAAACCACGGCATCTCTTACATAGATGCTCTTTAGTTGATATTGAAAAACATGTTGGGTTTGTGAACTGTGTAAATTCATTGAGCCAAAAATTCACTGCGTTTACCAGAAATGAACTCTGGCTTGTAGGAAGACACAGATCATTTGGTTTAACTCCATTTCTAAAGGGAAATTCAGACCAGTGTTCTCATCCATGAAACACACTCTGTTTTAATGCAAATGGCATGCTCTTCTTTCCAGCGTCTGTAATACAGCAAGGAACATGAGCATGCCCAGAAAAAAAGAACTGTGTTTCCTACTCAGACGGACCATATCTAGTTCAACTCTGCTTATGAAACCGATACAAACCACAGCATCTCTTAAATAGATGCTCTTTAGTTAATAGTGAAAAACGTGATGGGTTTGTGAACTGTGTAAATTCAATTGAGCCAAAAATTCACTGTGTTTACCAGAAATGAACTCTTGCTTGTAGGAAGAAACAGATGATTTGGTTTAACTCCACATCTAAAGGGAAATTCAGAACAGTGTTCTCATCCATGAAACACACTCTGTATTAACGCCAGTAGCATGGTCTTCTTTGCAGCGTCTACAATACTGCAAGGAACATTAGAATGTCCAGAAAAAGAACTGAGTTTCCTACTAATACGGACCATATCTAGTTCAACTCTGCTTATGAAACTGATACAAATCACATTATCTCTTACACAGATGCTCTTTAGTTAGTAGTGAAAAACGTGTTGGTTTCGTGAACGGTACAAATTCATTTGAACCAAAAAATAGCGGGACTTACCGGAAATGAAATCTTACTTGTAGGAAGACACAGATCATTTGGTTTATTTCCGATTCCGAAGGGAAATTCAGACCAGGGTTCTCATCCATGAAACACACTCTGTTTTAATGCCAGAAGCATGCTCTTCTTTGCAGCTTCTGCAATACAGCAAGGAACATGAGCATGCCCAGAAAAAAAGAACTGTGTGTCCTACTCATACGGACCATATCTAGTTCACCTCTGCTTATGAAACTGATACAAACCACATCATCTCTTACAGAGACGCTCTTTAGTTAGTAGTGAAAAACGTGTTGTGTTTGTGAACTGTGTAAAATCCTTTGAGCCGAATATTCACTACTTTTACCAGAAATGAACTCTTGCTTGTAGGAAGTCACAGAGCATTTGGTTTAACTCCATTTCTGAAGTGAAATTCAGGCCAGTGTTCTCATCCATGAAACACAATCTGTTTTAACGCAAATGGCATGCTCTTATTTCCTGTAATACAGGAAGGAACATGAGCATGCCCAGAAAAAAAGAACTGTGTTTCCTACTCATACGGATCATATCTAGTTCAACTATGCTTCCGAAACTGACACAAACCACATCATCTCTTACATAGATGCTCTTTATTTTATAGTGAAAATCGTATTGGTTTCATGAACTGTGTAAATTCATTTGAGCCGAAAAATAACTGGGTTTACCGGAAATGAACTCTTGCTTGTAGGAAGACACAGGGCATGGAGTTTAACTCTGATTCTAAAGGGAATTTCAGAAAAGTGTTCTCATCCACGAATCACAGTCTGTTTTAATGAAAGAAGCATGCTCTTCTTAACAGCATCTGAAATACAGCAAGAAACATGAGCATGGCCAGAAAAAAAGAACTGTGTTTCCTACTCATACGGACCATATCTAGTTCAACGCTGCTTATGAAACTGATACAAACCACAGCATCTCTTACATAGATGCTCTTTAGTTGATATTGAAAAACATGTTGGGTTTGTGAACTGTGTAAATTCATTGAGCCGAAAATTCACTGCGTTTTCCAGAAATGAACTCTGGCTTGTAGGAAGACACAGATCATTTGGTTTAACTCCATTTCTAAAGGGAAATTCAGACCAGTGTTCTCATCCATGAAACACACTCTGTTTTAACGCAAGTTTCTTGCTCTTCTTTCCAGCGTCTACACTACAGCAAGGAACATGAGAATGTCCAGAAAAAAAGAACTGTCATTCCTACTCATACGGACCATATCTAGTTCAACTCTGCTTATGAAACTGATACAAACCACAGCATCTCTTACATAGATGCTCTTTAGTTAATAGTGAAAAACGTGTTGGTTTCGTGAACGGTACAAGTTCATTTGAACCGAAAAATAGCGGGGCTTGCCGGAAATGAACTCTTACTTGTAGGAAGACACAGAGCCTTTGGTTTACTTCCGATTCTGAAGGGAAATTCAGACCAGTGTTCTCATCCATGAAACACACTCTGTTTTAACGCAAATGGTATGCTCTTCTTTCCAGCATCTGTAATACAGCAAAGAACATGAGCATGCCCAGAAAAAAAGAACTGTGTGTCCTACTCATACGGACCATATCTAGTTCACCTCTGCTTATGAAACTGATACAAACCACATCATCTCTTACAGAAACGCTCTTTAGTTAGTAGTGAAAAACGTGTTGTGTTTGTGAACTGTGTAAAATCCTTTGAGCCGAATATTCACTACTTTTACCAGAAATGAACTCTTGCTTGTAGGAAGTCACACATAATTTGGTTTAACTCCATTTCTGAAGTGAAATTCAGGCCAGTGTTCTCATCCATGAAACACAATCTGTTTTAACGCAAATGGCATGCTCTTCTTTCCAGCGTCTGTAATACAGGAAGGAACATGAGCATGCCCAGAAAAAAAGAACTGTGTTTCCTACTCATACAGATCATATCTAGTTCAACTATGCTTCAGAAACTGACACAAACCACATCATCTCTTACATAGATGCTCTTTAGTTTATAGTGAAAATCGTATTGGTTTCGTGAACTGTGTAAATTCATTTGAGCCGAAAAATAACTGGGTTTACCGGAAATGAACTCTTGCTTGTAGGAAGACACAGGGCATGGAGTTTAACTCTGATTCTAAAGGGAATTTCAGAAAAGTGTTCTCATCCACGAAACACAGTCTGTTTTAATGAAAGAAGCATGCTCTTCTTAACAGCATCTGAAATACAGCAAGAAACATGAGCATGGCCAGAAAAAAAGAACTGTGTTTCCTACTCATACGGACCATATCTAGTTCAACTCTGCTTATGAAACTGATACAAACCACGGCATCTCTTACATAGATGCTCTTTAGTTGATATTGAAAAACATGTTGGGTTTGTGAACTGTGTAAATTCATTGAGCCGAAAATTCACTGCGTTTACCAGAAATGAACTCTGGCTTGTAGGAAGACACAGATCATTTGGTTTAACTCCATTTCTAAAGGGAAATTCAGACCAGTGTTCTCATCCATGAAACACACTCGGTTTTAACGCAAATGGCATGCTCTTCTTTCCAGCGTCTGTAATACAGCAAGGAACATGAACATGCCCAGAAAAAAAGAACTGTGTTTCCTACTCAGACGGACCATATCTAGTTCAACTCTGCTTATGAAACCGATACAAACCACAGCATCTCTTAAATAGATGCTCTTTAGTTAATAGTGAAAAACGTGATGGGTTTGTGAACTGTGTAAATTCAATTGAGCCAAAAATTCACTGTGTTTACCAGAAATGAACTCTTGCTTGTAGGAAGAAACAGATGATTTGGTTTAACTCCATTTCTAAAGGGAAATTCAGAACAGTGTTCTCATCCATGAAACACACTCTGTATTAACGCCAGTAGCATGGTCTTCTTTGCAGCGTCTACAATACTGCAAGGAACATTAGAATGTCCAGAAAAAGAACTGAGTTTCCTACTAATACGGACCATATCTAGTTCAACTCTGCTTATGAAACTGATACAAATCACATTATCTCTTACACAGATGCTCTTTAGTTAGTAGTGAAAAACGTGTTGGTTTCGTGAACGGTACAAATTCATTTGAACCGAAAAATAGCGGGGCTTACCGGAAATGAACTCTTACTTGTAGGAAGACACAGAGCCTTTGGTTTACTTCCGATTCTGAAGGGAAATTCAGACCAGTGTTCTCATCCATGAAACACACTCTGTTTTAACGCAAATGGTATGCTCTTCTATCCAGCATCTGTAATACAGCAAAGAACATGAGCATGCCCAGAAAAAAAGAACTGTGTGTCCTACTCATACGGACCATATCTAGTTCACCTCTGCTTATGAAACTGATACAAACCACATCATCTCTTACAGAAACGCTCTTTAGTTAGTAGTGAAAAACGTGTTGTGTTTGTGAACTGTGTAAAATCCTTTGAGCTGAATATTCACTACTTTTACCAGAAATGAACTCTTGCTTGTAGGAAGTCACAGAGCATTTGGTTTAACTCCATTTCTGAAGTGAAATTCAGGCCAGTGTTCTCATCCATGAAACACAATCTGTTTTAACGCAAATGGCATGCTCTTCTTTCCAGCGTCTGTAATACAGGAAGGAACATGAGCATGCCCAGAAAAAAAGAACTGTGTTTCCTACTCATACAGATCATATCTAGTTCAACTATGCTTCAGAAACTGACACAAACCACATCATCTCTTACATAGATGCTCTTTAGTTTATAGTGAATATCGTATTGGTTTCGTGAACTGTGTAAATTCATTTGAGCCGAAAAATAACTGGGTTTACCGGAAATGAACTCTTGCTTGTAGGAAGACACAGGGCATGGAGTTTAACTCTGATTCTAAAGGGAATTTCAGAAAAGTGTTCTCATCCACGAAACACAGTCTGTTTTAATGAAAGAAGCATGCTCTTCTTAACAGCATCTGAAATACAGCAAGAAACATGAGCATGGCCAGAAAAAAAGAACTGTGTTTCCTACTCATACGGACCATATCTAGTTCAACTCTGCTTATGAAACTGATACAAACCACGGCATCTCTTACATAGATGCTCTTTAGTTGATATTGAAAAACATGTTGGGTTTGTGAACTGTGTAAATTCATTGAGCCGAAAATTCACTGCGTTTACCAGAAATGAACTCTGGCTTGTAGGAAGACACAGATCATTTGGTTTAACTCCATTTCTAAAGGGAAATTCAGACCAGTGTTCTCATCCATGAAACACACTCTGTTTTAACGCAAATGGCATGCTCTTCTTTCCAGCGTCTGTAATACAGCAAGGAACATGAGCATGCCCAGAAAAAAAGAACTGTGTTTCCTACTCAGACGGACCATATCTAGTTCAACTCTGCTTATGAAACCGATACAAACCACAGCATCTCTTAAATAGATGCTCTTTAGTTAATAGTGAAAAACGTGATGGGTTTGTGAACTGTGTAAATTCAATTGAGCCAAAAATTCACTGTGTTTACCAGAAATGAACTCTTGCTTGTAGGAAGAAACAGATGATTTGGTTTAACTCCATTTCTAAAGGGAAATTCAGAACAGTGTTCTCATCCATGAAACACACTCTGTATTAACGCCAGTAGCATGGTCTTCTTTGCAGCGTCTACAATACTGCAAGGAACATTAGAATGTCCAGAAAAAGAACTGAGTTTCCTACTAATACGGACCATATCTAGTTCAACTCTGCTTATGAAACTGATACAAATCACATTATCTCTTACACAGATGCTCTTTAGTTAGTAGTGAAAAACGTGTTGGTTTCGTGAACGGTACAAATTCATTTGAACCAAAAAATAGCGGGACTTACCGGAAATGAAATCTTACTTGTAGGAAGACACAGATCATTTGGTTTATTTCCGATTCCGAAGGGAAATTCAGACCAGGGTTCTCATCCATGAAACACACTCTGTTTTAATGCCAGAAGCATGCTCTTCTTTGCAGCTTCTGCAATAGAGCAAAGAACATGAGCATGCCCAGAAAAAAAGAACTGTGTTCCTACTCATACGGACCATATCTAGTTCACCTCTGCTTATGAAACTGATACAAACCACATCATCTCTTACAGAGACGCTCTTTAGTTAGTAGTGAAAAATGTGTTGTGTTTGTGAACTGTGTAAAATCCTTTGAGCCGAATATTCACTACTTTTACCAGAAATGAACTCTTGCTTGTAGGAAGTCACAGAGCATTTGGTTTAACTCCATTTCTGAAGTGAAATTCAGGCCAGTGTTCTCATCCATGAAACACAATCTGTTTTAACGCAAATGGCATGCTCTTCTTTCCAGCGTCTGTAATACAGGAAGGAACATGAGCATGCCCAGAAAAAAAGAACTGTGTTTCCTACTAATACGGATCATATCTAGTTCAACTATGCTTCAGAAACTGACACAAACCACATCATCTCTTGCATAGATGCTCTTTATTTCATAGTGAAAATCGTATTGGTTTCATGAACTGTGTAAATTCATTTGAGCCGAAAAATAACTGGGTTTACCGGAAATGAACTCTTGCTTGTAGGAAGACATAGGGCATGGAGTTTAACTCTGATTCTAAAGGGAATTTCAGAAAAGTGTTCTCATCCACGAATCACAGTCTGTTTTAATGAAAGAAGCATGCTCTTCTTAACAGCATCTGAAATACAGAAGAAACATGAGCATGGCCAGAAAAAAAGAACTGTGTTTCCTACTCATACGGACCATATCTAGTTCAACTCTGCTTATGAAACTGATACAAACCACAGCATCTCTTACATAGATGCTCTTTAGTTGATATTGAAAAACCTCTTGGGTTTGTGAACTGTGTAAATTCATTGAGCCGAAAATTCACTGCGTTTTCCAGAAATGAACTCTGGCTTGTAGGAAGACACAGATCATTTGGTTTAACTCCATTTCTAAAGGGAAATTCAGACCAGTGTTCTCATCCATGAAACACACTCTGTTTTAACGCAAGTTTCTTGCTCTTCTTTCCAGCGTCTACACTACAGCAAGGAACATGAGAATGTCCAGAAAAAAAGAACTGTCTTTCCTACTCATACGGACCATATCTAGTTCAACTCTGCTTATGAAACTGATACAAACCACAGCATCTCTTACATAGATGCTCTTTAGATAATAGTGAAAAACGTGTTGGTTACGTGAACGGTACAAATTCATTTGAACCGAAAAATAGCTGGGCTTACCGGAAATGAACTCTTACTTGTAGGAAGACACAGAGCCTTTGGTTTACTACCGATTCTGAAGGGAAATTCAGACCAGTGTTCTCATCCATGAAACACACTCTGTTTTAACACAAATGGTATGCTCTTCTTTCCAGCATCTGTAATACAGCAAAGAACATGAGCATGCCCAGAAAAAAAGAACTGTGTGTCCTACTCATACGGACCATATCTAGTTCACCTCTGCTTATGAAACTGATACAAACCACATCATCTCTTACAGAGACGCTCTTTAGTTAGTAGTGAAAAACGTGTTGTGTTTGTGAACTGTATAAAATCCTTTGAGCCGAATATTCACTACTTTTACCAGAAATGAACTCTTGCTTGTAGGAAGTCACAGAGCATTTGGTTTAACTCCATTTCTGAAGTGAAATTCAGGCCAGTGTTCTCATCCATGAAACACAATCTGTTTTAACGCAAATGGCATGCTCTTATTTCCAGCGTCTGTAATACAGGAAGGAACATGAGCATGCCCAGAAAAAAAGAACTGTGTTTCCTACTCATACAGATCATATCTAGTTCAACTATGCTTCAGAAACTGACACAAACCACATCATCTCTTACATAGATGCTCTTTAGTTTATAATGAAAATCGTATTGGTATCGTGAACTGTGTAAATTCATTTGAGCCGAAAAATAACTGGGTTTACCGGAAATGAACTCTTGCTTGTAGGAAGACACAGGGCATGGAGTTTAACTCTGATTCTAAAGGGAATTTCAGAAAAGTGTTCTCATCCATGAAACACAGTCTGTTTTAATGAAAGAAGCATGCTCTTCTTAACAGCATCTGAAATACAGCAAGAAACATGAGCATGGCCAGAAAAAAAGAACTGTCTTTCCTACTCATACGGACCATATCTAGTTCAACTCTGCTTATGAAACTGATACAAACCACAGCATCTCTTACATAGATGCTCTTTAGTTGATATTGAAAAACATGTTGGGTTTGTGAACTGTGTAAATTCATTGAGCCGAAAATTCACTGCGTTTACCAGAAATGAACTCTGGCTTGTAGGAAGACACAGATCATTTGGTTTAACTCCATTTCTAAAGGGAAATTCAGACCAGTGTTCTCATCCATGAAACACACTCTGTTTTAACGCAAGTTTCTTGCTCTTCTTTCCAGCTTCTACACTACAGCAAGGAACATGAGAATATCCAGAAAAAAAGAACTGTCTTTCCTACTCATACGGACCATATCTAGTTCAACTCTGCTTATGAAACTGATACAAACCACAGCATCTCTTACATAGATGCTCTTTAGTTAATAGTGAAAAACATGTTGGTTTCGTGAACGATACAAATTCATTTGAACCGAAAAATAGCGGGGCTTACCGGAAATGAACTCTTACTTGTAGGAAGACACAGAGCCTTTGGTTTACTACCGATTCTGAAGGGAAATTCAGACCAGTGTTCTCATCCATGAAACACACTCTGTTTTAACGCAAATGGCATGCTCTTCTTTCCAGCGTCTGTAATACAGCAAGGAACATGAGCATGCCCAGAAAAAAAGAACTGTGTTTCCTACTCAGACGGACCATATCTAGTTCAACTCTGCTTATGAAACCGATACAAACCACAGCATCTCTTAAATAGATGCTCTTTAGTTAATAGTGATAAACGTGATGGGTTTGTGAACTGTGTAAATTCAATTGAGCCAAAAATTCACTGTGTTTACCAGAAATGAACTCTTGCTTGTAGGAAGAAACAGATGATTTGGTTTAACTCCATTTCGAAAGGGAAATTCAGAACAGTGTTCTCATCCATGAAACACACTCTGTATTAACGCCAGTAGCATGGTCTTCTTTCCAGCGTCTACAATACTGCAAGGAACATTAGAATGTCCAGAAAAAGAACTGAGTTTCCTACTAATACGGACCATATCTAGTTCAACTCTGCTTATGAAACTGATACAAATCACATAATCTCTTACACAGATGCTCTTTAGTTAGTAGTGAAAAACGTGTTGGTTTCGTGAACGGTACAAATTCATTTGAACCGAAAAAAAGCGGGACTTACCGGAAATGAAATCTTACTTGTAGGAAGACACAGATCATTTGGTTTGTTTCCGATTTCGAAGGGAAACTCAGACCAGGGTTCTCATCCATGAAACACACTCTGTTTTAATGCCAGAAGCATGCTCTTTTTTGCAGCTTCTGCAATATAGCAAGGAACATGAGCATGCCCAGAAAAAAAGAACTGTGTGTCCTACTCATACGGACCATATCTAGTTCACCTCTGCTTATGAAACTGATACAAACCACATCATCTCTTACAGAGACGCTCTTTAGTTAGTAGTGAAAAACGTGTTGTGTTTGTGAACTGTGTAAAATCCTTTGAGCCGAATATTCACTACTTTTACCAGAAATGAACTCTTGCTTGTAGGAAGTCACAGAGCATTTGGTTTAACTCCATTTCTGAAGTGAAATTCAGGCCAGTGTTCTCATCCATGAAACACAATCTGTTTTAACGCAAATGGCATGCTCTTCTTTCCAGCGTCTGTAATACAGCAAGGAACATGAGCATGCCCAGAAAAAAAGAACTGTGTTTCCTACTCAGACGGACCATATCTAGTTCAACTCTGCTTATGAAACCGATACAAACCACAGCATCTCTTAAATAGATGCTCTTTAGTTAATAGTGAAAAACGTGATGGGTTTGTGAACTGTGTAAATTCAATTGAGCCAAAAATTCACTGTGTTTACCAGAAATGAACTCTTGCTTGTAGGAAGAAACAGATGATTTGGTTTAACTCCATATCTAAAGGGAAATTCAGAACAGTGTTCTCATCCATGAAACACACTCTGTATTAACGCAAGTAGCATGGTCTTCTTTCCAGCGTCTACAATACTGCAAGGAACATTAGAATGTCCAGAAAAAGAACTGAGTTTCCTACTAATACGGACCATATCTAGTTCAACTCTGCTTATGAAACTGATACAAACCACATCATCTCTTACGGAGACGCTCTTTAGTTAGTAGTGAAAAACGTGTTGTGTTTGTGAACTGTGTAAAATCCTTTGAGCCGAATATTCACTACTTTTACCAGAAATGAACTCTTGCTTGTAGGAAGTCACAGAGAATTTGGTTTAACTCCATTTCTGAAGTGAAATTCAGGCCAGTGTTCTCATCCATGAAACACAATCTGTTTTAACGCAAATGGCATGCTCTTCTTTCCAGCGTCTGTAATACAGGAAGGAACATGAGCATGCCCAGAAAAAAAGAACTGTGTTTCCTACTCATACGGATCATATCTAGTTCAACTATGCTTCAGAAACTGACACAAACCACATCATCTCTTACATAGATGCTCTTTAGTTTATAGTGAAAATCGTATTGGTTTAGTGAACTGTGTAAATTCATTTGAGCCGAAAAATAACTGGGTTTACCGGAAATGAACTCTTGCTTGTAGGAAGACACAGGGCATGGAGTTTAACTCTGATTCTAAAGGGAATTTCAGAAAACTGTTCTCATCCATGAAACACAGTCTGTTTTAATGAAAGAAGCATGCTCTTCTTAACAGCATCTGAAATACAGCAAGAAACATGAGCATGGCCAGAAAAAAAGAACTGTGTGTCCTACTCATACGGACCATATCTAGTTCAACTCTGCTTATGAAACTGATACAAACCACGGCATCTCTTACATAGATGCTCTTTAGTTGATATTGAAAAACGTGTTGGGTTTGTGAACTGTGTAAATTCATTGAGCCGAAAATTCACTGCGTTTACCAGAAATGAACTCTGGCTTGTAGGAAGACACAGATCATTTGGTTTAACTCCATTTCTAAAGGGAAATTCAGACCAGTGTTCTCATCCATGAAACACACTCTGTTTTAACGCAAGTTTCTTGCTCTTCTTTCCAGCGTCTACACTACAGCAAGGAACATGAGAATGTCTAGAAAAAAAGAACTGTCTTTCCTACTCATACGGACCATATCTAGTTCAACTCTGCTTATGAAACTGATACAAACCACAGCATCTCCTACATAGATGCTCTTTAGTTAATAGTGAAAAACGTGTTGGTTTCCTGAACGGTACAAATTCATTTGAACCGAAAAATAGCGGGGCTTGCCGGAAATGAACTCTTACTTGTAGGAAGACACAGAGCCTTTGGTTTACTTCCGATTCTGAAGGGAAATTCAGACCAGTGTTCTCATCCATGAAACACACTCTGTTTTAACGCAAATTGTATGCTCTTCTTTCCAGCATCTGTAATACAGCAAGGAACATGAGCATGCCCAGAAAAAAAGAACTGTGTTTCCTACTCAGACGGACCATATCTAGTTCAACTCTGCTTATGAAACCGATACAAACCACAGCAACACTTAAATAGATGCTCTTTAGTTAATAGTGAAAAACGTGATGGGTTTGTGAACTGTGTAAATTCAATTGAGCCAAAAATTCACTGTGTTTACCAGAAATGAACTCTTGCTTGTAGGAAGCAACAGATGATTTGGTTTAACTCCATTTCTAAAGGGAAATTCAGAACAGTGTTCTCATCCATGAAACACACTCTGTATTAACGCAAGTAGCATGGTCTTCTTTCCAGCGTCTACAATACTGCAAGGAACATTAGAATGTCCAGAAAAAGAACTGAGTTTCCTACTAATACGGACCATATCTAGTTCAACTCTGCTTATGAAACTGATACAAATCACATTATCTCTTACACAGATGATCTTTAGTTAGTAGTGAAAAACGTGTTGGTTTCGTGAACGGTACAAATTCATTTGAACCGAAAAATAGCGGGACTTACCGGAAATGAAATCTTACTTGTAGGAAGACACAGATCATTTGGTTTATTTCCGATTCTGAAGGGAAATTCAGACCAGGGTTCTCATCCGTGAAACACACTCTGTTTTAATGCCAGAAGCATGCTCTTCTTTGCAGCTTCTGCAATACAGCAAGGAACATGAGCATGCCCAGAAAAAAAGAACTGTGTGTCCTACTCATACGGACCATATCTAGTTCAACTCTGCTTATGAAACTGATACAAACCACATCATCTCTTACAGAGACGCTCTTTAGTTAGTAGTGAAAAACGTGTTGTGTTTGTGAACTGTGTAAAATCCTTTGAGCCGAATATTCACTACTTTTACCAGAAATGAACTCTTGCTTGTAGGAAGTCACAGAGAATTTGGTTTAACTCCATTTCTGAAGTGAAATTCAGGCCAGTGTTCTCATCCATGAAACACAATCTGTATTAACGCAAATGGCATGCTCTTCTTTCCAGCGTCTGTAATACAGGAAGGAACATGAGCATGCCCAGAAAAAAAGAACTGTGTTTCCTACTCATACGGATCATATCTAGTTCAACTATGCTTCAGAAACTGACACAAACCACATCATCTCTTACATAGATGCTCTTTAGTTTATAGTGAAAATCGTATTGGTTTCGTGAACTGTGTAAATTCATTTGAGCCGAAAAATAACTGGGTTTACCGGAAATGAACTCTTGCTTGTAGGAAGACACAGGGCATGGAGTTTAACTCTGATTCTAAAGGGAATTTCAGAAAAGTGTTCTCATCCATGAAACACAGTCTGTTTTAATGAAAGAAGCATGCTCTTCTTAACAGCATCTGAAATACAGCAAGAAACATGAGCATGGCCAGAAAAAAAGAACTGTGTGTCCTACTCATACGGACCATATCTAGTTCAACTCTGCTTATGAAACTGATACAAACCACGGCATCTCTTACATAGATGCTCTTTAGTTGATATTGAAAAACGTGTTGGGTTTGTGAACTGTGTAAATTCATTGAGCCGAAAATTCACTGCGTTTACCAGAAATGAACTCTGGCTTGTAGGAAGACACAGATCATTTGGTTTAACTCCATTTCTAAAGGGAAATTCAGACCAGTGTTCTCATCCATGAAACACACTCTGTTTTAACGCAAGTTTCTTGCTCTTCTTTCCAGCGTCTACACTACAGCAAGGAACATGAGAATGTCTAGAAAAAAAGAACTGTCTTTCCTACTCATACGGACCATATCTAGTTCAACTCTGCTTATGAAACTGATACAAACCACAGCATCTCTTACATAGATGCTCTTTAGTTAATAGTGAAAAACGTGTTGGTTTCGTAAACGGTACAAATTCATTTGAACCGAAAAATAGCGGGACTTACTGGAAATGAAATCTTACTTGTAGGAAGACACAGATCATTTGGTTTATTTCCGATTCTGAAGGGAAATTCAGACCAGGGTTCTCATCCGTGAAACACACTCTGTTTTAATGCCAGAAGCATGCTCTTCTTTGCAGCTTCTGCAATACAGCAAGGAACATGAGCATGCCCAGAAAAAAAGAACTGTGTGTCCTACTCATACGGACCATATCTAGTTCAACTCTGCTTATGAAACTGATACAAACCGCATCATCTCTTACAGAGACGCTCTTTAGTTAGTAGTGAAAAACGTGTTGTGTTTGTGAACTGTGTAAAATCCTTTGAGCCGAATATTCACTACTTTTACCAGAAATGAACTCTTGCTTGTAGGAAGTCACAGAGCATTTGGTTTAACTCCATTTCTGAAGTGAAATTCAGGCCAGTGTTCTCATCCATGAAACACAATCTGTATTAACGCAAATGGCATGCTCTTCTTTCCAGCGTCTGTAATACAGGAAGGAACATGAGCATGCCCAGAAAAAAAGAACTGTGTTTCCTACTCATACGGATCATATCTAGTTCAACTATGCTTCAGAAACTGACACAAACCACATCATCTCTTACATAGATGCTCTTTAGTTTATAGTGAAAATCGTATTGGTTTCGTGAACTGTGTAAATTCATTTGAGCCGAAAAATAACTGGGTTTACCGGAAATGAACTCTTGCTTGTAGGAAGACACAGATCATTTGGTTTAACTCCATTTCTAAAGGGAAATTCAGACCAGTGTTCTCATCCATGAAACACACTCTGTTTTAACGCAAATGGCATGCTCTTCTTTCCAGCGTCTGTAATACAGGAAGGAACATGAGCATGCCCAGAAAAAAAGAACTGTGTTTCCTACTCATACGGATCATATCTAGTTCAACTATGCTTCAGAAACTGACACAAACCACATCATCTCTTACATAGATGCTCTTTAGTTTATAGTGAAAATCGTATTGGTTTCGTGAACTGTGTAAATTCATTTGAGCCGAAAATTCACTGCGTTTACCAGAAATGAACTCTGGCTTGTAGGAAGACACAGATCATTTGGTATAACTCCATTTCTAAAGGGAAATTCAGACCAGTGTTCTCATCCATGAAACACACTCTGATTTAACGCAAGATTCTTGCTCTTCTTTCCAGCGTCTACACTACAGCAAGGAACATGAGAATGTCCAGAAAATAAGAACTGTCTTTCCTACTCATACGAACCATATCTAGTTCAACTCTGCTTATGAAACTGATACAAACCACAGCAACTCTTACATAGATGCTCTTTAGTTAATAGTGAAAAACGTGTTGGTTTCGTGAACGGTACAAATTCATTTGAACCGAAAAATAGCGGGGCTTGCCGGAAATGAACTCTTACTTGTAGGAAGACACAGAGCCTTTGGTTTACTTCCGATTCTGAAGGGAAATTCAGACCAGTGTTCTCATCCATGAAACACACTCTGTTTTAACGCAAATGGTATGCTCTTCTTTCCAGCGTCTGTAATACAGCAAGGAACATGAGCATGCCCAGAAAAAAAAGAACTGTGTTTCCTACTCAGAAGGACCATATCTAGTTCAACTCTGCTTATGAAACCGATACAAACCACAGCATCACTTAAATAGATGCTCTTTAGTTAATAGTGAAAAACGTGATGGGTTTGTGAACTGTGTAAATTCAATTGAGCCAAAAATTCACTGTTTTTACCAGAAATGAACTCTTGCTTGTAGGAAGCAACAGATGATTTGGTTTAACTCCATTTCTAAAGGGAAATTCAGAACAGTGTTCTCATCCATGAAACACACTCTGTATTAACGCAAGTAGCATGGTCTTCTTTCCAGCGTCTACAATACTGCAAGGAACATTAGAATGTCCAGAAAAAGAACTGAGTTTCCTACTAATACGGACCATATCTAGTTCAACTCTGCTTATGAAACTGATACAAATCACATTATCTCTTACACAGATGATCTTTAGTTAGTAGTGAAAAACGTGTTGGTTTCGTGAACGGTACAAATTCATTTGAACCGAAAAATAGCGGGACTTACTGGAAATGAAATCTTACTTGTAGGAAGACACAGATCATTTGGTTTATTTCCGATTCTGAAGGGAAATTCAGACCAGGGTTCTCATCCGTGAAACACACTCTGTTTTAATGCCAGAAGCATGCTCTTCTTTGCAGCTTCTGCAATACAGCAAGGAACATGAGCATGCCCAGAATAAAAGAACTGTGTGTCCTACTCATACGGACCATATCTAGTTCAACTCTGCTTATGAAACTGATACAAACCACATCATCTCTTACAGAGACGCTCTTTAGTTAGTAGTGAAAAACGTGTTGTGTTTGTGAACTGTGTAAAATCCTTTGAGCCGAATATTCACTACTTTTACCAGAAATGAACTCTTGCTTGTAGGAAGTCACAGAGAATTTGGTTTAACTCCATTTCTGAAGTGAAATTCAGGCCAGTGTTCTCATCCATGAAACACAATCTGTATTAACGCAAATGGCATGCTCTTCTTTCCAGCGTCTGTAATACAGGAAGGAACATGAGCATGCCCAGAAAAAAAGAACTGTGTTTCCTACTCATACGGATCATATCTAGTTCAACTATGCTTCAGAAACTGACACAAACCACATCATCTCTTACATAGATGCTCTTTAGTTTATAGTGAAAATCGTATTGGTTTCGTGAACTGTGTAAATTCATTTGAGCCGAAAAATAACTGGGTTTACCGGAAATGAACTCTTGCTTGTAGGAAGACACAGGGCATGGAGTTTAACTCTGATTCTAAAGGGAATTTCAGAAAAGTGTTCTCATCCATGAAACACAGTCTGTTTTAATGAAAGAAGCATGCTCTTCTTAACAGCATCTGAAATACAGCAAGAAACATGAGCATGGCCAGAAAAAAAGAACTGTGTGTCCTACTCATACGGACCATATCTAGTTCAACTCTGCTTATGAAACTGATACAAACCACGGCATCTCTTACATAGATGCTCTTTAGTTGATATTGAAAAACGTGTTGGGTTTGTGAACTGTGTAAATTCATTGAGCCGAAAATTCACTGCGTTTACCAGAAATGAACTCTGGCTTGTAGGAAGACACAGATCATTTGGTTTAACTCCATTTCTAAAGGGAAATTCAGACCAGTGTTCTCATCCATGAAACACACTCTGATTTAACGCAAGTTTCTTGCTCTTCTTTCCAGCGTCTACACTACAGCAAGGAACATGAGAATGTCCAGAAAATAAGAACTGTCTTTCCTACTCATACGAACCATATCTAGTTCAACTCTGCTTATGAAACTGATACAAACCACAGCATCTCTTACATAGATGCTCTTTAGTTGATAGTGAAAAACGTGTTGGTTTCGTGAACGGTACAAATTCATTTGAACCGAAAAATAGCGGGGCTTGCCGGAAATGAACTCTTACTTGTAGGAAGACACAGAGCCTTTGGTTTACTTCCGATTCTGAAGGGAAATTCAGACCAGTGTTCTCATCCATGAAACACACTCTGTTTTAACGCAAATGGTATGCTCTTCTTTCCAGCGTCTGTAATACAGCAAGGAACATGAGCATGCCCAGAAAAAAAAGAACTGTGTTTCCTACTCAGAAGGACCATATCTAGTTCAACTCTGCTTATGAAACCGATACAAACCACAGCATCACTTAAATAGATGCTCTTTAGTTAATAGTGAAAAACGTGATGGGTTTGTGAACTGTGTAAATTCAATTGAGCCAAAAATTCACTGTTTTTACCAGAAATGAACTCTTGCTTGTAGGAAGCAACAGATGATTTGGTTTAACTCCATTTCTAAAGGGAAATTCAGAACGGTGTTCTCATCCATGAAACACACTCTGTATTAACGCAAGTAGCATGGTCTTCTTTCCAGCGTCTACAATACTGCAAGGAACATTAGAATGTCCAGAAAAAGAACTGAGTTTCCTACTAATACAGACCATATCTAGTTCAACTCTGCTTATGAAACTGATACAAATCACATTATCTCTTACACAGATGATCTTTAGTTAGTAGTGAAAAACGTGTTGGTTTCGTGAACGGTACAAATTCATTTGAACCGAAAAATAGCGGGACTTACTGGAAATGAAATCTTACTTGTAGGAAGACACAGATCATTTGGTTTATTTCCGATTCTGAAGGGAAATTCAGACCAGGGTTCTCATCCGTGAAACACACTCTGTTTTAATGCCAGAAGCATGCTCTTCTTTGCAGCTTCTGCAATACAGCAAGGAACATGAGCATGCCCAGAATAAAAGAACTGTGTGTCCTACTCATACGGACCATATCTAGTTCAACTCTGCTTATGAAACTGATACAAACCACATCATCTCTTACAGAGACGCTCTTTAGTTAGTAGTGAAAAACGTGTTGTGTTTGTGAACTGTGTAAAATCCTTTGAGCCGAATATTCACTACTTTTACCAGAAATGAACTCTTGCTTGTAGGAAGTCACAGAGAATTTGGTTTAACTCCATTTCTGAAGTGAAATTCAGGCCAGTGTTCTCATCCATGAAACACAATCTGTATTAACGCAAATGGCATGCTCTTCTTTCCAGCGTCTGTAATACAGGAAGGAACATGAGCATGCCCAGAAAAAAAGAACTGTGTTTCCTACTCATACGGATCATATCTAGTTCAACTATGCTTCAGAAACTGACACAAACCACATCATCTCTTACATAGATGCTCTTTAGTTTATAGTGAAAATCGTATTGGTTTCGTGAACTGTGTAAATTCATTTGAGCCGAAAAATAACTGGGTTTACCGGAAATGAACTCTTGCTTGTAGGAAGACACAGATCATTTGGTTTAACTCCATTTCTAAATGGAAATTCAGACCAGTGTTCTCATCCATGAAACACACTCTGTTTTAACGCAAATGGCATGCTCTTCTTTCCAGCGTCTGTAATACAGGAAGGAACATGAGCATGCCCAGAAAAAAAGAACTGTGTTTCCTACTCATACGGATCATATCTAGTTCAACTATGCTTCAGAAACTGACACAAACCACATCATCTCTTACATAGATGCTCTTTAGTTTATAGTGAAAATCGTATTGGTTTCGTGAACTGTGTAAATTCATTTGAGCCGAAAATTCACTGCGTTTACCAGAAATGAACTCTGGCTTGTAGGAAGACACAGATCATTTGGTTTAACTCCATTTCTAAAGGGAAATTCAGACCAGTGTTCTCATCCATGAAACACACTCTGATTTAACGCAAGTTTCTTGCTCTTCTTTCCAGCGTCTACACTACAGCAAGGAACATGAGAATGTCCAGAAAATAAGAACTGTCTTTCCTACTCATACGAACCATATCTAGTTCAACTCTGCTTATGAAACTGATACAAACCACAGCATCTCTTACATAGATGCTCTTTAGTTGATAGTGAAAAACGTGTTGGTTTCGTGAACGGTACAAATTCATTTGAACCGAAAAATAGCGGGGCTTACCGGAAATGAACTCTTACTTGTAGGAAGACACAGAGCCTTTGGTTTACTTCCGATTCTGAAGGGAAATTCAGACCAGTGTTCTCATCCATGAAACACACTCTGTTTTAACGCAAATGGTATGCTCTTCTTTCCAGCGTCTGTAATACAGCAAGGAACATGAGCATGCCCAGAAAAAAAGAACTGTGTTTCCTACTCAGACGGACCATATCTAGTTCAACTCTGCTTATGAAACCGATACAAACCACAGCATCTCTTAAATAGATGCTCTTTAGTTAATAGTGAAAAACGTGATGGGTTTGTGAACTGTGTAAATTCATTTGAGCCAAAAATTCACTGTGTTTACCAGAAATGAACTCTTGCTTGTAGGAAGAAACAGATGATTTGGTTTAACTCCATTTCTAAAGGGAAATTCAGAACGGTGTTCTCATCCATGAAACACACTCTGTATTAACGCAAGTAGCATGGTCTTCTTTCCAGCGTCTACAATACTGCAAGGAACATTAGAATGTCCAGAAAAAGAACTGAGTTTCCTACTAATAAGGACCATATCTAGTTCAACTCTGCTTATGAAACTGATACAAATCACATTGTCTCTTACATAGATGCTCTTTTGTTAGTAGTGAAAAACGTATTGGTTTCGTGAACGGTACAAATTCATTTGAACCGAAAAAAAGCGGGACTTACCGGAAATGAAATCTTACTTGTAGGAAGACACAGATCATTTGGTTTATTTCCGATTCTGAAGGGAAATTCAGACCAGGGTTCTCATCCATGAAACACACTCTGTTTTAATGCCAGAAGCATGCTCTTCTTTGCAGCTTCTGCAATACAGCAAGGAACATGAGCATGCCCAGAAAAAAAGAACTGTGTGTCCTACTCATACGGACCATATCTAGTTCAACTCTGCTTATGAAACTGATACAAACCACATCATCTCTTACAGAGACGCTCTTTAGTTAGTAGTGAAAAACGTGTTGTGTTTGTGAACTGTGTAAAATCCTTTGAGCCGAATATTCACTACTTTTACCAGAAATGAACTCTTGCTTGTAGGAAGTCACAGAGCATTTGGTTTAACTCCATTTCTGAAGTGAAATTCAGGCCAGTGTTCTCATCCATGAAACACAATCTGTATTAACGCAAATGGCATGCTCTTCTTTCCAGCGTCTGTAATACAGGAAGGAACATGAGCATGCCCAGAAAAAAAGAACTGTGTTTCCTACTCATACGGATCATATCTAGTTCAACTATGCTTCAGAAACTGACACAAACCACATCATCTCTTACATAGATGCTCTTTAGTTTATAGTGAAAATCGTATTTGTTTCGTGAACTGTGTAAATTCATTTGAGCCGAAAAATAAGTGGGTTTACTGGAAATGAACTCTTGCTTGTAGGAAGACACAGATCATTTGGTTTAACTCCATTTCTAAAGGGAAATTCAGACCAGTGTTCTCATCCATGAAACACACTCTGTTTTAACGCAAGTTTCTTGCTCTTCTTTCCAGCTTCTACACTACAGCAAGGAACATGAGAATGTCCAGAAAAAAAGAACTGTCTTTCCTACTCATACGGACCATATCTAGTTCAACTCTGCTTATGAAACTGATACAAACCACAGCATCTCTTACATAGATGCTCTTTAGTTAATAGTGAAAAACGTGTTGGTTTCCTGAACGGTACAAATTCATTTGAACCGAAAAATAGCGGGGCTTGCCGGAAATGAACTCTTACTTGTAGGAAGACACAGAGCCTTTGGTTTACTTCCGATTCTGAAGGGAAATTCAGACCAGTGTTCTCATCCATGAAACACACTCTGTTTTAACGCAAATGGTATGCTCTTCTTTCCAGCGTCTGTAATACAGCAAGGAACATGAGCATGCCCAGAAAAAAAAGATCTGTGTTTCCTACTCAGACGGACCATATCTAGTTCAACTCTGCTTATGAAACCGATACAAACCACAGCATCTCTTAAATAGATGCTCTTTAGTTAATAGTGAAAAACGTGATGGGTTTGTGAACTGTGTAAATTCAATTGAGCCAAAAATTCACTGTGTTTACCAGAAATGAACTCTTGCTTGTAGGAAGAAACAGATGATTTGGTTTAACTCCATTTCTAAAGGGAAATTCAGAACAGTGTTCTCATCCATGAAACACACTCTGTATTAACGCAAGTAGCATGGTCTTCTTTCCAGCGTCTACAATACTGCAAGGAACATTAGAATGTCCAGAAAAAGAACTGAGTTTCCTACTAATACGGACCATATCTAGTTCAACTCTGCTTATGAAACTGATACAAATCACATAATCTCTTACAAAGATGCTCTTTAGTTAGTAGTGAAAAACGTGTTGGTTTCGTGAACTGTACAAATTCATTTGAACCGAAAAATAGCGGGGCTTGCCGGAAATGAAATCTTACTTGTAGGAAGACACAGATTATTTGGTTTATTTCTGATTCTGAAGGGAAATTCAGACCAGGGTTCTCATCCATGAAACACACTCTGTTTTAACGCAAATGGTATGCTCTTCTTTCCAGCGTCTGTAATACAGCAAGGAACATGAGCATGCCCAGAAAAAAAAGATCTGTGTTTCCTACTCAGACGGACCATATCTAGTTCAACTCTGCTTATGAAACCGATACAAACCACAGCATCTCTTAAATAGATGCTCTTTAGTTAATAGTGAAAAACGTGATGGGTTTGTGAACTGTGTAAATTCAATTGAGCCAAAAATTCACTGTGTTTACCAGAAATGAACTCTTGCTTGTAGGAAGAAACAGATGATTTGGTTTAACTCCATTTCTAAAGGGAAATTCAGAACAGTGTTCTCATCCATGAAACACACTCTGTATTAACGCAAGTAGCATGGTCTTCTTTCCAGCGTCTACAATACTGCAAGGAACATTAGAATGTCCAGAAAAAGAACTGAGTTTCCTACTAATACGGACCATATCTAGTTCAACTCTGCTTATGAAACTGATACAAATCACATAATCTCTTACAAAGATGCTCTTTAGTTAGTAGTGAAAAACGTGTTGGTTTCGTGAACTGTACAAATTCATTTGAACCGAAAAATAGCGGGACTTACCGGAAATGAAATCTTACTTGTAGGAAGACACAGATTATTTGGTTTATTTCTGATTCTGAAGGGAAATTCAGACCAGGGTTCTCATCCATGAAACACACTCTGTTTTAATGCCAGAAGCATGCTCTTCTTTGCAGCTTCTGCAATACAGCAAGGAACATGAGCATGCCCAGAAAAAAAGAACTGTGTGTCCTACTCATACGGACCATATCTAGTTCAACTCTGCTTATGAAACTGATACAAACCACATCATCTCTTACAGAGACGCTCTTTAGTTAGTAGTGAAAAACGTGTTGTGTTTGTGAACTGTGTAAAATCCTTTGAGCCGAATATTCACTACTTTTACCAGAAATGAACTCTTGCTTGTAGGAAGTCACAGAGCATTTGGTTTAACTCCATTTCTGAAGTGAAATTCAGGCCAGTGTTCTCATCCATGAAACACAATCTGTATTAACGCAAATGGCATGCTCTTCTTTCCAGCGTCTGTAATACAGGAAGGAACATGAGCATGCCCAGAAAAAAAGAACTGTGTTTCCTACTCATACGGATCATATCTAGTTCAACTATGCTTCAGAAACTGACACAAACCACATCATCTCTTACATAGATGCTCTTTAGTTTATAGTGAAAATCGTATTTGTTTCGTGAACTGTGTAAATTCATTTGAGCCGAAAAATAAGTGGGTATACCGGAAATGAACTCTTGCTTGTAGGAAGACACAGATCATTTGGTTTAACTCCATTTCTAAAGGGAAATTCAGACCAGTGTTCTCATCCATGAAACACACTCTGTTTTAACGCAAGTTTCTTGCTCTTCTTTCCAGCTTCTACACTACAGCAAGGAACATGAGAATGTCCAGAAAAAAAGAACTGTCTTTCCTACTCATACGGACCATATCTAGTTCAACTCTGCTTATGAAACTGATACAAACCACAGCATCTCTTACATAGATGCTCTTTAGTTAATAGTGAAAAACGTGTTGGTTTCCTGAACAGTACAAATTCATTTGAACCGAAAAATAGCGGGGCTTGCCGGAAATGAACTCTTACTTGTAGGAAGACACAGAGCCTTTGGTTTACTTCCGATTCTGAAGGGAAATTCAGACCAGTGTTCTCATCCATGAAACACACTCTGTTTTAACGCAAATGGTATGCTCTTCTTTCCAGCGTCTGTAATACAGCAAGGAACATGAGCATGCCCAGAAAAAAAAGATCTGTGTTTCCTACTCAGACGGACCATATCTAGTTCAACTCTGCTTATGAAACCGATACAAACCACAGCATCTCTTAAATAGATGCTCTTTAGTTAATAGTGAAAAACGTGATGGGTTTGTGAACTGTGTAAATTCAATTGAGCCAAAAATTCACTGTGTTTACCAGAAATGAACTCTTGCTTGTAGGAAGAAACAGATGATTTGGTTTAACTCCATTTCTAAAGGGAAATTCAGAACAGTGTTCTCATCCATGAAACACACTCTGTATTAACGCAAGTAGCATGGTCTTCTTTCCAGCGTCTACAATACTGCAAGGAACATTAGAATGTCCAGAAAAAGAACTGAGTTTCCTACTAATACGGACCATATCTAGTTCAACTCTGCTTATGAAACTGATACAAATCACATAATCTCTTACAAAGATGCTCTTTAGTTAGTAGTGAAAAACGTGTTGGTTTCGTGAACTGTACAAATTCATTTGAACCGAAAAATAGCGGGACTTACCGGAAATGAAATCTTACTTGTAGGAAGACACAGATTATTAGGTTTATTTCTGATTCTGAAGGGAAATTCAGACCAAGGTTCTCATCCATGAAACACACTCTGTTTTAACGCAAATGGTATGCTCTTCTTTCCAGCGTCTGTAATACAGCAAGGAACATGAGCATGCCCAGAAAAAAAAGATCTGTGTTTCCTACTCAGACGGACCATATCTAGTTCAACTCTGCTTATGAAACCGATACAAACCACAGCATCTCTTAAATAGATGCTCTTTAGTTAATAGTGAAAAACGTGATGGGTTTGTGAACTGTGTAAATTCAATTGAGCCAAAAATTCACTGTGTTTACCAGAAATGAACTCTTGCTTGTAGGAAGAAACAGATGATTTGGTTTAACTCCATTTCTAAAGGGAAATTCAGAACAGTGTTCTCATCCATGAAACACACTCTGTATTAACGCAAGTAGCATGGTCTTCTTTCCAGCGTCTACAATACTGCAAGGAACATTAGAATGTCCAGAAAAAGAACTGAGTTTCCTACTAATACGGACCATATCTAGTTCAACTCTGCTTATGAAACTGATACAAATCACATAATCTCTTACAAAGATGCTCTTTAGTTAGTAGTGAAAAACGTGTTGGTTTCGTGAACTGTACAAATTCATTTGAACCGAAAAATAGCGGGACTTACCGGAAATGAAATCTTACTTGTAGGAAGACACAGATTATTTGGTTTATTTCTGATTCTGAAGGGAAATTCAGACCAGGGTTCTCATCCATGAAACACACTCTGTTTTAATGCCAGAAGCATGCTCTTCTTTGCAGCTTCTGCAATACAGCAAGGAACATGAGCATGCCCAGAAAAAAAGAACTGTGTGTCCTACTCATACGGACCATATCTAGTTCAACTCTGCTTATGAAACTGATACAAACCACATCATCTCTTACAGAGACGCTCTTTAGTTAGTAGTGAAAAACGTGTTGTGTTTGTGAACTGTGTAAAATCCTTTGAGCCGAATATTCACTACTTTTACCAGAAATGAACTCTTGCTTGTAGGAAGTCACAGAGCATTTGGTTTAACTCCATTTCTGAAGTGAAATTCAGGCCAGTGTTCTCATCCATGAAACACAATCTGTATTAACGCAAATGGCATGCTCTTCTTTCCAGCGTCTGTAATACAGGAAGGAACATGAGCATGCCCAGAAAAAAAGAACTGTGTTTCCTACTCATACGGATCATATCTAGTTCAACTATGCTTCAGAAACTGACACAAACCACATCATCTCTTACATAGATGCTCTTTAGTTTATAGTGAAAATCGTATTTGTTTCGTGAACTGTGTAAATTCATTTGAGCCGAAAAATAAGTGGGTTTACCGGAAATGAACTCTTGCTTGTAGGAAGACACAGATCATTTGGTTTAACTCCATTTCTAAAGGGAAATTCAGACCAGTGTTCTCATCCATGAAACACACTCTGTTTTAACGCAAGTTTCTTGCTCTTCTTTCCAGCTTCTACACTACAGCAAGGAACATGAGAATGTCCAGAAAAAAAGAACTGTCTTTCCTACTCATACGGACCATATCTAGTTCAACTCTGCTTATGAAACTGATACAAACCACAGCATCTCTTACATAGATGCTCTTTAGTTAATAGTGAAAAACGTGTTGGTTTCCTGAACGGTACAAATTCATTTGAACCGAAAAATAGCGGGGCTTGCCGGAAATGAACTCTTACTTGTAGGAAGACACAGAGCCTTTGGTTTACTTCCGATTCTGAAGGGAAATTCAGACCAGTGTTCTCATCCATGAAACACACTCTGTTTTAACGCAAATGGTATGCTCTTCTTTCCAGCGTCTGTAATACAGCAAGGAACATGAGCATGCCCAGAAAAAAAAGATCTGTGTTTCCTACTCAGACGGACCATATCTAGTTCAACTCTGCTTATGAAACCGATACAAACCACAGCATCTCTTAAATAGATGCTCTTTAGTTAATAGTGAAAAACGTGATGGGTTTGTGAACTGTGTAAATTCAATTGAGCCAAAAATTCACTGTGTTTACCAGAAATGAACTCTTGCTTGTAGGAAGAAACAGATGATTTGGTTTAACTCCATTTCTAAAGGGAAATTCAGAACAGTGTTCTCATCCATGAAACACACTCTGTATTAACGCAAGTAGCATGGTCTTCTTTCCAGCGTCTACAATACTGCAAGGAACATTAGAATGTCCAGAAAAAGAACTGAGTTTCCTACTAATACGGACCATATCTAGTTCAACTCTGCTTATGAAACTGATACAAATCACATAATCTCTTACAAAGATGCTCTTTAGTTAGTAGTGAAAAACGTGTTGGTTTCGTGAACTGTACAAATTCATTTGAACCGAAAAATAGCGGGACTTACCGGAAATGAAATCTTACTTGTAGGAAGACACAGATTATTTGGTTTATTTCTGATTCTGAAGGGAAATTCAGACCAGGGTTCTCATCCATGAAACACACTCTGTTTTAATGCCAGAAGCATGCTCTTCTTTGCAGCTTCTGCAATACAGCAAGGAACATGAGCATGCCCAGAAAAAAAGAACTGTGTGTCCTACTCATACGGACCATATCTAGTTCAACTCTGCTTATGAAACTGATACAAACCACATCATCTCTTACAGAGACGCTCTTTAGTTAGTAGTGAAAAACGTGTTGTGTTTGTGAACTGTGTAAAATCCTTTGAGCCGAATATTCACTACTTTTACCAGAAATGAACTCTTGCTTGTAGGAAGTCACAGAGCATTTGGTTTAACTCCATTTCTGAAGTGAAATTCAGGCCAGTGTTCTCATCCATGAAACACAATCTGTATTAACGCAAATGGCATGCTCTTCTTTCCAGCGTCTGTAATACAGGAAGGAACATGAGCATGCCCAGAAAAAAAGAACTGTGTTTCCTACTCATACGGATCATATCTAGTTCAACTATGCTTCAGAAACTGACACAAACCACATCATCTCTTACATAGATGCTCTTTAGTTTATAGTGAAAATCGTATTGGTTTCGTGAACTGTGTAAATTCATTTGAGCCGAAAAATAACTGGGTTTACCGGAAATGAACTCTTGCTTGTAGGAAGACACAGGGCATGGAGTTTAACTCTGATTCTAAAGGGAATTTCAGAAAAGTGTTCTCATCCATGAAACACAGTCTGTTTTAATGAAAGAAGCATGCTCTTCTTAACAGCATCTGAAATACACCAAGAAACATGAGCATGGCCAGAAAAAAAGAACTGTGTGTCCTACTCATACGGACCATATCTAGTTCAACTCTGCTTATGAAACTGATACAAACCACGGCATCTCTTACATAGATGCTCTTTAGTTGATATTGAAAAACGTGTTGGGTTTGTGAACTGTGTAAATTCATTGAGCCGAAAATTCACTGCGTTTACCAGAAATGAACTCTGGCTTGTAGGAAGACACAGATCATTTGGTTTAACTCCATTTCTAAAGGGAAATTCAGACCAGTGTTCTCATCCATGAAACACACTCTGTTTTAACGCAAGTTTATTGCTCTTCTTTCCAGCGTCTACACTACAGCAAGGAACATGAGAATGTCCAGAAAAAAAGAACTGTCTTTCCTACTCATACGGACCATATCTAGTTCAACTCTGCTTATGAAACGGATACAAACCACAGCATCTCTTACATAGATGCTCTTTAGTTAATAGTGAAAAACGTGTTGGTTTCCTGAACGGTACAAATTCATTTGAACCGAAAAATAGCGGGGCTTGCCGGAAATGAACTCTTACTTGTAGGAAGACACAGAGCCTTTGGTTTACTTCCGATTCTGAAGGGAAATTCAGACCAGTGTTCTCATCCATGAAACACACTCTGTTTTAACGCAAATGGTATGCTCTTCTTTCCAGCGTCTGTAATACAGCAAGGAACATGAGCATGCCCAGAAAAAAAAGAACTGTGTTTCCTACTCAGACGGACCATATCTAGTTCAACTCTGCTTATGAAACCGATACAAACCACAGCATCACTTAAATAGATGCTCTTTAGTTAATAGTGAAAAACGTGATGGGTTTGTGAACTGTGTAAATTCAATTGAGCCAAAAATTCACCGTGTTTACCAGAAATGAACTCTTGCTTGTAAGAAGCAACAGATGATTTGGTTTAACTCCATTTCTAAAGGGAAATTCAGAACAGTGTTCTCATCCATGAAACACACTCTGTATTAAAGCAAGTAGCATGGTCTTCTTTCCAGCGTCTACAATACTGCAAGGAACATTAGAATGTCCAGAAAAAGAACTGAGTTTCCTACTAATACGGACCATATCTAGTTCAACTCTGCTTATGAAACTGATACAAATCACATTATCTCTTACACAGATGATCTTTAGTTAGTAGTGAAAAACGTGTTGGTTTCGTGAACGGTACAAATTCATTTGAACCGAAAAATAGCGGGACTTACCGGAAATGAAATCTTACTTGTAGGAAGACACAGATCATTTGGTTTATTTCCGATTCTGAAGGGAAATTCAGACCAGGGTTCTCATCCGTGAAACACACTCTGTTTTAATGCCAGAAGCATGCTCTTCTTTGCAGCTTCTGCAATACAGCAAGGAACATGAGCATGCCCAGAAAAAAAGAACTGTGTGTCCTACTCATACGGACCATATCTAGTTCAACTCTGCTTATGAAACTGATACAAACCACATCATCTCTTACAGAGACGCTCTTTAGTTAGTAGTGAAAAACGTGTTGTGTTTGTGAACTGTGTAAAATCCTTTGAGCCGAATATTCACTACTTTTACCAGAAATGAACTCTTGCTTGTAGGAAGTCACAGAGCATTTGGTTTAACTCCATTTCTGAAGTGAAATTCAGGCCAGTGTTCTCATCCATGAAACACAATCTGTATTAACGCAAATGGCATGCTCTTCTTTCCAGCGTCTGTAATACAGGAAGGAACATGAGCATGCCCAGAAAAAAAGAACTGTGTTTCCTACTCATACGGATCATATCTAGTTCAACTATGCTTCAGAAACTGACACAAACCACATCATCTCTTACATAGATGCTCTTTAGTTTATAGTGAAAATCGTATTGGTTTCGTGAACTGTGTAAATTCATTTGAGCCGAAAAATAACTGGGTTTACCGGAAATGAACTCTTGCTTGTAGGAAGACACAGATCATTTGGTTTAACTCCATTTCTAAAGGGAAATTCAGACCAGTGTTCTCATCCATGAAACACACTCTGTTTTAACGCAAATGGCATGCTCTTCTTTCCAGCGTCTGTAATACAGGAAGGAACATGAGCATGCCCAGAAAAAAAGAACTGTGTTTCCTACTCATACGGATCATATCTAGTTCAACTATGCTTCAGAAACTGACACAAACCACATCATCTCTTACATAGATGCTCTTTAGTTTATAGTGAAAATCGTATTGGTTTCGTGAACTGTGTAAATTCATTTGAGCCGAAAATTCACTGCGTTTACCAGAAATGAACTCTGGCTTGTAGGAAGACACAGATCATTTGGTTTAACTCCATTTCTAAAGGGAAATTCAGACCAGTGTTCTCATCCATGAAACACACTCTGATTTAACGCAAGTTTCTTGCTCTTCTTTCCAGCGTCTACACTACAGCAAGGAACATGAGAATGTCCAGAAAATAAGAACTGTCTTTCCTACTCATACGAACCATATCTAGTTCAACTCTGCTTATGAAACTGATACAAACCACAGCATCTCTTACATAGATGCTCTTTAGTTGATAGTGAAAAACGTGTTGGTTTCGTGAACGGTACAAATTCATTTGAACCGAAAAATAGCGGGGCTTACCGGAAATGAACTCTTACTTGTAGGAAGACACAGAGCCTTTGGTTTACTTCCGATTCTGAAGGGAAATTCAGACCAGTGTTCTCATCCATGAAACACACTCTGTTTTAACGCAAATGGTATGCTCTTCTTTCCAGCGTCTGTAATACAGCAAGGAACATGAGCATGCCCAGAAAAAAAGAACTGTGTTTCCTACTCAGACGGACCATATCTAGTTCAACTCTGCTTATGAAACCGATACAAACCACAGCATCTCTTAAATAGATGCTCTTTAGTTAATAGTGAAAAACGTGATGGGTTTGTGAACTGTGTAAATTCATTTGAGCCAAAAATTCACTGTGTTTACCAGAAATGAACTCTTGCTTGTAGGAAGAAACAGATGATTTGGTTTAACTCCATTTCTAAAGGGAAATTCAGAACGGTGTTCTCATCCATGAAACACACTCTGTATTAACGCAAGTAGCATGGTCTTCTTTCCAGCGTCTACAATACTGCAAGGAACATTAGAATGTCCAGAAAAAGAACTGAGTTTCCTACTAATAAGGACCATATCTAGTTCAACTCTGCTTATGAAACTGATACAAATCACATTGTCTCTTACATAGATGCTCTTTTGTTAGTAGTGAAAAACGTATTGGTTTCGTGAACGGTACAAATTCATTTGAACCGAAAAAAAGCGGGACTTACCGGAAATGAAATCTTACTTGTAGGAAGACACAGATCATTTGGTTTATTTCCGATTCTGAAGGGAAATTCAGACCAGGGTTCTCATCCATGAAACACACTCTGTTTTAATGCCAGAAGCATGCTCTTCTTTGCAGCTTCTGCAATACAGCAAGGAACATGAGCATGCCCAGAAAAAAAGAACTGTGTGTCCTACTCATACGGACCATATCTAGTTCAACTCTGCTTATGAAACTGATACAAACCACATCATCTCTTACAGAGACGCTCTTTAGTTAGTAGTGAAAAACGTGTTGTGTTTGTGAACTGTGTAAAATCCTTTGAGCCGAATATTCACTACTTTTACCAGAAATGAACTCTTGCTTGTAGGAAGTCACAGAGCATTTGGTTTAACTCCATTTCTGAAGTGAAATTCAGGCCAGTGTTCTCATCCATGAAACACAATCTGTATTAACGCAAATGGCATGCTCTTCTTTCCAGCGTCTGTAATACAGGAAGGAACATGAGCATGCCCAGAAAAAAAGAACTGTGTTTCCTACTCATACGGATCATATCTAGTTCAACTATGCTTCAGAAACTGACACAAACCACATCATCTCTTACATAGATGCTCTTTAGTTTATAGTGAAAATCGTATTTGTTTCGTGAACTGTGTAAATTCATTTGAGCCGAAAAATAAGTGGGTTTACTGGAAATGAACTCTTGCTTGTAGGAAGACACAGATCATTTGGTTTAACTCCATTTCTAAAGGGAAATTCCGACCAGTGTTCTCATCCATGAAACACACTCTGTTTTAACGCAAGTTTCTTGCTCTTCTTTCCAGCTTCTACACTACAGCAAGGAACATGAGAATGTCCAGAAAAAAAGAACTGTCTTTCCTACTCATACGGACCATATCTAGTTCAACTCTGCTTATGAAACTGATACAAACCACAGCATCTCTTACATAGATGCTCTTTAGTTAATAGTGAAAAACGTGTTGGTTTCCTGAACGGTACAAATTCATTTGAACCGAAAAATAGCGGGGCTTGCCGGAAATGAACTCTTACTTGTAGGAAGACACAGAGCCTTTGGTTTACTTCCGATTCTGAAGGGAAATTCAGACCAGTGTTCTCATCCATGAAACACACTCTGTTTTAACGCAAATGGTATGCTCTTCTTTCCAGCGTCTGTAATACAGCAAGGAACATGAGCATGCCCAGAAAAAAAAGATCTGTGTTTCCTACTCAGACGGACCATATCTAGTTCAACTCTGCTTATGAAACCGATACAAACCACAGCATCTCTTAAATAGATGCTCTTTAGTTAATAGTGAAAAACGTGATGGGTTTGTGAACTGTGTAAATTCAATTGAGCCAAAAATTCACTGTGTTTACCAGAAATGAACTCTTGCTTGTAGGAAGAAACAGATGATTTGGTTTAACTCCATTTCTAAAGGGAAATTCAGAACAGTGTTCTCATCCATGAAACACACTCTGTATTAACGCAAGTAGCATGGTCTTCTTTCCAGCGTCTACAATACTGCAAGGAACATTAGAATGTCCAGAAAAAGAACTGAGTTTCCTACTAATACGGACCATATCTAGTTCAACTCTGCTTATGAAACTGATACAAATCACATAATCTCTTACAAAGATGCTCTTTAGTTAGTAGTGAAAAACGTGTTGGTTTCGTGAACTGTACAAATTCATTTGAACCGAAAAATAGCGGGACTTACCGGAAATGAAATCTTACTTGTAGGAAGACACAGATTATTTGGTTTATTTCTGATTCTGAAGGGAAATTCAGACCAGGGTTCTCATCCATGAAACACACTCTGTTTTAACGCAAATGGTATGCTCTTCTTTCCAGCGTCTGTAATACAGCAAGGAACATGAGCATGCCCAGAAAAAAAAGATCTGTGTTTCCTACTCAGACGGACCATATCTAGTTCAACTCTGCTTATGAAACCGATACAAACCACAGCATCTCTTAAATAGATGCTCTTTAGTTAATAGTGAAAAACGTGATGGGTTTGTGAACTGTGTAAATTCAATTGAGCCAAAAATTCACTGTGTTTACCAGAAATGAACTCTTGCTTGTAGGAAGAAACAGATGATTTGGTTTAACTCCATTTCTAAAGGGAAATTCAGAACAGTGTTCTCATCCATGAAACACACTCTGTATTAACGCAAGTAGCATGGTCTTCTTTCCAGCGTCTACAATACTGCAAGGAACATTAGAATGTCCAGAAAAAGAACTGAGTTTCCTACTAATACGGACCATATCTAGTTCAACTCTGCTTATGAAACTGATACAAATCACATAATCTCTTACAAAGATGCTCTTTAGTTAGTAGTGAAAAACGTGTTGGTTTCGTGAACTGTACAAATTCATTTGAACCGAAAAATAGCGGGACTTACCGGAAATGAAATCTTACTTGTAGGAAGACACAGATTATTTGGTTTATTTCTGATTCTGAAGGGAAATTCAGACCAGGGTTCTCATCCATGAAACACACTCTGTTTTAATGCCAGAAGCATGCTCTTCTTTGCAGCTTCTGCAATACAGCAAGGAACATGAGCATGCCCAGAAAAAAAGAACTGTGTGTCCTACTCATACGGACCATATCTAGTTCAACTCTGCTTATGAAACTGATACAAACCACATCATCTCTTACAGAGACGCTCTTTAGTTAGTAGTGAAAAACGTGTTGTGTTTGTGAACTGTGTAAAATCCTTTGAGCCGAATATTCACTACTTTTACCAGAAATGAACTCTTGCTTGTAGGAAGTCACAGAGCATTTGGTTTAACTCCATTTCTGAAGTGAAATTCAGGCCAGTGTTCTCATCCATGAAACACAATCTGTATTAACGCAAATGGCATGCTCTTCTTTCCAGCGTCTGTAATACAGGAAGGAACATGAGCATGCCCAGAAAAAAAGAACTGTGTTTCCTACTCATACGGATCATATCTAGTTCAACTATGCTTCAGAAACTGACACAAACCACATCATCTCTTACATAGATGCTCTTTAGTTTATAGTGAAAATCGTATTTGTTTCGTGAACTGTGTAAATTCATTTGAGCCGAAAAATAAGTGGGTTTACCGGAAATGAACTCTTGCTTGTAGGAAGACACAGATCATTTGGTTTAACTCCATTTCTAAAGGGAAATTCAGACCAGTGTTCTCATCCATGAAACACACTCTGTTTTAACGCAAGTTTCTTGCTCTTCTTTCCAGCTTCTACACTACAGCAAGGAACATGAGAATGTCCAGAAAAAAAGAACTGTCTTTCCTACTCATACGGACCATATCTAGTTCAACTCTGCTTATGAAACTGATACAAACCACAGCATCTCTTACATAGATGCTCTTTAGTTAATAGTGAAAAACGTGTTGGTTTCCTGAACGGTACAAATTCATTTGAACCGAAAAATAGCGGGGCTTGCCGGAAATGAACTCTTACTTGTAGGAAGACACAGAGCCTTTGGTTTACTTCCGATTCTGAAGGGAAATTCAGACCAGTGTTCTCATCCATGAAACACACTCTGTTTTAACGCAAATGGTATGCTCTTCTTTCCAGCGTCTGTAATACAGCAAGGAACATGAGCATGCCCAGAAAAAAAGAACTGTGTTTCCTACTCAGACGGACCATATCTAGTTCAACTCTGCTTATGAAACCGATACAAACCACAGCATCTCTTAAATAGATGCTCTTTAGTTAATAGTGAAAAACGTGATGGGTTTGTGAACTGTGTAAATTCATTTGAGCCAAAAATTCACTGTGTTTACCAGAAATGAACTCTTGCTTGTAGGAAGAAACAGATGATTTGGTTTAACTCCATTTCTAAAGGGAAATTCAGAACGGTGTTCTCATCCATGAAACACACTCTGTATTAACGCAAGTAGCATGGTCTTCTTTCCAGCGTCTACAATACTGCAAGGAACATTAGAATGTCCAGAAAAAGAACTGAGTTTCCTACTAATAAGGACCATATCTAGTTCAACTCTGCTTATGAAACTGATACAAATCACATTGTCTCTTACATAGATGCTCTTTTGTTAGTAGTGAAAAACGTATTGGTTTCGTGAACGGTACAAATTCATTTGAACCGAAAAAAAGCGGGACTTACCGGAAATGAAATCTTACTTGTAGGAAGACACAGATCATTTGGTTTATTTCCGATTCTGAAGGGAAATTCAGACCAGGGTTCTCATCCATGAAACACACTCTGTTTTAATGCCAGAAGCATGCTCTTCTTTGCAGCTTCTGCAATACAGCAAGGAACATGAGCATGCCCAGAAAAAAAGAACTGTGTGTCCTACTCATACGGACCATATCTAGTTCAACTCTGCTTATGAAACTGATACAAACCACATCATCTCTTACAGAGACGCTCTTTAGTTAGTAGTGAAAAACGTGTTGTGTTTGTGAACTGTGTAAAATCCTTTGAGCCGAATATTCACTACTTTTACCAGAAATGAACTCTTGCTTGTAGGAAGTCACAGAGCATTTGGTTTAACTCCATTTCTGAAGTGAAATTCAGGCCAGTGTTCTCATCCATGAAACACAATCTGTATTAACGCAAATGGCATGCTCTTCTTTCCAGCGTCTGTAATACAGGAAGGAACATGAGCATGCCCAGAAAAAAAGAACTGTGTTTCCTACTCATACGGATCATATCTAGTTCAACTATGCTTCAGAAACTGACACAAACCACATCATCTCTTACATAGATGCTCTTTAGTTTATAGTGAAAATCGTATTTGTTTCGTGAACTGTGTAAATTCATTTGAGCCGAAAAATAAGTGGGTTTACTGGAAATGAACTCTTGCTTGTAGGAAGACACAGATCATTTGGTTTAACTCCATTTCTAAAGGGAAATTCCGACCAGTGTTCTCATCCATGAAACACACTCTGTTTTAACGCAAGTTTCTTGCTCTTCTTTCCAGCTTCTACACTACAGCAAGGAACATGAGAATGTCCAGAAAAAAAGAACTGTCTTTCCTACTCATACGGACCATATCTAGTTCAACTCTGCTTATGAAACTGATACAAACCACAGCATCTCTTACATAGATGCTCTTTAGTTAATAGTGAAAAACGTGTTGGTTTCCTGAACGGTACAAATTCATTTGAACCGAAAAATAGCGGGGCTTGCCGGAAATGAACTCTTACTTGTAGGAAGACACAGAGCCTTTGGTTTACTTCCGATTCTGAAGGGAAATTCAGACCAGTGTTCTCATCCATGAAACACACTCTGTTTTAACGCAAATGGTATGCTCTTCTTTCCAGCGTCTGTAATACAGCAAGGAACATGAGCATGCCCAGAAAAAAAAGATCTGTGTTTCCTACTCAGACGGACCATATCTAGTTCAACTCTGCTTATGAAACCGATACAAACCACAGCATCTCTTAAATAGATGCTCTTTAGTTAATAGTGAAAAACGTGATGGGTTTGTGAACTGTGTAAATTCAATTGAGCCAAAAATTCACTGTGTTTACCAGAAATGAACTCTTGCTTGTAGGAAGAAACAGATGATTTGGTTTAACTCCATTTCTAAAGGGAAATTCAGAACAGTGTTCTCATCCATGAAACACACTCTGTATTAACGCAAGTAGCATGGTCTTCTTTCCAGCGTCTACAATACTGCAAGGAACATTAGAATGTCCAGAAAAAGAACTGAGTTTCCTACTAATACGGACCATATCTAGTTCAACTCTGCTTATGAAACTGATACAAATCACATAATCTCTTACAAAGATGCTCTTTAGTTAGTAGTGAAAAACGTGTTGGTTTCGTGAACTGTACAAATTCATTTGAACCGAAAAATAGCGGGACTTACCGGAAATGAAATCTTACTTGTAGGAAGACACAGATTATTTGGTTTATTTCTGATTCTGAAGGGAAATTCAGACCAGGGTTCTCATCCATGAAACACACTCTGTTTTAACGCAAATGGTATGCTCTTCTTTCCAGCGTCTGTAATACAGCAAGGAACATGAGCATGCCCAGAAAAAAAAGATCTGTGTTTCCTACTCAGACGGACCATATCTAGTTCAACTCTGCTTATGAAACCGATACAAACCACAGCATCTCTTAAATAGATGCTCTTTAGTTAATAGTGAAAAACGTGATGGGTTTGTGAACTGTGTAAATTCAATTGAGCCAAAAATTCACTGTGTTTACCAGAAATGAACTCTTGCTTGTAGGAAGAAACAGATGATTTGGTTTAACTCCATTTCTAAAGGGAAATTCAGAACAGTGTTCTCATCCATGAAACACACTCTGTATTAACGCAAGTAGCATGGTCTTCTTTCCAGCGTCTACAATACTGCAAGGAACATTAGAATGTCCAGAAAAAGAACTGAGTTTCCTACTAATACGGACCATATCTAGTTCAACTCTGCTTATGAAACTGATACAAATCACATAATCTCTTACAAAGATGCTCTTTAGTTAGTAGTGAAAAACGTGTTGGTTTCGTGAACTGTACAAATTCATTTGAACCGAAAAATAGCGGGACTTACCGGAAATGAAATCTTACTTGTAGGAAGACACAGATTATTTGGTTTATTTCTGATTCTGAAGGGAAATTCAGACCAGGGTTCTCATCCATGAAACACACTCTGTTTTAATGCCAGAAGCATGCTCTTCTTTGCAGCTTCTGCAATACAGCAAGGAACATGAGCATGCCCAGAAAAAAAGAACTGTGTGTCCTACTCATACGGACCATATCTAGTTCAACTCTGCTTATGAAACTGATACAAACCACATCATCTCTTACAGAGACGCTCTTTAGTTAGTAGTGAAAAACGTGTTGTGTTTGTGAACTGTGTAAAATCCTTTGAGCCGAATATTCACTACTTTTACCAGAAATGAACTCTTGCTTGTAGGAAGTCACAGAGCATTTGGTTTAACTCCATTTCTGAAGTGAAATTCAGGCCAGTGTTCTCATCCATGAAACACAATCTGTATTAACGCAAATGGCATGCTCTTCTTTCCAGCGTCTGTAATACAGGAAGGAACATGAGCATGCCCAGAAAAAAAGAACTGTGTTTCCTACTCATACGGATCATATCTAGTTCAACTATGCTTCAGAAACTGACACAAACCACATCATCTCTTACATAGATGCTCTTTAGTTTATAGTGAAAATCGTATTTGTTTCGTGAACTGTGTAAATTCATTTGAGCCGAAAAATAAGTGGGTATACCGGAAATGAACTCTTGCTTGTAGGAAGACACAGATCATTTGGTTTAACTCCATTTCTAAAGGGAAATTCAGACCAGTGTTCTCATCCATGAAACACACTCTGTTTTAACGCAAGTTTCTTGCTCTTCTTTCCAGCTTCTACACTACAGCAAGGAACATGAGAATGTCCAGAAAAAAGAACTGTCTTTCCTACTCATACGGACCATATCTAGTTCAACTCTGCTTATGAAACTGATACAAACCACAGCATCTCTTACATAGATGCTCTTTAGTTAATAGTGAAAAACGTGTTGGTTTCCTGAACAGTACAAATTCATTTGAACCGAAAAATAGCGGGGCTTGCCGGAAATGAACTCTTACTTGTAGGAAGACACAGAGCCTTTGGTTTACTTCCGATTCTGAAGGGAAATTCAGACCAGTGTTCTCATCCATGAAACACACTCTGTTTTAACGCAAATGGTATGCTCTTCTTTCCAGCGTCTGTAATACAGCAAGGAACATGAGCATGCCCAGAAAAAAAAGATCTGTGTTTCCTACTCAGACGGACCATATCTAGTTCAACTCTGCTTATGAAACCGATACAAACCACAGCATCTCTTAAATAGATGCTCTTTAGTTAATAGTGAAAAACGTGATGGGTTTGTGAACTGTGTAAATTCAATTGAGCCAAAAATTCACTGTGTTTACCAGAAATGAACTCTTGCTTGTAGGAAGAAACAGATGATTTGGTTTAACTCCATTTCTAAAGGGAAATTCAGACCAGAGTTCTCATCCTGAAACACACTCTGCTATTAACGCAAGTAGCAAGGCTCTTCTTTCCAGAGTCTACAATACTGCAAGGAACCATTAGAATGTCCCTGAAAAAAGAACTGAGTTTCCTACTCATACGGACCATATCTAGTTCAACTCTGCTTATGAAACTCATACACACTACTGCTCCTCTTACATAAATGCTCTTTAGTTAATACTGAGAATCATGTTGGGTTCGTGACCTGGGAAAAATCATTTGAGCATATTTTCGACTGGGTTTACCAGAAATGAACTCTTGCTTGTAAGAAGACACAGATAATGTTGTTTAACTCCGTTTCTGCAGGAAAATTCAGACCAGCGTTCTCCTCCCTGAAACACACTCTCTTTTAACACAAGAAGCAAGCTCATTTTTCAAGCATCTCCAATACATCAAGAACCTTGGTCATGCCCCAAAAAAAATGTGTTTCCTACTCATACGGACCATAGGTAGTTCAACTCTGCTTATGAAACTGATACAGACCACAGCACCTCTTAAATAAATGCTGTTTAGTTAATAGTGATAATCGCGTTGGGTTCTAGAACTGAGTAAAATCATTTGAGCCGAAAATTCACTTGGTTTAACAGAAACTAACTC